>CM075202.1:19525000-20125000 GCA_037577475.1 Chaunax sp. Z400 | reverse complement strand
ATTATCAGAAACAGAATCATAAGTGAACCCAGTACTTTGTAGTCTGATGAGTTGGAATAGACACTTACAGAGTACATGTCAGACATTCAGACAAGAAACAAACAGTATTTGAAAGTCAGACAGATGTTGATGCAGTGAATCTCTGGTCCATGTCCTCACAGGATGTGAAGTTCACAGTGTGTGAAACGGCTCTCAGGCTGATCTGGATTCACTTTAAGCTGCATGTTTACAGTAAAAACCAACAGCAGGAGCTGTCCTGAGAAAACGCTGACACCTGCTGGTGTTCAGTGACTACTACACCTTTTAGCACAGCTCTAAAATATAAATACTTGAAACACTATTTAACCAGTAATACAGCAGTGTTTGACTTTTTGATATGCATGAAATTAGTGTGTTGATGCATTTATATTCTTACTTGTATACAATACCAAAGTTTGGGACTCATCTTTTTGTTTTGATAACTGTTTTATTGACTCTATTGTATAATAAAGATTTGTTGGCACAGTTTATGTTTTTGTTTTTTTATTATTTAACCTTTATTTATACAGGTAATCAACATTCATTCTATAGTTACAATGAAGAACTATGCGTGCTGCTCTATTCTGTATCATCTGTAGTTTCCTTATCGTTTCTACAGTGGCATTAGACCAAACTGCGGGGCTAATCAAGGTTTGACAATATTAAGGCCTGAACTGCTTGTTTCGTGGCTGTTGGTGTCAAGAAAGTTGCACATCTTCTGATTACAGAGATTGCGCTTCCCATTTTTACAATCATCTTATTTATATGTTTTGTCCATAATAGTTTATCATCTATGATGATGCCCAGAAGCTTGGTTTCATGCACTCGGTTAATACACGTCATTTATTCTGAGGTTTAACTTTGGTGTTTTGCTGATGGAGTATTTTGAGCCAAGCACCATGCTATTAGTCTTCAGTACATTCAGGACCAGTTGGTTTCTTTTTACCCATTCAACTATTGATCTCAATTCTACATTTAGAACCCTATTCAACTCTCTGGTTGAGAGAGCGGATGTGTATACAGTTGAGTCATATGCGTACATCACAATTTTAGCTTTGTTTAAGACAAGGGGTAAATCATTGGTAAAAATGGTATACAGTAAAGGTCCCAGACAACTGCCCTGGGGCACACCACAAGTTACAGCTCTGACGTCTGAATAACTTCCATTAAAGAAAACGGTCTGTGTCCTGTTATTTAAATAACTCTCAAACCAAGATAATGCAGATCGATCAAAGCCATAACATTCAAGTTTGTCCAGTAATAATTTAGGATTTATGATATCAAATGCTGCTGAGAAGTCTAACAGAACAACACCAATGATTTTCTTCTCATCTCTTTCCCTTAACCAGTCATCAGTCATTAGTGTTAGAGCGGTAGCTGTGGAGTGCCCTTCTCTGTATGCATGTTGGAAATCAGTAACTAAACTGTTTACAGACATAAAGTTCTTAATTTGTTCATGTACAATGTTTTCAATCATCATCATCACAGGCAAAATACTAATTGGACGACTATTTGATCCAGAAAATATTAATTTCTTGTTTTTAGGCAGTGGTATTATCTTGGCTTTTTTCCATTTTTGTGGACATAGACAGTTAGTGAAACTTAAGTTTATTATATGACAAATAGCTGGTGCAATTAAATCTGCAACCAATTTAAGAAGTTTGCCTTCAAGGTTATCAACACCTGTTTGTTTATTTTTAATATTCTTTAGCATATTTTCTACCTCCCTTGTGGTCACCTTATCAAATTAAAATGTTCTATTTTTATCCTTCATAATTACATTTTTTATTAATAGGTTAGATAAATTATTATCTATATTTGGTATGTTGTTGTTCATTTTCTCTACTTTATCTATGAAATAGTTATTTAAATGATTTGCAATTTCAGTAGATTTCGTTAGGAAGTTACTTTCCACTTCTAAAAAGGATGGAGTGGGTTTAGTGTTCCTACCCAATAGATAATTGAGTGTGCTCCATCATTTTTTACTATCATAGCTAATGTTATTAATCCTATTTTCATAATATAATCTCTTTTTAGTTCTATTTAATTTTGTAACGAAGTTTCTTAGTTTACGATAGGCCTGCCAGTCATGATTGTGTCCAGTTATGATAACTGTTTTTTTTGCTCGATCTCTTTGTTTCATACGCTGTTTGATTTCATTGTCCAACCAAGGTGTTCTGACACTCCTGACAGCAAACTTCTTCAGTGGTGCATGTTTGTCGACCAAAGGCATGAAGATTTCATCAAATTCCGACAGCGCTGCATCAGGATTAGTGCTTGACATCACATTAGACCAGGACACATTCTTGACTTCATCAACAAAACTGTCTCCATTAAATATTTTGTACGATCTTTTAAGTACAACTTTGGGCCCAGGCTTGGTTTCTCTTGTATTCCTTACAATAATGATCAAATTGTGATCACTAAAACCAGTCGGAACGGATAGAATTTTAGAGCATAGTTCAGGTGTGTTAGTAAAAATGTGATCAATACAGGTTGAAGTCAAAGTACCATCATTCCTTAAACTTATCCTGGTAGCTTTGTTAATTACTTGTAATAATCCACAGCTTTCTGTAACAGTTCCAAGTTTGTTTTTTAGTGGGCAGTTTTGTGAAAACCAGTCTATATTCATATCACCCAAAACAAATGTTTCATGACCCAGAGTACTGCTATAGTCTAACATTTCACATATTGTATCCAAATAAGTATTATTAACACTTGGCAGTCTGTAACAACAGCCAACTAATAATGGCTTCAAATAAGGGAGATGTATTTGCAACCAAAGCACTTCAATACTGTAGTTCATCAAATCATCCCTGATTTTCACTGGAATGTGGTCTTGGATGTAACAGGCTACTCCACCACCAGATTTGTTTCTGTCTCTTCTGAAAATACTGTAACCCTGAATCATTAGCAATCCATCTTCAAAAGTGGAATCTAGATGTGTTTCTGAGATTGCTAGAATATGCAAATTATTAGAAACTGCTATGTCAGTTATCTCGTTTATCTTGTTCCTAATGCTATTAATGTTAATGTGAGCAATTCTTAGTCCCTTTTTTGGCAAACTGTGGTGTTAAGATGTGAATGTCAATCATGAGGTGTGTTTGAGTGACAGCGGTAAATCAAGCGAGCGCGCATACCTGCACAGAGTTCAAACATCTCTAGGCTGCTTTGGGGTGCTGTTACGGGGGTGTATTATCAGTTTATCCTGCCGTAAAAAGGCGATGTCCCCACGTTCCTGTGCGGCTTTCAGCTTCGGAAGTAGTTCTTTCCTTTTCTGTCGGACAGCATCCGTATGGTCCTCATTGATGTAGATTTTGGTACCTCTGAGATTTGAGATCAAATTGAGTGAGGTAACCTCAGTTTAGGGAAAGAATCTCCTGAAAAGCTCAAGTGAACTAAGCTGTAGATTTTAAACAAAAACGTGAACTGGCAGTAGCTTGGGCTAAAGTTTTCCGTGCAGATGAGGTGCTGGAGAAACGCTTTCATCTTCTAAAGTGTTTCCTGGATGATGTCATCCTGTTGAATGGCAGACCACTCTTCAGTCAGAGCTGCCTGGAAGAGTCTGTGGAGGATGTTCACTCTGTTGCTGTCAATCAACCAACCCCCTTGTTTTCACTGGATTTAGATTGACTCATCTTCTGTCCAGTCCAGACGTGTAACACATCCTCCTCCTCCAGAAACTGGATGACATCCAGTCTGCACAGCACCAGTCTGAAGTCTTTGGGCTCGAAGTCCGTCATGCCTCTGACTGTTTTGGCGTGTGCAGACTTATTATGGGTACCAATGGTCTCTCTGCTGTAGTGGTGGCCGGTTAGAACCTGTTTTTGAGGTACAACAGGTGGAGATGTTTATCCAGATTCTGGGTCATTAATTGGGTCAAATAATTGAGGGGTGCGATTTCAAATCCCTCGAGTGTACAGTTTATAACTTACAGTAATTAAACACCGTGCTGGAAGCTATGGTTTTACAATATCAATTAGAAATATATATATTCCAGTTCTAACTCTGCAAAGCTTATATTGAACTTTTAATAAAGTTTGAAAATGTATCAGGCTAAAAAAAATCATCTCTCAATTTGTCATCAAATACAACACCACCACCACAAACTAAAACCTTCATAAACAACGACATATAGTTGAATTAGTACCTTTCTGATTATGTCAAGCTAAACATTATTGTGGTAAAGGTAGAATTTGTGGCTGAGCTGTTGCATTGGATTACATTACATTTCACAGGTGTACCTAATAATAAAGTGGCCTCTGAGTGCAGTGTATCACAATATGCATAAATGTAGGCAAAATCAGATTTGTCTTTGTCAGGAATGTTATTTTAGAACAACCAATAACATTTGAATTGATCTGTTAAATGAAGAAGGCCTAAAGACATGATGTTTGTCACCCCTAGATGCGAGGTTCACGCAGCCGGACTCGTCACGATCGAGCCGTTATCAGCTGTCAGTACAGCATGGCCACGTTCAGCACAGCAGAGAGGAAGAGGAGGCCACATGGCGACCGCAAGTCCACTGAGATGAGCCTCCACCGTTTGAAGCCGCCGTGATGACCCAGCTGTACCCACGCTCTCAAATAGACGTCTATGTCAAGGTTAGTGTTGAACAGTCAGAGGTGGATTTGATGTGTTGGCTTTTATAGACTTTGAATCACTTTAATATGAACATTGTTTTTATTGTGCAGAAAAACCTCAAAACTTTCCTTTGCAAACAGATTCTGCAGTCAGATGGAGGGAACTACAGCGTGTGCATGAACGCTGCCACCCTGGCGGTGATTGATGCCAGAACACCCATGCGGGACTATGTGTGTGCTTGCACGGTCGGGTTTGTGGATGAGACACCCCTCGCTGACCTTTGCTATGCGGAGGAAAGTGGAGGAGTGAGCTCTCTTGCTTTAGCACTGTTGCCCCGAGGTGGACAGATTGCTCTTCTGCAGATGGACGCCAGACTACACCAGGACCACTTAGAGGCTCTGATCGAAGCGGCCATGACTGCCTGTAAAGGTGTGAGTAAGGTGCTGGATGAGGTGGTGCGACAACATCTCCAAGAGTTTTCTGTGCTCTCCAGACACTGAAGCAGGGAGGAGAGTAAATGTACTGTACACTGTGCTTTGGTTAGAGACCAGACAGTGTTATTGGACTGAATAGAGAAAAATTCTGGGAGAACGTTGCAGTTGATTTTCTTTTTTTATGTATACATGGCAATGATAGTTTTATACGTTATGTACATACGTGTCGAAGCTAACAATAAATGTGTCAACCCTGCATCATTTGTGTGTTGCTTTTGACTTGTTAATTTGTAAGTGGTTGTATTATTCAAAGGTACAATCTTTAATCTCAATGCAAATAAAATACATAGTATTTTTGGTTATTAATGTTTTTGATGCTGTTAAATGTGTCTTTATCAGCATTGTTTTTCAGCTGCTGAAACTGGGCTAAATACAGATGAAAATTTGGATGCAAATGCTCAACATTGTAACTGAATCAGATTTTTATGCCTCTGCCCAAGTAGGCTCATAGGATTACTGTGGGTTACCGTATGTCACAAAACTGATGGACACAATTCATTGGAATTTCACACATGCTTTGTAGAGACCATAAAGGTGTCTATCTCATATTGGTTTCTTAAATTTGCTTATTCTTAGGCACATTTCTTTGGGGGCTATTATCCATCCATTGAGTTTTTCCAGTAGCAGAGGCATCTGTGTCCTCAGTCACCCCAACATCCAACATCACGGCCCTGACAAATTGGCAGGAATGCCTAGCTGGAACGTAGCACAACATGGATGTGATAGCAGTGTTCTTTTTATGTGAAAGTGCAATAAGAACATTTTTGTTACTAAAATCAATGAATAATTGTGATGTCCAGACTCCACAATTTGGGACAAACTCCTCACTGACATCAGGAGAGTAGAAATTCTATACTTCTTCCATTGCAGATTGAAAACTTGCCTGTTCAGACTGCAACTTGTCTCATGTCTCTTACTGTTGACTCCACCAACTGCCCATGTCTGTCTGTCTGTCTGTCTTAAGTTGATTAAACTTTGAGGCAGATCCAGGTCTGGTTGTCCATGCAGAATTAATTTGTCAATTTTCCCAATAAGTTATAAATATAATTAATAATAAATAAATAAGCCATAGATGGCATGAAAAAAGATAACATGTATGATTTAGAAACTAACATGATTATTTTATCATTTAATTTTCATTACAAATTAATAGTTGACTTTTTGTGTGGAAACATCTACAGGAGATGCAATGATTTGCGTTACTACTTCACTTTGCAATGTTTCACCATATGTAAGTAATTAGTATAAGCACTTAACAGCTCATGTAGGCTTTGCAGCTGAAGACTCTGTATGCACCTTTATCATCCAACCTTTACATGGGCAGTGTTCTGTCCCATACTATGTCTGTTCTGTTATCTGTGAGCTGCATATCAAGGCTATGTGGTAGAACACACTGTGAATAAAACCATGCTGATTCCTTCTCTCTTTGTCACTTGTGATGAGACGCTGTCCGTACATTGGACCTTTCTGCAGAAATACCTTGTTTGAGCTCATTTAATAATGCTCACAAAATACAGTTTCTTCATTTTAACTCTTTATTTTCTATTCATATTAAAACAGCCAACATTCAGCCGACCTTCTGTTTAGTGAGGTGGGCTGGGTCCAGATGCTTCAGGGGTCTTCTTTTTACGCTGAAACAAGCGTGTCCAGAAGCCCTTCCAGAAGCCCTTCTTCTTTTTCTTTGATTCTTCCGTTAGGACCTCCTGAAAAGACAAAGACAGCATGTTTGAGTTGTCATCCAAAGGTCTCGCTGTAGGTTCAGGGGGCTTACTGAGCCCCTTAGAGGCCGGAGCCAACATGTAGGGATTTAAATGTCTATATTTTATAACACAGAACCAGAGATTACAGGTGATACACTTTTTGATATGATCCAATAATGGACATATTCTGTTTCATTAGCAGCACCAGCACTTCAAGCTGCACCTGCTTCTGTCATTGTGCCAAAAACTGATGGTATACCCCATTATATATATCAGTCTTTGTGTAGATTATTTTATATAATGCACAGGCTGGTATCCTGATCATTAAATTTAGTTTCATAAAATTACACATTACATTGATTTTAATTAGTATCCCCAACCTTGAAACTGCACTTATGATCTGAAGACTTCTAAAATAAGGAATTAGAATCTAAATATGCGGTGAGGCAGCTTACCTGTGGCTGTATGTGTTCCTCTGCATTCCTCTGTTCCTCTTCCATCTGACTCTCTGGCTTCAGGTTTGCCTCTTCCTCGAGAAGCTGCTGTTTCAGGTTGTCTTCTTCTTCAGCAACCTTCTTTTTCAGCTTCTCCTCCAGCTCAGAGAACACATTCCTGTAGCTCTCTTCTACCTCTGAAAGCTGCTTTTTCATATTCTCCTCCAAGTCAGCAAGCTTCTTCTTAAACCTGTCTTCCTGTTCAGAGAGGTCCTTCCTGTAGTTCTCCTCTTTCCTGGAGAGCTGCTGGATCTGATCTTCTCTTCTGTCAGCCAGCTCTTGCTCGACCCTCTCCTTTTGCTTGGCGAGCTGGTTTTGAAACCTCTCGTCTTGCTCAGAGAGCTGCTTCCTGAAGTCATCTCCTGCCTGTGAAAGCTCCTGCAGGTGTTGCTCATCTCTCTCTGCCTTCTGCCTTTTCAGGTTTTGCACCAGAACTTTGGCCGCCTCCACAGCTGACCGAGTGTCATCCAGCTGCTGCAAATTGTATTTCTGACTTTTGCAGAGCTTGCTGTCCTTTTCTTCATGATGCATATTGACCTCGCAGAGCTCTCTCTTTCCTTCATGCTCCAAATTCTGTGAGCTAGCGGTGTTCATGCTAGTTCTGACAATACCCTTTGGCGCACGGACATGCATCTTCACCGTAGCCACGAACCACTTATCCAACTGAACTGCGGAGGTACTCTTTGGCTTTTCGTCTGCTTTCCCAACGATGTCACTCCAGAGCCGAGGTTTGGACTCTGCGGGGGTTGAAGCGACTTCATTATCAAGGGGCTTCTTTGTTTCCGGCGCTGGTGGTTTGTAGACCGGCTCTTGTTGTCTCTGGGCCCGATTGTTAGCTTGTCGCGGCTAACAAACACAGACAGGAAACACAATGTCAGTAAGTTTTTTGTCCTCTTGTTTGTGGTAAAGTTTAGACATTTGGCAAAGTTCAAGCTTGTGTTATTACACACAAGTATGAGCAGAAACTATATTTAACCCTTTGAAGAATCCAGTGCTAATTGTAAATAACAAATTTAAAAAAGAAAGAAAAAAACAGTAATCTCTCTAAATACAATGGTTACTAAAATGTGTCTCCAAGTTTGAGCATCTTACCTTTCTAATTCTGACTTGTCTTTGCTCCATGGTTCTTGAGATTATTGTGATGGATCCAAATAAAATACTGTAATTGAACTCAGGTATGGTGTCCTGTGTGTGTATCTGTCAAGATACAAATGTGACCGTTTATAAAGACACTTTCCTTTGAAGTGTCATTTGACATGTAAGGTGATGTTAAGTTTATATGACGTCATTTGGAATGGTTACCATGGAAACATCAAAGCCAATCACGGTCACAGGCTGTGTGCGTGTTTGCGTAGTGACGTCGGCACGTGTGTTTCCGGAAGTTCTGTGACAGCGCGAGAGAGAGCACGTCCCACATGTTAGGCTGGCGAACGGAGCAGGCAGATACAGCGCAGCAAATACATAGTTTGGTGACATCGTGCAAGTGCAAAGTAAAGTACCAAGTCTGCAAGAATACACAAAACTGCCGTTTTTTATTTCACCGCCGCTTGTTTGTTCGTACTCTTAAAATTTTATATTAATCTTTTTAACAACTAAATCTACTAACACGTGTATTTAACTAGTCAAAATATGTATTGGTCCATCCCAGGGAATTTTATTTAAATTTTTACTTGGTTTCTAAGCAGTATTCAACGGAAGGTGGGAGAAATGTGAGAAATTAGCAGAAATAAAAAAGAATACATTATATCAAGGAAGAGATTTGGATATACCCATATTAAAAGTACACGCAAGCTAATTGGTTAACATCAACTGGTCTATGTCAACCCTGTCCTCACTAATGTACACGGTGTTGTGTATTATGCTGTTGTTTGATATGTTGACGTGTTATGGATTAATCTTAATCCTCAGATCAAAAAGTTGTGTTTCTGCCCGGTTTTGAACCGGGGACCTTTCACGTGTTAGGCAAACGTGATGACCACTACACTACAGAAACAGGTGAAAGATGACTGAACGCACATGGTCTGATTTAGACATCTTTTCACTTGACTGCAAAGGTTCTGCATTCTGGACAACATTTTCATTTTTACATGGAGATATTGGATCAGAGATTTTCAACTGGATCCAGTCACAGTGGCTTTGTCATAGATTTGTGTGACAGTAAACGCTGCGAGTGCAGGAACGATATACTTTGGTTATGTTAGAAACAGCCATCAAAGAACTAATCCAGCCATTTGTTGAAAACGGCTGATTCTTGCCTGGTTCAAGGCCTCTTATATTTCAGAGTGGAAACAAAAGCAACAAAAACAAAAAAGACTTTAGCAGCTGAGCTAATTTTTTTTTAAAAACACAATGGACTGTAACTTCAGATAGGCTACAGCAGAATCTGTTACAGTATGAGCCGAGAGTCTGTTTATGTTATCTTAGCTTTTATGTTGCACTTCTTTGCAGACAATGTGGTACACATTTTTCCATATCTTGTAATTGTTTAATGCACAGTATGATACATAAATTGCCAGGATTACTGATGATTTAAATAAAGAATGCTTCTGTCCAGTCTCGATCTGGGGCCCTTTTGCGTGTTAGGCAAACGTGATGACCACTACACTACAGAAACAACTGACAGTGTTAAGGTGTCAACATGCTCACCACAAAGCACCCGTAACACAAAGGCTCTGGCTGTGGTTTACTATGTGGTTTATCACTAATCAGTTCGTCCCCATCAGCATTGATTACAACTGTAATGGACTGACACAACCTCTGGATTGTTTATTTATTGTTTATTTATTAGGATCCCCATTAGCTGCAGCAAATGCTGCCACTCTTCTTACTGGGGTCCGACACATATGCTTAACATTATACAATGCATACCATATAAGAATACATACATACAACAAAACATGATAAAAACAAAAGCACACTGTATGAACAATGTAGTTGTTGTAACAATGTAAATTATAGACCTGTCCTTTCAGTAAACATTTCCATAATTTATCCAAACACATTTATAAAACGTATCTTACAATCTTTCATCTGTATAAAGTATTAAGGAATTACAATGTATGTTGTGTTATGAACCATATTATCACTAGTTTCTTATTATAAAATAGTCATACTCTATACAATATAAACAACACCATTATATTAATAGTAGCAATAATAATAATAATAATAACAGTAACAACAGAGCCGCACACATATCATACTTCTCTATATCTAGAGATTGTTATAATAGTAATAAACAATATAGTATAGCAGCACTCCTATCATACTTATCTATTAAGAGAGTAATTAATTAGAATAATAGTATAGTAATAATAAATGTCACCATCATCTCTGCCCTAATCATCTCTACAATTATATAATAATGATACAGTGATATAATAATAATGATACAACTATATCAATTCAATTACCTCATTAAAACATACATATACACGTATAATAATAATGATACAGTGATATAATAATAATGATACAACTATATCAATTCAATTACCTCATTAAAACATACATATACACGTATAATAATAATGATACGACTGTATCAGTTGAATTACCTCAACATACCCACCTATAGACCTATTATTTATAACCAATCTATTGTAACTAATTCCTAAATGTTTCGTCGTCACTATTCAAAAAATGTTTTTTTAGTTGTAGTTTAAATTTCACTTTACTATTTTCTGATGTGATATAACTGGGGAGTGAATTCCAGACATACATGACTCTGAATACGTTTACACAAGAACAGAATATTTGGGGCCTGAAAAACACAAACTTTTGAAAACGGTCTCCAGAGTGTAATCTTTTAAAAACGCCACAGTACCGTCGCCGTCTTAACGGGCAAAACACACAACTCCTCTGAATACGATGATGTCACAGACCAGCTTTGTGAATGTCTATTAAGGCCCATTTATTTCCCTCTACATGTGTAAATGGCACATTCATATCAGCCAGTGAGGCACTATAAAATGTTTTGTTGCATCTTGTCACGACCTGGTTCTAAAGCCATGATAAAATATTGGGAGAAGCTTGAAAGCAAATAATAACCCATTTATTTAACAAAAGTTCAAAATGGTGCAATAGGATGTGGTGATTAGTAAGTCAGTGGTGTGTGTGAATGTAGGCAGGAGTGAAACATGTAATGTGTGGGAAGATGTTAGCTGGATGTGACTAAACAAGAACAAAACATCGTTGAACCTGGCAGCAGGCAGACAGAGAGCGCTCAAGGCATGAAGGAGGGGTTTAAGTAGTCAGAGAGCACCGGGCCCAGGAGCTCCAAACTACTCCATCTCCACCCACAGGTACCAAATGAATAACCCAGGGGACCATCACACATCTACCTCCACGTCCAACTCTTTCTGCTTTATACTGTATGTGTCACAGTCGGTCCGTGCCGACATGTTGACAGCTGGACGTATATAAATATATTCAGACAGTTTCTAAATATTCTACACTAGAATGGCACTCAGTGGCACACAAACCTCTCCAAGGCCAAAAAATCCTACACACATGTGTTTAGCTCACCCCTCCTCAAAGTCTCATGGAAATCAGATCAGTAGTTTTATCTTAATCCTGTTAACAAACAAACAAACAAATAGAAACGGGTTAAAATATGACCTCCTAGGTGGAGGTAACAACAAAATATTCAACAATGGTGCTGACACAAAAGGCCCTATTTAAACAATCCAATGCACATGGTCTAAAGTCTATGATGCATTTAGGGTGAGTCCACCTCCTTTTTAGAGATAAACATTACATCATCTGGATGTAAAGTAAGGCGTAAGAACCAAAGAGGTTGTATTAACATCCTTATTTATTCATAGGTCTGTTTTGGGTCTAATGTGAATCTAACCAATCAGAACGTCATCTGTCATCCCCTTTAAAAGCCAGGTGTGCCTGCACCTGGTGCATTACTCTTTAAACAGCAGCTCTCATCTGACTGAGGTTTATGGTCCTGGGCCGGTGGACCCTCTGCCTCCACCTTCTCTTATGTTAGCAAAAGAGAGCGCATACCTCCACCAAGGCTGAGGAACACTTCCTGGATCCTGGGCTGGTGGTCAAACTTTTCCCAAACATAATTCACTCAGCAACAAAAAAACCCTCTCCTAACAAGCTGATTAGCAGTGGAGTTGAGGCAGATTTGATTTCACTCTCAAGCCAGTCTGCAGTGGTTTTTGCATCTTTAGTGATTTTCTGAGCTGATTTGAATGAAATGTTTCCATCTTTTTGTCAGCGAGGAGGATGGAGGTGTGAAGCCAATCATCTTCCAGACATCTTTGAGGAAAACGGGTGTTGTCGTCGGCACCAGGATGGACTGATGATCAACAGCAGCACCTGTGTCAGTATTTCATAGGACTGGTCCAAATGCAAACATTTACTTTATGCTTCCAGAGGAAGTCAAGATTAGACTTTGTTTTTATGGTTCTTTGCAGATACTCAGATTCTGAACACTTAAAGCAGCTACAAGGAGTTTTTAACTGGTTATGAAACCGTCTCAGTTGTTGTAGTTTTTTGCCTTTATTTATAGGACAGCCTGAAGAGGTGACTGGAAATGTGGGAGAGAGAGTGGGGGGGGGGGGGCATGCGGCAAATCCACGGGTCAGAATCAAACCCGTGTCGACCGCTAGAGGACTATAGCCTCAGCACATGGGGCGCAGCTCTAACCACTGCGCTATCTGCGCCCTAAAATTGCCTATTTCTATACATGAATTCTTATTTAATGTCTGCCGCTGGGTCAGATCCCTGCTAAAGCAGACAAAACAGTTTCCTGCAGAGCAGAAGAACCAGCATAGATATTTTACCAAGTAAAGTTTGACAGTAAGCAGAGGGTCAGCCAGTTCAAAAGAAGCAATAGACTTTTCTTTAGGTACTTTTATTTCTGGGTTATATTTTGTGGGTATGGGTGATACTGGTGCAAGGAGAAACAGAAAAGAATTGACCAAAGACCAAAGGAGCTAAAAGGGATCAGTAAAAAACCTGAGTCAACCTCACTCATTCAACAAAGATTCAAAAATGATGTTGAGTTGTCACTTTTCCTCCTAGAGATGTATGTCACATGTCTATTTTATTTATTTTAATGTATTATGATACTAATATATGAATTTACAGTTGTGGGCATAGGACACAGTGGTCATTACTATAATACAACTGGCTTATAATGTGACATTTATGCTAGCATTGCTACCGAGCTATAGCTACTCACATGCTAGTCAGATCAAATTTTTATGACACAAGATGAAGGTACTCCAGGGAGATGTAGTCTTCACTCCAGGAAACACTACCACTTTTGTCCACAGGTTAGTTTTTATATGCTATGTTATGTATGAACAAGAGTGAAACATAGTCATGACATGACATGGTGCTACTTGTGCATAACACATCCATAACACAGTTGTACATTCTCAATGTCAAATCTTAAACTCATGTGGAGGTAAAACACAAAAGTCCTCAAGGAGCCATTATTGAAATAACTAAATGAAACACAAATCCAGTGAGACAGTTTCATCCTCTTTCAGCTGTCAGATACTGTTTGTGCAGTGATTTGTTCTTTCAGGTAACACATATCTGTGCAGAGCACTTAAAATCAAGAGTGGAAAGAGTTGATTTCAGGCCTTAAGAGAACGATTCACCCAGAAATGAACATTCAGTCAGTGTTTACTTACCCCATACCGATGGAAGGTTCCATGAAGAATTTAAAAAAAATATTTTTAATTTTTAAATAAGCTCCTGTCTTCTTCAGAGAATGTTCTCCATGTTCTTCTCATGGAGGATTGTTGGGTCTCTGTAGAATAAAGAGTCGGTCTAGACCTGATATATGCCTTGATATAACTTGATATAACGCTGCACAAATAAATTGAATTGAATTGAATTTCCATCGGCATGACAAAGTATAGCTTATGACTGAATTTTCATTTTTAGGTGAACTGTTCCTTTAAGAGAAAACAGCATATATCTCACTAGAAATTCTCCAATGGAATCCTACATGTCACTCACCAAGAACTATTCCCTTTTATTAAACTCCTTCACAGTCTTCACTACATATATTATGAGTCTGCAAATCGACTGCAAAATGCACTGATGCATACAGCTGCGAGGCGTTCAATGTACTTATTTGTTACATGTCACATCTCTAAATGTAAACAGTGCTTTATACCTGCTGAAAATGACTAATTACTGTGATTTTGGTGATATTTCCTTTTTCTTTTGCTTTGATTCTAAAATGTCTGTGGGGTCTGACTCTAAACTGGCAGCATTGCTGACTGGCAGTGTCTTCTGTCAGCTTTGTACAAAGCCTCCCAGTAGCAGTATTATCAGAAACAGAATCATAAGTGAACCCAGTACTTTGTAGTCTGATGAGTTGGAATAGACACTTACAGAGTACATGTCAGACATTCAGACAAGAAACAAACAGTATTTGAAAGTCAGACACAGATGTTGATGCAGTGAATCTCTGGTCCATGTCCTCACAGGATGTGAAGTTCACAGTGTGTGAAACGGCTCTCAGGCTGATCTGGATTCACTTTAAGCTGCATGTTTACAGTAAAAACCAACAGCAGGAGCTGTCCTGAGAAAACGCTGACACCTGCTGGTGTTCAGTGACTACTACACCTTTTAGCACAGCTCTAAAATATAAATACTTGAAACACTATTTAACCAGTAATACAGCAGTGTTTGACTTTTTGATATGCATGAAATTAGTGTGTTGATGCATTTATATTCTTACTTGTATACTATACCAAAGTTTGGGACTCATCTTTTTGTTTTGATAACTGTTTTATTGACTCTATTGTATAATAAAGATTTGTTGGCACAGTTTATGTTTTTGTTTTTTTATTATTTAACCTTTATTTATACAGGTAATCAACATTCATTCTATAGTTACAATGAAGAACTATGCGTGCTGCTCTATTCTGTATCATCTGTAGTTTCCTTATCGTTTCTACAGTGGCATTAGACCAAACTGCGGGGCTAATCAAGGTTTGACAATATTAAGGCCTGAACTGCTTGTTTCGTGGCTGTTGGTGTCAAGAAAGTTGCACATCTTCTGATTACAGAGATTGCGCTTCCCATTTTTACAATCATCTTATTTATATGTTTTGTCCATAATAGTTTATCATCTATGATGATGCCCAGAAGCTTGGTTTCATGCACTCGGTTAATACACGTCATTTATTCTGAGGTTTAACTTTGGTGTTTTGCTGATGGAGTATTTTGAGCCAAGCACCATGCTATTAGTCTTCAGTACATTCAGGACCAGTTGGTTTCTTTTTACCCATTCAACTATTGATCCCAATTCTACATTTAGAACCCTATCCAACTCTCTGGTTGAGAGAGCGGATGTGTATACAGTTGAGTCATATGCGTACATCACAATTTTAGCTTTGTTTAAGACAAGGGGTAAATCATTGGTAAAAATGGTATACAGTAAAGGTCCCAGACAACTGCCCTGGGGCACACCACAAGTTACAGCTCTGACGTCTGAATAACTTCCATTAAAGAAAACGGTCTGTGTCCTGTTATTTAAATAACTCTCAAACCAAGATAATGCAGATCGATCAAAGCCATAACATTCAAGTTTGTCCAGTAATAATTTAGGATTTATGATATCAAATGCTGCTGAGAAGTCTAACAGAACAACACCAATGATTTTCTTCTCATCTCTTTCCCTTAACCAGTCATCAGTCATTAGTGTTAGAGCGGTAGCCGTGGAGTGCCCTTCTCTGTATGCATGTTGGAAATCAGTAACTAAACTGTTTACAGACATAAAGTTCTTAATTCGTTCATGTACAATGTTTTCAATCATCTTCATCATCATCATCATCACAGGCAAAATACTAATTGGACGACTATTTGATCTAGAAAATATTCATTTCTTGTTTTTAGGCAGTGGTATTATCTTGGCTTTTTTCCATTTTTGTGGACATAGTTAGTGAAACTTAAGTTTATTATATGACAAATAGCTGGTGCAATTAAATCTGCAACCAATTTAAGAAGTTTGCCTTCAAGGTTATCAACACCTGTTTGTTTATTTTTAATATTCTTTAGCATATTTTCTACCTCCCTTGTGGTCACCTTATCAAATTAAAATGTACTATTTTTATCCTTCATAATTACATTTTTTATTAATAGGTTAGATAAATTATTATCTATATTTGGTATGTTGTTGTTCATTTTCTCTACTTTATCTATGAAATAGTTATTTAAATGATTTGCAATTTCAGTAGATTTCGTTAGGAAGTTACTTTCCACTTCTAAAAAGGATGGAGTGGGTTTAGTGTTCCTACCCAATAGATAATTGAGTGTGCTCCATCATTTTTTACTATCATATCTAATGTTATTAATCCTATTTTCATAATATAATCTCTTTTTAGTTCTATTTAATTTTGTAACGAAGTTTCTTAGTTTACGATAGGCCTGCCAGTCATGATTGTGTCCAGTTATGATAACTGTTTTTTTTGCTCGATCTCTTTGTTTCATACGCTGTTTGATTTCATTGTCCAACCAAGGTGTTCTGACACTCCTGACAGCAAACTTCTTCAGTGGTGCATGTTTGTCGACCAAAGGCATGAAGATTTCATCAAATTCCGACAGCGCTGCATCAGGATTAGTGCTTGACATCACATTAGACCAGGACACATTCTTGACTTCATCAACAAAACTGTCTCCATTAAATATTTTCTACGATCTTTTAAGTACAACTTTGGGTCCAGGCTTGGTTACTTTTGTATTCCTTACAATAATGATCAAATTGTTATCACTAAAACCAGTCGGAACGGATAGAATTTTAGAGCATAGTTCAGGTGTGTTAGTAAAAATGTGATCAATTACAGGTTGAAGTCAAAGTACCATCATTCCTTAAACTTATCCTGGTAGCTTTGTTAATTACTTGTAATAATCCACAGCTTTCTGTAACAGTTCCAAGTTTGTTTTTTAGTGGGCAGTTTTGTGAAAACCAGTCTATATTCATATCACCCAAAACAAATGTTTCATGACCCAGAGTACTGCTATAGTCTAACATTTCACATATTGTATCCAAATAAGTATTATTAACACTTGGCAGTCTGTAACAACAGCCAACTAATAATGGCTTCAAATAAGGGAGATGTATTTGCAACCAAAGCACTTCAATACTGTAGTTCATCAAATCATCCCTGATTTTCACTGGAATGTGGTCTTGCATGTAACAGGCTACTCCGCCACCAGATTTGTTTCTGTCTCTTCTGAAAATACTGTAACCCTGAATCATTAGCAATCCATCTTCAAAAGTGGAATCTAGATGTGTTTCTGAGATTGCTAGAATATGCAAATTATTAGAAACTGCTATGTCAGTTATCTCGTTTATCTTGTTCCTAATGCTATTAATGTTAATGTGAGCAATTCTTAGTCCCTTTTTTGGCAAACTGTGGTGTAAGATGTGAATGTCAATCATGAGGTGTGTTTGAGTGACAGCGGTAAATCAAGCGAGCCTGCATACCTGCACAGAGTTCAAACATCTCTAGGCTGCTTTGGGGTGCTGTTACGGGGTGTATTATCAGTTTATCCTGCCGTAAAAAGGCGATGTCCCCACGTTCCTGTGCGGCTTTCAGCTTCGGAAGTAGTTCTTTCCTTTTCTGTCGGACAGCATCCGTATGGTCCTCATTGATGTAGATTTTGGTACCTCTGAGATTTGAGATCAAATTGAGTGAGGTAACCTCAGTTTAGGGAAAGAATCTCCTGAAAAGCTCAAGTGAACTTAGCTGTAGATTTTAAACAAAAACGTGAACTGGCAGTAGCTTGGGCTAAAGTTTTCCGTGCAGATGAGGTGCTGGAGAAACGCTTTCATCTTCTAAAGTGTTTCCTGGATGATGTCATCCTGTTGAATGGCAGACCACTCTTCAGTCAGAGCTGCCTGGAAGAGTCTGTGGAGGATGTTCACTCTGTTGCTGTCAATCAACCAACCCCCTTGTTTTCACTGGATTTAGATTGACTCATCTTCTGTCCAGTCCAGACGTGTAACACATCCTCCTCCTCCAGAAACTGGATGATATCCAGTCTGCACAGCACCAGTGTGAAGTCTTTGGGCTTGAAGTCCGTCATGCCTTTGACTGTTTTGGCATGTGCAGACTTATTATGGGTACCAATGGTCTCTCTGCTGTAGTGGTGGCCGGTTAGAACCTGTTTTTGAGGTACAACAGGTGGAGATGTTTATCCAGATTCTGGGTCATTAATTGGGTCAAAAAATTGAGGGGTGCGATTTCAAATCCCTCGAGTGTACAGTTTATAACTTACAGTAATTAAACACCGTGCTGGGAGCTATGGTTTTACAATATCAATTAGAAATATATATATTCCAGTTCTAACTCTGCAAAGCTTATATTGAACTTTTAATAAAGTTTGAAAATGTATCAGGCTAAAAAAAATTATCTCTCAATTTGTCATCAAATACAACACCACCACCTCAAACTAAAACCTTCATAAACAACGACATATAGTTGAATTAGTACCTTTCTGATTATGTCAAGCTAAACATTATTGTGGTAAAGGTAGAATTTGTGGCTGAGCTGTTGCATTGGATTACATTACATTTCACAGGTGTACCTAATAATAAAGTGGCCTCTGAGTGTAGTGTATCACAATATGCATAAATGTAGGCAAAATCAGATTTGTCTTTGTCAGGAATGTTATTTTAGAACAACCAATAACATTTGAATTGATCTGTTAAATGAAGAAGGCCTAAAGACATGATGTTTGTCACCCCTAGATGCGAGGTTCACGCAGCCGGACTCGTCACGATCGAGCCGTTATCAGCTGTCAGTACAGCATGGCCACGTTCAGCACAGCAGAGAGGAAGAGGAGGCCACATGGCGACCGCAAGTCCACTGAGATGAGCCTCCACCGTTTGAAGCCGCCGTGATGACCCAGCTGTACCCACGCTCTCAAATAGACGTCTATGTCAAGGTTAGTGTTGAACAGTCAGAGGTGGATTTGATGTGTTGGCTTTTATAGACTTTGAATCACTTTAATATGAACATTGTTTTTATTGTGCAGAAAAACCTCAAAACTTTCCTTTGCAAACAGATTCTGCAGTCAGATGGAGGGAACTACAGCGTGTGCGTGAACGCTGCCACCCTGGCGGTGATTGATGCCAGAACACCCATGCGGGACTATGTGTGTGCTTGCACGGTCGGGTTTGTGGATGAGACACCCCTCGCTGACCTTTGCTATGCGGAGGAAAGTGGAGGAGTGAGCTCTCTTGCTTTAGCACTGTTGCCCCGAGGTGGACAGATTGCTCTTCTGCAGATGGACGCCAGACTACACCAGGACCACTTAGAGGCTCTGATCGAAGCGGCCATGACTGCCTGTAAAGGTGTGAGTAAGCTGCTGGATGAGGTGGTGCGACAACATCTCCAAGAGTTTTCTGTGCTCTCCAGACACTGAAGCAGGGAGGAGAGTAAATGTACTGTACACTGTGCTTTGGTTAGAGACCAGACAGCGTTATTGGACTAAATAGAGAAAAATTCTGGGAGAACGTTGCAGTTGATTTTCTTTTTTTATGTATACATGGCAATCATAGTCTTATACGTTTTGTACATACGTGTCGAAGCTAACAATAAATGTGTCAACCCTGCATCATTTGTGTGTTGCTTTTGACTTGTTAATTTGTAAGTGGTTGTATTATTCAAAGGTACAATCTTTAATCTCAATGCAAATAAAATACATAGTATTTTTGGTTATTAATGTTTTTGATGCTGTTAAATGTGTCTTTATCAGCATTGTTTTTCAGCTGCTGAAACTGGGCTAAATACAGATGAAAATTTGGATGCAAATGCTCAACATTGTAACTGAATCAGATTTTTATGCCTCTGCCCAAGTAGGCTCATAGGATTACTGTGGGTTACCGTATGTCACAAAACTGATGGACACAATTCATTGGAATTTCACACATGCTTTGTAGAGACCATAAAGGTGTCTATCTCATATTGGTTTCTTAAATTTGCTTATTCTTAGGCACATTTCTTTGGGGGCTATTATCCATCCATTGAGTTTTTCCAGTAGCAGAGGCATCTGTGTCCTCAGTCACCCCAACATCCAACATCACGGCCCTGACAAATTGGCAGGAATGCCTAGCTGGAACGTAGCACAACATGGATGTGATAGCAGTGTTCTTTTTATGTGAAAGTGCAATAAGAACATTTTTGTTACTAAAATCAATGAATAATTGTGATGTCCAGACTCCACAATTTGGGACAAACTCCTCACTGACATCAGGAGAGTAGAAATTCTATACTTCTTCCATTGCAGATTGAAAACTTGCCTGTTCAGACTGCAACTTGTCTCATGTCTCTTACTGTTGACTCCACCAACTGCCCATGTCTGTCTGTCTGTCTGTCTTAAGTTGATTAAACTTTGAGGCAGATCCAGGTCTGGTTGTCCATGCAGAATTAATTTGTCAATTTTCCCAATAAGTTATAAATATAATTAATAATAAATAAATAAGCCATAGATGGCATGAAAAAAGATAACATGTATGATTTAGAAACTAACATGATTATTTTATCATTTAATTTTCATTACAAATTAATAGTTGACTTTTTGTGTGGAAACATCTACAGGAGATGCAATGATTTGCGTTACTACTTCACTTTGCAATGTTTCACCATATGTAAGTAATTAGTATAAGCACTTAACAGCTCATGTAGGCTTTGCAGCTGAAGACTCTGTATGCACCTTTATCATCCAACCTTTACATGGGCAGTGTTCTGTCCCATACTATGTCTGTTCTGTTATCTGTGAGCTGCATATCAAGGCTATGTGGTAGAACACACTGTGAATAAAACCATGCTGATTCCTTCTCTCTTTGTCACTTGTGATGAGACGCTGTCCGTACATTGGACCTTTCTGCAGAAATACCTTGTTTGAGCTCATTTAATAATGCTCACAAAATACAGTTTCTTCATTTTAACTCTTTATTTTCTATTCATATTAAAACAGCCAACATTCAGCCGACCTTCTGTTTAGTGAGGTGGGCTGGGTCCAGATGCTTCAGGGGTCTTCTTTTTACGCTGAAACAAGCGTGTCCAGAAGCCCTTCCAGAAGCCCTTCTTCTTTTTCTTTGATTCTTCCGTTAGGACCTCCTGAAAAGACAAAGACAGCATGTTTGAGTTGTCATCCAAAGGTCTCGCTGTAGGTTCAGGGGGCTTACTGAGCCCCTTAGAGGCCGGAGCCAACATGTAGGGATTTAAATGTCTATATTTTATAACACAGAACCAGAGATTACAGGTGATACACTTTTTGATATGATCCAATAATGGACATATTCTGTTTCATTAGCAGCACCAGCACTTCAAGCTGCACCTGCTTCTGTCATTGTGCCAAAAACTGATGGTATACCCCATTATATATATCAGTCTTTGTGTAGATTATTTTATATAATGCACAGGCTGGTATCCTGATCATTAAATTTAGTTTCATAAAATTACACATTACATTGATTTTAATTAGTATCCCCAACCTTGAAACTGCACTTATGATCTGAAGACTTCTAAAATAAGGAATTAGAATCTAAATATGCGGTGAGGCAGCTTACCTGTGGCTGTATGTGTTCCTCTGCATTCCTCTGTTCCTCTTCCATCTGACTCTCTGGCTTCAGGTTTGCCTCTTCCTCGAGAAGCTGCTGTTTCAGGTTGTCTTCTTCTTCAGCAACCTTCTTTTTCAGCTTCTCCTCCAGCTCAGAGAACACATTCCTGTAGCTCTCTTCTACCTCTGAAAGCTGCTTTTTCATATTCTCCTCCAAGTCAGCAAGCTTCTTCTTAAACCTGTCTTCCTGTTCAGAGAGGTCCTTCCTGTAGTTCTCCTCTTTCCTGGAGAGCTGCTGGATCTGATCTTCTCTTCTGTCAGCCAGCTCTTGCTCGACCCTCTCCTTTTGCTTGGCGAGCTGGTTTTGAAACCTCTCGTCTTGCTCAGAGAGCTGCTTCCTGAAGTCATCTCCTGCCTGTGAAAGCTCCTGCAGGTGTTGCTCATCTCTCTCTGCCTTCTGCCTTTTCAGGTTTTGCACCAGAACTTTGGCCGCCTCCACAGCTGACCGAGTGTCATCCAGCTGCTGCAAATTGTATTTCTGACTTTTGCAGAGCTTGCTGTCCTTTTCTTCATGATGCATATTGACCTCGCAGAGCTCTCTCTTTCCTTCATGCTCCAAATTCTGTGAGCTAGCGGTGTTCATGCTAGTTCTGACAATACCCTTTGGCGCACGGACATGCATCTTCACCGTAGCCACGAACCACTTATCCAACTGAACTGCGGAGGTACTCTTTGGCTTTTCGTCTGCTTTCCCAACGATGTCACTCCAGAGCCGAGGTTTGGACTCTGCGGGGGTTGAAGCGACTTCATTATCAAGGGGCTTCTTTGTTTCCGGCGCTGGTGGTTTGTAGACCGGCTCTTGTTGTCTCTGGGCCCGATTGTTAGCTTGTCGCGGCTAACAAACACAGACAGGAAACACAATGTCAGTAAGTTTTTTGTCCTCTTGTTTGTGGTAAAGTTTAGACATTTGGCAAAGTTCAAGCTTGTGTTATTACACACAAGTATGAGCAGAAACTATATTTAACCCTTTGAAGAATCCAGTGCTAATTGTAAATAACAAATTTAAAAAAGAAAGAAAAAAACAGTAATCTCTCTAAATACAATGGTTACTAAAATGTGTCTCCAAGTTTGAGCATCTTACCTTTCTAATTCTGACTTGTCTTTGCTCCATGGTTCTTGAGATTATTGTGATGGATCCAAATAAAATACTGTAATTGAACTCAGGTATGGTGTCCTGTGTGTGTATCTGTCAAGATACAAATGTGACCGTTTATAAAGACACTTTCCTTTGAAGTGTCATTTGACATGTAAGGTGATGTTAAGTTTATATGACGTCATTTGGAATGGTTACCATGGAAACATCAAAGCCAATCACGGTCACAGGCTGTGTGCGTGTTTGCGTAGTGACGTCGGCACGTGTGTTTCCGGAAGTTCTGTGACAGCGCGAGAGAGAGCACGTCCCACATGTTAGGCTGGCGAACGGAGCAGGCAGATACAGCGCAGCAAATACATAGTTTGGTGACATCGTGCAAGTGCAAAGTAAAGTACCAAGTCTGCAAGAATACAGAAAACTGCCGTTTTTTATTTCACCGCCGCTTGTTTGTTCGTACTCTTAAAATTTTATATTAATCTTTTTAACAACTAAATCTACTAACACGTGTATTTAACTAGTCAAAATATGTATTGGTCCATCCCAGGGAATTTTATTTAAATTTTTACTTGGTTTCTAAGCAGTATTCAACGGAAGGTGGGAGAAATGTGAGAAATTAGCAGAAATAAAAAAGAATACATTATATCAAGGAAGAGATTTGGATATACCCATATTAAAAGTACACGCAAGCTAATTGGTTAACATCAACTGGTCTATGTCAACCCTGTCCTCACTAATGTACACGGTGTTGTGTATTATGCTGTTGTTTGATATGTTGACGTGTTATGGATTAATCTTAATCCTCAGATCAAAAAGTTGTGTTTCTGCCCGGTTTTGAACCGGGGACCTTTCACGTGTTAGGCAAACGTGATGACCACTACACTACAGAAACAGGTGAAAGATGACTGAACGCACATGGTCTGATTTAGACATCTTTTCACTTGACTGCAAAGGTTCTGCATTCTGGACAACATTTTCATTTTTACATGGAGATATTGGATCAGAGATTTTCAACTGGATCCAGTCACAGTGGCTTTGTCATAGATTTGTGTGACAGTAAACGCTGCGAGTGCAGGAACGATATACTTTGGTTATGTTAGAAACAGCCATCAAAGAACTAATCCAGCCATTTGTTGAAAACGGCTGATTCTTGCCTGGTTCAAGGCCTCTTATATTTCAGAGTGGAAACAAAAGCAACAAAAACAAAAAAGACTTTAGCAGCTGAGCTAATTTTTTTTAAAAAACACAATGGACTGTAACTTCAGATAGGCTACAGCAGAATCTGTTACAGTATGAGCCGAGAGTCTGTTTATGTTATCTTAGCTTTTATGTTGCACTTCTTTGCAGACAATGTGGTACACATTTTTCCATATCTTGTAATTGTTTAATGCACAGTATGATACATAAATTGCCAGGATTACTGATGATTTAAATAAAGAATGCTTCTGTCCAGTCTCGATCTGGGGCCCTTTTGCGTGTTAGGCAAACGTGATGACCACTACACTACAGAAACAACTGACAGTGTTAAGGTGTCAACATGCTCACCACAAAGCACCCGTAACACAAAGGCTCTGGCTGTGGTTTACTATGTGGTTTATCACTAATCAGTTCGTCCCCATCAGCATTGATTACAACTGTAATGGACTGACACAACCTCTGGATTGTTTATTTATTGTTTATTTATTAGGATCCCCATTAGCTGCAGCAAATGCTGCCACTCTTCTTACTGGGGTCCGACACATATGCTTAACATTATACAATGCATACCATATAAGAATACATACATACAACAAAACATGATAAAAACAAAAGCACACTGTACGAACAATGTAGTTGTTGTAACAATGTAAATTATAGACCTGTCCTTTCAGTAAACATTTCCATAATTTATCCAAACACATTTATAAAACGTATCTTACAATCTTTCATCTGTATAAAGTATTAAGGAATTACAATGTATGTTGTGTTATGAACCATATTATCACTAGTTTCTTATTATAAAATAGTCATACTCTATACAATATAAACAACACCATTATATTAATAGTAGCAATAATAATAATAATAATAACAGTAACAACAGAGCCGCACACATATCATACTTCTCTATATCTAGAGATTGTTATAATAGTAATAAACAATATAGTATAGCAGCACTCCTATCATACTTATCTATTAAGAGAGTAATTAATTAGAATAATAGTATAGTAATAATAAATGTCACCATCATCTCTGCCCTAATCATCTCTACAATTATATAATAATGATACAGTGATATAATAATAATGATACAACTATATCAATTCAATTACCTCATTAAAACATACATATACACGTATAATAATAATGATACAGTGATATAATAATAATGATACAACTATATCAATTCAATTACCTCATTAAAACATACATATACACGTATAATAATAATGATACGACTGTATCAGTTGAATTACCTCAACATACCCACCTATAGACCTATTATTTATAACCAATCTATTGTAACTAATTCCTAAATGTTTCGTCGTCACTATTCAAAAAATGTTTTTTTAGTTGTAGTTTAAATTTCACTTTACTATTTTCTGATGTGATATAACTGGGGAGTGAATTCCAGACATACATGACTCTGAATACGTTTACACAAGAACAGAATATTTGGGGCCTGAAAAACACAAACTTTTGAAAACGGTCTCCAGAGTGTAATCTTTTAAAAACGCCACAGTACCGTCGCCGTCTTAACGGGCAAAACACACAACTCCTCTGAATACGATGATGTCACAGACCAGCTTTGTGAATGTCTATTAAGGCCCATTTATTTCCCTCTACATGTGTAAATGGCACATTCATATCAGCCAGTGAGGCACTATAAAATGTTTTGTTGCATCTTGTCACGACCTGGTTCTAAAGCCATGATAAAATATTGGGAGAAGCTTGAAAGCAAATAATAACCCATTTATTTAACAAAAGTTCAAAATGGTGCAATAGGATGTGGTGATTAGTAAGTCAGTGGTGTGTGTGAATGTAGGCAGGAGTGAAACATGTAATGTGTGGGAAGATGTTAGCTGGATGTGACTAAACAAGAACAAAACATCGTTGAACCTGGCAGCAGGCAGACAGAGAGCGCTCAAGGCATGAAGGAGGGGTTTAAGTAGTCAGAGAGCACCGGGCCCAGGAGCTCCAAACTACTCCATCTCCACCCACAGGTACCAAATGAATAACCCAGGGGACCATCACACATCTACCTCCACGTCCAACTCTTTCTGCTTTATACTGTATGTGTCACAGTCGGTCCGTGCCGACATGTTGACAGCTGGACGTATATAAATATATTCAGACAGTTTCTAAATATTCTACACTAGAATGGCACTCAGTGGCACACAAACCTCTCCAAGGCCAAAAAATCCTACACACATGTGTTTAGCTCACCCCTCCTCAAAGTCTCATGGAAATCAGATCAGTAGTTTTATCTTAATCCTGTTAACAAACAAACAAACAAATAGAAACGGGTTAAAATATGACCTCCTAGGTGGAGGTAACAACAAAATATTCAACAATGGTGCTGACACAAAAGGCCCTATTTAAACAATCCAATGCACATGGTCTAAAGTCTATGATGCATTTAGGGTGAGTCCACCTCCTTTTTAGAGATAAACATTACATCATCTGGATGTAAAGTAAGGCGTAAGAACCAAAGAGGTTGTATTAACATCCTTATTTATTCATAGGTCTGTTTTGGGTCTAATGTGAATCTAACCAATCAGAACGTCATCTGTCATCCCCTTTAAAAGCCAGGTGTGCCTGCACCTGGTGCATTACTCTTTAAACAGCAGCTCTCATCTGACTGAGGTTTATGGTCCTGGGCCGGTGGACCCTCTGCCTCCACCTTCTCTTATGTTAGCAAAAGAGAGCGCATACCTCCACCAAGGCTGAGGAACACTTCCTGGATCCTGGGCTGGTGGTCAAACTTTTCCCAAACATAATTCACTCAGCAACAAAAAAACCCTCTCCTAACAAGCTGATTAGCAGTGGAGTTGAGGCAGATTTGATTTCACTCTCAAGCCAGTCTGCAGTGGTTTTTGCATCTTTAGTGATTTTCTGAGCTGATTTGAATGAAATGTTTCCATCTTTTTGTCAGCGAGGAGGATGGAGGTGTGAAGCCAATCATCTTCCAGACATCTTTGAGGAAAACGGGTGTTGTCGTCGGCACCAGGATGGACTGATGATCAACAGCAGCACCTGTGTCAGTATTTCATAGGACTGGTCCAAATGCAAACATTTACTTTATGCTTCCAGAGGAAGTCAAGATTAGACTTTGTTTTTATGGTTCTTTGCAGATACTCAGATTCTGAACACTTAAAGCAGCTACAAGGAGTTTTTAACTGGTTATGAAACCGTCTCAGTTGTTGTAGTTTTTTGCCTTTATTTATAGGACAGCCTGAAGAGGTGACTGGAAATGTGGGAGAGAGAGTGGGGGGGGGGGGCATGCGGCAAATCCACGGGTCAGAATCAAACCCGTGTCGACCGCTAGAGGACTATAGCCTCAGCACACGGGGCGCAGCTCTAACCACTGCGCTATCTGCGCCCTAAAATTGCCTATTTCTATACATGAATTCTTATTTAATGTCTGCCGCTGGGTCAGATCCCTGCTAAAGCAGACAAAACAGTTTCCTGCAGAGCAGAAGAACCAGCATAGATATTTTACCAAGTAAAGTTTGACAGTAAGCAGAGGGTCAGCCAGTTCAAAAGAAGCAATAGACTTTTCTTTAGGTACTTTTATTTCTGGGTTATATTTTGTGGGTATGGGTGATACTGGTGCAAGGAGAAACAGAAAAGAATTGACCAAAGACCAAAGGAGCTAAAAGGGATCAGTAAAAAACCTGAGTCAACCTCACTCATTCAACAAAGATTCAAAAATGATGTTGAGTTGTCACTTTTCCTCCTAGAGATGTATGTCACATGTCTATTTTATTTATTTTAATGTATTATGATACTAATATATGAATTTACAGTTGTGGGCATAGGACACAGTGGTCATTACTATAATACAACTGGCTTATAATGTGACATTTATGCTAGCATTGCTACCGAGCTATAGCTACTCACATGCTAGTCAGATCAAATTTTTATGACACAAGATGAAGGTACTCCAGGGAGATGTAGTCTTCACTCCAGGAAACACTACCACTTTTGTCCACAGGTTAGTTTTTATATGCTATGTTATGTATGAACAAGAGTGAAACATAGTCATGACATGACATGGTGCTACTTGTGCATAACACATCCATAACACAGTTGTACATTCTCAATGTCAAATCTTAAACTCATGTGGAGGTAAAACACAAAAGTCCTCAAGGAGCCATTATTGAAATAACTAAATGAAACACAAATCCAGTGAGACAGTTTCATCCTCTTTCAGCTGTCAGATACTGTTTGTGCAGTGATTTGTTCTTTCAGGTAACACATATCTGTGCAGAGCACTTAAAATCAAGAGTGGAAAGAGTTGATTTCAGGCCTTAAGAGAACGATTCACCCAGAAATGAACATTCAGTCAGTGTTTACTTACCCCATACCGATGGAAGGTTCCATGAAGAATTTAAAAAAAATATTTTTAATTTTTAAATAAGCTCCTGTCTTCTTCAGAGAATGTTCTCCATGTTCTTCTCATGGAGGATTGTTGGGTCTCTGTAGAATAAAGAGTCGGTCTAGACCTGATATATGCCTTGATATAACTTGATATAACGCTGCACAAATAAATTGAATTGAATTGAATTTCCATCGGCATGACAAAGTATAGCTTATGACTGAATTTTCATTTTTAGGTGAACTGTTCCTTTAAGAGAAAACAGCATATATCTCACTAGAAATTCTCCAATGGAATCCTACATGTCACTCACCAAGAACTATTCCCTTTTATTAAACTCCTTCACAGTCTTCACTACATATATTATGAGTCTGCAAATCGACTGCAAAATGCACTGATGCATACAGCTGCGAGGCGTTCAATGTACTTATTTGTTACATGTCACATCTCTAAATGTAAACAGTGCTTTATACCTGCTGAAAATGACTAATTACTGTGATTTTGGTGATATTTCCTTTTTCTTTTGCTTTGATTCTAAAATGTCTGTGGGGTCTGACTCTAAACTGGCAGCATTGCTGACTGGCAGTGTCTTCTGTCAGCTTTGTACAAAGCCTCCCAGTAGCAGTATTATCAGAAACAGAATCATAAGTGAACCCAGTACTTTGTAGTCTGATGAGTTGGAATAGACACTTACAGAGTACATGTCAGACATTCAGACAAGAAACAAACAGTATTTGAAAGTCAGACACAGATGTTGATGCAGTGAATCTCTGGTCCATGTCCTCACAGGATGTGAAGTTCACAGTGTGTGAAACGGCTCTCAGGCTGATCTGGATTCACTTTAAGCTGCATGTTTACAGTAAAAACCAACAGCAGGAGCTGTCCTGAGAAAACGCTGACACCTGCTGGTGTTCAGTGACTACTACACCTTTTAGCACAGCTCTAAAATATAAATACTTGAAACACTATTTAACCAGTAATACAGCAGTGTTTGACTTTTTGATATGCATGAAATTAGTGTGTTGATGCATTTATATTCTTACTTGTATACTATACCAAAGTTTGGGACTCATCTTTTTGTTTTGATAACTGTTTTATTGACTCTATTGTATAATAAAGATTTGTTGGCACAGTTTATGTTTTTGTTTTTTTATTATTTAACCTTTATTTATACAGGTAATCAACATTCATTCTATAGTTACAATGAAGAACTATGCGTGCTGCTCTATTCTGTATCATCTGTAGTTTCCTTATCGTTTCTACAGTGGCATTAGACCAAACTGCGGGGCTAATCAAGGTTTGACAATATTAAGGCCTGAACTGCTTGTTTCGTGGCTGTTGGTGTCAAGAAAGTTGCACATCTTCTGATTACAGAGATTGCGCTTCCCATTTTTACAATCATCTTATTTATATGTTTTGTCCATAATAGTTTATCATCTATGATGATGCCCAGAAGCTTGGTTTCATGCACTCGGTTAATACACGTCATTTATTCTGAGGTTTAACTTTGGTGTTTTGCTGATGGAGTATTTTGAGCCAAGCACCATGCTATTAGTCTTCAGTACATTCAGGACCAGTTGGTTTCTTTTTACCCATTCAACTATTGATCCCAATTCTACATTTAGAACCCTATCCAACTCTCTGGTTGAGAGAGCGGATGTGTATACAGTTGAGTCATATGCGTACATCACAATTTTAGCTTTGTTTAAGACAAGGGGTAAATCATTGGTAAAAATGGTATACAGTAAAGGTCCCAGACAACTGCCCTGGGGCACACCACAAGTTACAGCTCTGACGTCTGAATAACTTCCATTAAAGAAAACGGTCTGTGTCCTGTTATTTAAATAACTCTCAAACCAAGATAATGCAGATCGATCAAAGCCATAACATTCAAGTTTGTCCAGTAATAATTTAGGATTTATGATATCAAATGCTGCTGAGAAGTCTAACAGAACAACACCAATGATTTTCTTCTCATCTCTTTCCCTTAACCAGTCATCAGTCATTAGTGTTAGAGCGGTAGCCGTGGAGTGCCCTTCTCTGTATGCATGTTGGAAATCAGTAACTAAACTGTTTACAGACATAAAGTTCTTAATTCGTTCATGTACAATGTTTTCAATCATCTTCATCATCATCATCATCACAGGCAAAATACTAATTGGACGACTATTTGATCTAGAAAATATTCATTTCTTGTTTTTAGGCAGTGGTATTATCTTGGCTTTTTTCCATTTTTGTGGACATAGTTAGTGAAACTTAAGTTTATTATATGACAAATAGCTGGTGCAATTAAATCTGCAACCAATTTAAGAAGTTTGCCTTCAAGGTTATCAACACCTGTTTGTTTATTTTTAATATTCTTTAGCATATTTTCTACCTCCCTTGTGGTCACCTTATCAAATTAAAATGTACTATTTTTATCCTTCATAATTACATTTTTTATTAATAGGTTAGATAAATTATTATCTATATTTGGTATGTTGTTGTTCATTTTCTCTACTTTATCTATGAAATAGTTATTTAAATGATTTGCAATTTCAGTAGATTTCGTTAGGAAGTTACTTTCCACTTCTAAAAAGGATGGAGTGGGTTTAGTGTTCCTACCCAATAGATAATTGAGTGTGCTCCATCATTTTTTACTATCATATCTAATGTTATTAATCCTATTTTCATAATATAATCTCTTTTTAGTTCTATTTAATTTTGTAACGAAGTTTCTTAGTTTACGATAGGCCTGCCAGTCATGATTGTGTCCAGTTATGATAACTGTTTTTTTTGCTCGATCTCTTTGTTTCATACGCTGTTTGATTTCATTGTCCAACCAAGGTGTTCTGACACTCCTGACAGCAAACTTCTTCAGTGGTGCATGTTTGTCGACCAAAGGCATGAAGATTTCATCAAATTCCGACAGCGCTGCATCAGGATTAGTGCTTGACATCACATTAGACCAGGACACATTCTTGACTTCATCAACAAAACTGTCTCCATTAAATATTTTCTACGATCTTTTAAGTACAACTTTGGGTCCAGGCTTGGTTACTTTTGTATTCCTTACAATAATGATCAAATTGTTATCACTAAAACCAGTCGGAACGGATAGAATTTTAGAGCATAGTTCAGGTGTGTTAGTAAAAATGTGATCAATTACAGGTTGAAGTCAAAGTACCATCATTCCTTAAACTTATCCTGGTAGCTTTGTTAATTACTTGTAATAATCCACAGCTTTCTGTAACAGTTCCAAGTTTGTTTTTTAGTGGGCAGTTTTGTGAAAACCAGTCTATATTCATATCACCCAAAACAAATGTTTCATGACCCAGAGTACTGCTATAGTCTAACATTTCACATATTGTATCCAAATAAGTATTATTAACACTTGGCAGTCTGTAACAACAGCCAACTAATAATGGCTTCAAATAAGGGAGATGTATTTGCAACCAAAGCACTTCAATACTGTAGTTCATCAAATCATCCCTGATTTTCACTGGAATGTGGTCTTGCATGTAACAGGCTACTCCGCCACCAGATTTGTTTCTGTCTCTTCTGAAAATACTGTAACCCTGAATCATTAGCAATCCATCTTCAAAAGTGGAATCTAGATGTGTTTCTGAGATTGCTAGAATATGCAAATTATTAGAAACTGCTATGTCAGTTATCTCGTTTATCTTGTTCCTAATGCTATTAATGTTAATGTGAGCAATTCTTAGTCCCTTTTTTGGCAAACTGTGGTGTAAGATGTGAATGTCAATCATGAGGTGTGTTTGAGTGACAGCGGTAAATCAAACGAGCCTGCATACCTGCACAGAGTTCAAACATCTCTAGGCTGCTTTGGGGTGCTGTTACGGGGTGTATTATCAGTTTATCCTGCCGTAAAAAGGCGATGTCCCCACGTTCCTGTGCGGCTTTCAGCTTCGGAAGCAGTTCTTTCCTTTTCTGTCGGACAGCATCCGTATGGTCCTCATTGATGTAGATTTTGGTACCTCTGAGATTTGAGATCAAATTGAGTGAGGTAACCTCAGTTTAGGGAAAGAATCTCCTGAAAAGCTCAAGTGAACTTAGCTGTAGATTTTAAACAAAAACGTGAACTGGCAGTAGCTTGGGCTAAAGTTTTCCGTGCAGATGAGGTGCTGGAGAAACGCTTTCATCTTCTAAAGTGTTTCCTGGATGATGTCATCCTGTTGAATGGCAGACCACTCTTCAGTCAGAGCTGCCTGGAAGAGTCTGTGGAGGATGTTCACTCTGTTGCTGTCAATCAACCAACCCCCTTGTTTTCACTGGATTTAGATTGACTCATCTTCTGTCCAGTCCAGACGTGTAACACATCCTCCTCCTCCAGAAACTGGATGATATCCAGTCTGCACAGCACCAGTGTGAAGTCTTTGGGCTTGAAGTCCGTCATGCCTTTGACTGTTTTGGCATGTGCAGACTTATTATGGGTACCAATGGTCTCTCTGCTGTAGTGGTGGCCGGTTAGAACCTGTTTTTGAGGTACAACAGGTGGAGATGTTTATCCAGATTCTGGGTCATTAATTGGGTCAAAAAATTGAGGGGTGCGATTTCAAATCCCTCGAGTGTACAGTTTATAACTTACAGTAATTAAACACCGTGCTGGGAGCTATGGTTTTACAATATCAATTAGAAATATATATATTCCAGTTCTAACTCTGCAAAGCTTATATTGAACTTTTAATAAAGTTTGAAAATGTATCAGGCTAAAAAAAATTATCTCTCAATTTGTCATCAAATACAACACCACCACCTCAAACTAAAACCTTCATAAACAACGACATATAGTTGAATTAGTACCTTTCTGATTATGTCAAGCTAAACATTATTGTGGTAAAGGTAGAATTTGTGGCTGAGCTGTTGCATTGGATTACATTACATTTCACAGGTGTACCTAATAATAAAGTGGCCTCTGAGTGTAGTGTATCACAATATGCATAAATGTAGGCAAAATCAGATTTGTCTTTGTCAGGAATGTTATTTTAGAACAACCAATAACATTTGAATTGATCTGTTAAATGAAGAAGGCCTAAAGACATGATGTTTGTCACCCCTAGATGCGAGGTTCACGCAGCCGGACTCGTCACGATCGAGCCGTTATCAGCTGTCAGTACAGCATGGCCACGTTCAGCACAGCAGAGAGGAAGAGGAGGCCACATGGCGACCGCAAGTCCACTGAGATGAGCCTCCACCGTTTGAAGCCGCCGTGATGACCCAGCTGTACCCACGCTCTCAAATAGACGTCTATGTCAAGGTTAGTGTTGAACAGTCAGAGGTGGATTTGATGTGTTGGCTTTTATAGACTTTGAATCACTTTAATATGAACATTGTTTTTATTGTGCAGAAAAACCTCAAAACTTTCCTTTGCAAACAGATTCTGCAGTCAGATGGAGGGAACTACAGCGTGTGCGTGAACGCTGCCACCCTGGCGGTGATTGATGCCAGAACACCCATGCGGGACTATGTGTGTGCTTGCACGGTCGGGTTTGTGGATGAGACACCCCTCGCTGACCTTTGCTATGCGGAGGAAAGTGGAGGAGTGAGCTCTCTTGCTTTAGCACTGTTGCCCCGAGGTGGACAGATTGCTCTTCTGCAGATGGACGCCAGACTACACCAGGACCACTTAGAGGCTCTGATCGAAGCGGCCATGACTGCCTGTAAAGGTGTGAGTAAGCTGCTGGATGAGGTGGTGCGACAACATCTCCAAGAGTTTTCTGTGCTCTCCAGACACTGAAGCAGGGAGGAGAGTAAATGTACTGTACACTGTGCTTTGGTTAGAGACCAGACAGCGTTATTGGACTAAATAGAGAAAAATTCTGGGAGAACGTTGCAGTTGATTTTCTTTTTTTATGTATACATGGCAATCATAGTCTTATACGTTTTGTACATACGTGTCGAAGCTAACAATAAATGTGTCAACCCTGCATCATTTGTGTGTTGCTTTTGACTTGTTAATTTGTAAGTGGTTGTATTATTCAAAGGTACAATCTTTAATCTCAATGCAAATAAAATACATAGTATTTTTGGTTATTAATGTTTTTGATGCTGTTAAATGTGTCTTTATCAGCATTGTTTTTCAGCTGCTGAAACTGGGCTAAATACAGATGAAAATTTGGATGCAAATGCTCAACATTGTAACTGAATCAGATTTTTATGCCTCTGCCCAAGTAGGCTCATAGGATTACTGTGGGTTACCGTATGTCACAAAACTGATGGACACAATTCATTGGAATTTCACACATGCTTTGTAGAGACCATAAAGGTGTCTATCTCATATTGGTTTCTTAAATTTGCTTATTCTTAGGCACATTTCTTTGGGGGCTATTATCCATCCATTGAGTTTTTCCAGTAGCAGAGGCATCTGTGTCCTCAGTCACCCCAACATCCAACATCACGGCCCTGACAAATTGGCAGGAATGCCTAGCTGGAACGTAGCACAACATGGATGTGATAGCAGTGTTCTTTTTATGTGAAAGTGCAATAAGAACATTTTTGTTACTAAAATCAATGAATAATTGTGATGTCCAGACTCCACAATTTGGGACAAACTCCTCACTGATATCAGGAGAGTAGAAATTCTATACTTCTTCCATTGCAGATTGAAAACTTGCCTGTTCAGACTGCAACTTGTCTCATGTCTCTTACTGTTGACTCCACCAACTGCCCATGTCTGTCTGTCTGTCTGTCTTAAGTTGATTAAACTTTGAGGCAGATCCAGGTCTGGTTGTCCATGCAGAATTAATTTGTCAATTTTCCCAATAAGTTATAAATATAATTAATAATAAATAAATAAGCCATAGATGGCATGAAAAAAGATAACATGTATGATTTAGAAACTAACATGATTATTTTATCATTTAATTTTCATTACAAATTAATAGTTGACTTTTTGTGTGGAAACATCTACAGGAGATGCAATGATTTGCGTTACTACTTCACTTTGCAATGTTTCACCATATGTAAGTAATTAGTATAAGCACTTAACAGCTCATGTAGGCTTTGCAGCTGAAGACTCTGTCTGCACCTTTATCATCCAACCTTTACATGGGCAGTGTTCTGTCCCATACTATGTCTGTTCTGTTATCTGTGAGCTGCATATCAAGGCTATGTGGTAGAACACACTGTGAATAAAACCATGCTGATTCCTTCTCTCTTTGTCACTTGTGATGAGACGCTGTCCGTACATTGGACCTTTCTGCAGAAATACCTTGTTTGAGCTCATTTAATAATGCTCACAAAATACAGTTTCTTCGTTTTAACTCTTTATTTTCTATTCATATTAAAACAGCCAACATTCAGCCGACCTTCTGTTTAGTGAGGTGGGCTGGGTCCAGATGCTTCAGGGGTCTTCTTTTTACGCTGAAACAAGCGTGTCCAGAAGCCCTTCCAGAAGCCCTTCTTCTTTTTCTTTGATTCTTCCGTTAGGACCTCCTGAAAAGACAAAGACAGCATGTTTGAGTTGTCATCCAAAGGTCTCGCTGTAGGTTCAGGGGGCTTACTGAGCCCCTTAGAGGCCGGAGCCAACATGTAGGGATTTAAATGTCTATATTTTATAACACAGAACCAGAGATTACAGGTGATACACTTTTTGATATGATCCAATAATGGACATATTCTGTTTCATTAGCAGCACCAGCACTTCAAGCTGCACCTGCTTCTGTCATTGTGCCAAAAACTGATGGTATACCCCATTATATATATCAGTCTTTGTGTAGATTATTTTATATAATGCACAGGCTGGTATCCTGATCATTAAATTTAGTTTCATAAAATTACACATTACATTGATTTTAATTCGTATCCCCAACCTTGAAACTGCACTTATGATCTGAAGACTTCTAAAATAAGGAATTAGAATCTAAATATGCGGTGAGGCAGCTTACCTGTGGCTGTATGTGTTCCTCTGCATTCCTCTGTTCCTCTTCCATCTGACTCTCTGGCTTCAGGTTTGCCTCTTCCTCGAGAAGCTGCTGTTTCAGGTTGTCTTCTTCTTCAGCAACCTTCTTTTTCAGCTTCTCCTCCAGCTCAGAGAACACATTCCTGTAGCTCTCTTCTACCTCTGAAAGCTGCTTTTTCATATTCTCCTCCAAGTCAGCAAGCTTCTTCTTAAACCTGTCTTCCTGTTCAGAGAGGTCCTTCCTGTAGTTCTCCTCTTTCCTGGAGAGCTGCTGGATCTGATCTTCTCTTCTGTCAGCCAGCTCTTGCTCGACCCTCTCCTTTTGCTTGGCGAGCTGGTTTTGAAACCTCTCGTCTTGCTCAGAGAGCTGCTTCCTGAAGTCATCTCCTGCCTGTGAAAGCTCCTGCAGGTGTTGCTCATCTCTCTCTGCCTTCTGCCTTTTCAGGTTTTGCACCAGAACTTTGGCCGCCTCCACAGCTGACCGAGTGTCATCCAGCTGCTGCAAATTGTATTTCTGACTTTTGCAGAGCTTGCTGTCCTTTTCTTCATGATGCATATTGACCTCACAGAGCTCTCTCTTTCCTTCATGCTCCAAATTCTGTGAGCTAGCGGTGTTCATGCTAGTTCCGACAATACCCTTTGGCGCACGGACATGCATCTTCACCGTAGCCACGAACCACTTATCCAACTGAACTGCGGAGGTACTCTTTGGCTTTTCGTCTGCTTTCCCAACGATGTCACTCCAGAGCCGAGGTTTGGACTCTGCGGGGGTTGAAGCGACTTCATTATCAAGGGGCTTCTTTGTTTCCGGCGCTGGTGGTTTGTAGACCGGCTCTTGTTGTCTCTGGGCCCGATTGTTAGCTTGTCGCGGCTAACAAACACAGACAGGAAACACAATGTCAGTAAGTTTTTTGTCCTCTTGTTTGTGGTAAAGTTTAGACATTTGGCAAAGTTCAAGCTTGTGTTATTACACACAAGTATGAGCAGAAACTATATTTAACCCTTTGAAGAATCCAGTGCTAATTGTAAATAACAAATTTAAAAAAGAAAGAAAAAAACAGTAATCTCTCTAAATACAATGGTTACTAAAATGTGTCTCCAAGTTTGAGCATCTTACCTTTCTAATTCTGACTTGTCTTTGCTCCATGGTTCTTGAGATTATTGTGATGGATCCAAATAAAATACTGTAATTGAACTCAGGTATGGTGTCCTGTGTGTGTATCTGTCAAGATACAAATGTGACCGTTTATAAAGACACTTTCCTTTGAAGTGTCATTTGACATGTAAGGTGATGTTAAGTTTATATGACGTCATTTGGAATGGTTACCATGGAAACATCAAAGCCAATCACGGTCACAGGCTGTGTGCGTGTTTGCGTAGTGACGTCGGCACGTGTGTTTCCGGAAGTTCTGTGACAGCGCGAGAGAGAGCACGTCCCACATGTTAGGCTGGCGAACGGAGCAGGCAGATACAGCGCAGCAAATACATAGTTTGGTGACATCGTGCAAGTGCAAAGTAAAGTACCAAGTCTGCAAGAATACAGAAAACTGCCGTTTTTTATTTCACCGCCGCTTGTTTGTTCGTACTCTTAAAATTTTATATTAATCTTTTTAACAACTAAATCTACTAACACGTGTATTTAACTAGTCAAAATATGTATTGGTCCATCCCAGGGAATTTTATTTAAATTTTTACTTGGTTTCTAAGCAGTATTCAACGGAAGGTGGGAGAAATGTGAGAAATTAGCAGAAATAAAAAAGAATACATTATATCAAGGAAGAGATTTGGATATACCCATATTAAAAGTACACGCAAGCTAATTGGTTAACATCAACTGGTCTATGTCAACCCTGTCCTCACTAATGTACACGGTGTTGTGTATTATGCTGTTGTTTGATATGTTGACGTGTTATGGATTAATCTTAATCCTCAGATCAAAAAGTTGTGTTTCTGCCCGGTTTTGAACCGGGGACCTTTCACGTGTTAGGCGAACGTGATGACCACTACACTACAGAAACAGGTGAAAGATGACTGAACGCACATGGTCTGATTTAGACATCTTTTCACTTGACTGCAAAGGTTCTGCATTCTGGACAACATTTTCATTTTTACATGGAGATATTGGATCAGAGATTTTCAACTGGATCCAGTCACAGTGGCTTTGTCATAGATTTGTGTGACAGTAAACGCTGCGAGTGCAGGAACGATATACTTTGGTTATGTTAGAAACAGCCATCAAAGAACTAATCCAGCCATTTGTTGAAAACGGCTGATTCTTGCCTGGTTCCAGGCCTCTTATATTTCAGAGTGGAAACAAAAGCAACAAAAACAAAAAAGACTTTAGCAGCTGAGCTATTTTTTTTTTAAAAACACAATGGACTGTAACTTCAGATAGGCTACAGCAGAATCTGTTACAGTATGAGCCGAGAGTCTGTTTATGTTATCTTAGCTTTTATGTTGCACTTCTTTGCAGACAATGTGGTACACATTTTTCCATATCTTGTAATTGTTTAATGCACAGTATGATACATAAATTGCCAGGATTACTGATGATTTAAATAAAGAATGCTTCTGTCCAGTCTCGATCTGGGGCCCTTTTGCGTGTTAGGCAAACGTGATGACCACTACACTACAGAAACAACTGACAGTGTTAAGGTGTCAACATGCTCACCACAAAGCACCCGTAACACAAAGGCTCTGGCTGTGGTTTACTATGTGGTTTATCACTAATCAGTTCGTCCCCATCAGCATTGATTACAACTGTAATGGACTGACACAACCTCTGGATTGTTTATTTATTGTTTATTTATTAGGATCCCCATTAGCTGCAGCAAATGCTGCCACTCTTCTTACTGGGGTCCGACACATATGCTTAACATTATACAATGCATACCATATAAGAATACATACATACAACAAAACATGATAAAAACAAAAGCACACTGTACGAACAATGTAGTTGTTGTAACAATGTAAATTATATACCTGTCCTTTCAGTAAACATTTCCATAATTTATCCAAACACATTTATAAAACTATCTTACAATCTTTCATCTGTATAAAGTATTAAGGAATTACAATGTATGTTGTGTTATGAACCATATTATCACTAGTTTCTTATTATAAAATAGTCATACTCTATACAATATAAACAACACCATTATATTAATAGTAGCAATAATAATAATAATAATAACAGTAACAACAGAGCAGCACACATATACTTCTCTATATCTAGAGATTGTTATAATAGTAATAAACAATATAGTATAGCAGCACTCCTATCATACTTATCTATTAAGAGAGTAATTAATTAGAATAATAGTATAGTAATAATAAATGTCACCATCATCTCTGCCCTAATCATCTCTACAATTATATAATAATGATACAGTGATATAATAATAATGATACAACTATATCAATTCAATTACCTCATTAAAACATACATATACACGTATAATAATAATGATACAGTGATATAATAATAATGATACAACTATATCAATTCAATTACCTCATTAAAACATACATATACACGTATAATAATAATGATACGACTGTATCAGTTGAATTACCTCAACATACCCACCTATAGACCTATTATTTATAACCAATCTATTGTAACTAATTCCTAAATGTTTCGTCGTCACTATTCAAAAAATGTTTTTTTAGTTGTAGTTTAAATTTCACTTTACTATTTTCTGATGTGATATAACTGGGGAGTGAATTCCAGACATACATGACTCTGAATACGTTTACACAAGAACAGAATATTTGGGGCCTGAAAAACACAAACTTTTGAAAACGGTCTCCAGAGTGTAATCTTTTAAAAACGCCACAGTACCGTCGCCGTCTTAACGGGCAAAACACACAACTCCTCTGAATACGATGATGTCACAGACCAGCTTTGTGAATGCCTATTAAGGCCCATTTATTTCCCTCTACATGTGTAAATGGCACATTCATATCAGCCAGTGAGGCACTATAAAATGTTTTGTTGCATCTTGTCACGACCTGGTTCTAAAGCCATGATAAAATATTGGGAGAAGCTTGAAAGCAAATAATAACCCATTTATTTAACAAAAGTTCAAAATGGTGCAATAGGATGTGGTGATTAGTAAGTCAGTGGTGTGTGTGAATGTAGGCAGGAGTGAAACATGTAATGTGTGGGAAGATGTTAGCTGGATGTGACTAAACAAGAACAAAACATCGTTGAACCTGGCAGCAGGCAGACAGAGAGCGCTCAAGGCATGAAGGAGGGGTTTAAGTAGTCAGAGAGCACCGGGCCCAGGAGCTCCAAACTACTCCATCTCCACCCACAGGTACCAAATGAATAACCCAGGGGACCATCACACATCTACCTCCACGTCCAACTCTTTCTGCTTTATACTGTATGTGTCACAGTCGGTCCGTGCCGACATGTTGACAGCTGGACGTATATAAATATATTCAGACAGTTTCTAAATATTCTACACTAGAATGGCACTCAGTGGCACACAAACCTCTCCAAGGCCAAAAAATCCTACACACATGTGTTTAGCTCACCCCTCCTCAAAGTCTCATGGAAATCAGATCAGTAGTTTTATCTTAATCCTGTTAACAAACAAACAAACAAATAGAAACGGGTTAAAATATGACCTCCTAGGTGGAGGTAACAACAAAATATTCAACAATGGTGCTGACACAAAAGGCCCTATTTAAACAATCCAATGCACATGGTCTAAAGTCTATGATGCATTTAGGGTGAGTCCACCTCCTTTTTAGAGATAAACATTACATCATCTGGATGTAAAGTAAGGCGTAAGAACCAAAGAGGTTGTATTAACATCCTTATTTATTCATAGGTCTGTTTTGGGTCTAATGTGAATCTAACCAATCAGAACGTCATCTGTCATCCCCTTTAAAAGCCAGGTGTGCCTGCACCTGGTGCATTACTCTTTAAACAGCAGCTCTCATCTGACTGAGGTTTATGGTCCTGGGCCGGTGGACCCTCTGCCTCCACCTTCTCTTATGTTAGCAAAAGAGAGCGCATACCTCCACCAAGGCTGAGGAACACTTCCTGGATCCTGGGCTGGGGGTCAAACTTTTCCCAAACATAATTCACTCAGCAACAAAAAAAACCTCTCCTAACAAGCTGATTAGCAGTGGAGTTGAGGCAGATTTGATTTCACTCTCAAGCCAGTCTGCAGTGGTTTTTGCATCTTTAGTGATTTTCTGAGCTGATTTGAATGAAATGTTTCCATCTTTTTGTCAGCGAGGAGGATGGAGGTGTGAAGCCAATCATCTTCCAGACATCTTTGAGGAAAACGGGTGTTGTCGTCGGCACCAGGATGGACTGATGATCAACAGCAGCACCTGTGTCAGTATTTTATAGGACTGGTCCAAAGGCAAACATTTACTTTATGCTTCCAGAGGAAGTCAAGATTAGACTTTGTTTTTATGGTTCTTTGCAGATACTCAGATTCTGAACACTTAAAGCAGCTACAAGGAGTTTTTAACTGGTTATGAAACCGTCTCAGTTGTTGTAGTTTTTTGCCTTTATTTATAGGACAGCCTGAAGAGGTGACTGGAAATGTGGGAGAGAGAGTGGGGGGGGGGACATGCGGCAAATCCACGGGTCAGAATCAAACCCGTGTCGACCGCTAGAGGACTATAGCCTCAGCACATGGGGCGCAGCTCTAACCACTGCGCTATCTGCGCCCTAAAATTGCCTATTTCTATACATGAATTCTTATTTAATGTCTGCCACTGGGTCAGATCCCTGCTAAAGCAGACAAAACAGTTTCCTGCAGAGCAGAAGAACCAGCATAGATATTTTACCAAGTAAAGTTTGACAGTAAGCAGAGGGTCAGCCAGTTCAAAAGAAGCAATAGACTTTTCTTTAGGTACTTTTATTTCTGGGTTATATTTTGTGGGTATGGGTGATACTGGTGCAAGGAGAAACAGAAAAGAATTGACCAAAGACCAAAGGAGCTAAAAGGGATCAGTAAAAAACCTGAGTCAACCTCACTCATTCAACAAAGATTCAAAAATGATGTTGAGTTGTCACTTTTCCTCCTAGAGATGTATGTCACATGTCTATTTTATTTATTTTAATGTATTATGATACTAATATATGAATTTACAGTTGTGGGCATAGGACACAGTGGTCATTACTATAATACAACTGGCTTATAATGTGACATTTATGCTAGCATTGCTACCGAGCTATAGCTACTCACATGCTAGTCAGATCAAATTTTTATGACACAAGATGAAGGTACTCCTGGGAGATGTAGTCTTCACTCCAGGAAACACTACCACTTTTGTCCACAGGTTAGTTTTTATATGCTATGTTATGTATGAACAAGAGTGAAACATAGTCATGACATGACATGGTGCTACTTGTGCATAACACATCCATAACACAGTTGTACATTCTCAATGTCAAATCTTAAACTCATGTGGAGGTAAAACACAAAAGTCCTCAAGGAGCCATTATTGAAATAACTAAATGAAACACAAATCCAGTGAGACAGTTTCATCCTCTTTCAGCTGTCAGATACTGTTTGTGCAGTGATTTGTTCTTTCAGGTAACACATATCTGTGCAGAGCACTTAAAATCAAGAGTGGAAAGAGTTGATTTCAGGCCTTAAGAGAACGATTCACCCAGAAATGAACATTCAGTCAGTGTTTACTTACCCCATACCGATGGAAGGTTCCATGAAGAATTTAAAAAAAATATTTTTAATTTTTAAATAAGCTCCTGTCTTCTTCAGAGAATGTTCTCCATGTTCTTCTCATGGAGGATTGTTGGGTCTCTGTAGAATAAAGAGTCGGTCTAGACCTGATATATGCCTTGATATAACTTGATATAACGCTGCACAAATAAATTGAATTGAATTGAATTTCCATCGGCATGACAAAGTATAGCTTATGACTGAATTTTCATTTTTAGGTGAACTGTTCCTTTAAGAGAAAACAGCATATATCTCACTAGAAATTCTCCAATGGAATCCTACATGTCACTCACCAAGAACTATTCCCTTTTATTAAACTCCTTCACAGTCTTCACTACATATATTATGAGTCTGCAAATCGACTGCAAAATGCACTGATGCATACAGCTGCGAGGCGTTCAATGTACTTATTTGTTACATGTCACATCTCTAAATGTAAACAGTGCTTTATACCTGCTGAAAATGACTAATTACTGTGATTTTGGTGATATTTCCTTTTTCTTTTGCTTTGATTCTAAAATGTCTGTGGGGTCTGACTCTAAACTGGCAGCATTGCTGACTGGCAGTGTCTTCTGTCAGCTTTGTACAAAGCCTCCCAGTAGCAGTATTATCAGAAACAGAATCATAAGTGAACCCAGTACTTTGTAGTCTGATGAGTTGGAATAGACACTTACAGAGTACATGTCAGACATTCAGACAAGAAACAAACAGTATTTGAAAGTCAGACACAGATGTTGATGCAGTGAATCTCTGGTCCATGTCCTCACAGGATGTGAAGTTCACAGTGTGTGAAACGGCTCTCAGGCTGATCTGGATTCACTTTAAGCTGCATGTTTACAGTAAAAACCAACAGCAGGAGCTGTCCTGAGAAAACGCTGACACCTGCTGGTGTTCAGTGACTACTACACCTTTTAGCACAGCTCTAAAATATAAATACTTGAAACACTATTTAACCAGTAATACAGCAGTGTTTGACTTTTTGATATGCATGAAATTAGTGTGTTGATGCATTTATATTCTTACTTGTATACTATACCAAAGTTTGGGACTCATCTTTTTGTTTTGATAACTGTTTTATTGACTCTATTGTATAATAAAGATTTGTTGGCACAGTTTATGTTTTTGTTTTTTTATTATTTAACCTTTATTTATACAGGTAATCAACATTCATTCTATAGTTACAATGAAGAACTATGCGTGCTGCTCTATTCTGTATCATCTGTAGTTTCCTTATCGTTTCTACAGTGGCATTAGACCAAACTGCGGGGCTAATCAAGGTTTGACAATATTAAGGCCTGAACTGCTTGTTTCGTGGCTGTTGGTGTCAAGAAAGTTGCACATCTTCTGATTACAGAGATTGCGCTTCCCATTTTTACAATCATCTTATTTATATGTTTTGTCCATAATAGTTTATCATCTATGATGATGCCCAGAAGCTTGGTTTCATGCACTCGGTTAATACACGTCATTTATTCTGAGGTTTAACTTTGGTGTTTTGCTGATGGAGTATTTTGAGCCAAGCACCATGCTATTAGTCTTCAGTACATTCAGGACCAGTTGGTTTCTTTTTACCCATTCAACTATTGATCCCAATTCTACATTTAGAACCCTATCCAACTCTCTGGTTGAGAGAGCGGATGTGTATACAGTTGAGTCATATGCGTACATCACAATTTTAGCTTTGTTTAAGACAAGGGGTAAATCATTGGTAAAAATGGTATACAGTAAAGGTCCCAGACAACTGCCCTGGGGCACACCACAAGTTACAGCTCTGACGTCTGAATAACTTCCATTAAAGAAAACGGTCTGTGTCCTGTTATTTAAATAACTCTCAAACCAAGATAATGCAGATCGATCAAAGCCATAACATTCAAGTTTGTCCAGTAATAATTTAGGATTTATGATATCAAATGCTGCTGAGAAGTCTAACAGAACAACACCAATGATTTTCTTCTCATCTCTTTCCCTTAACCAGTCATCAGTCATTAGTGTTAGAGCGGTAGCCGTGGAGTGCCCTTCTCTGTATGCATGTTGGAAATCAGTAACTAAACTGTTTACAGACATAAAGTTCTTAATTCGTTCATGTACAATGTTTTCAATCATCTTCATCATCATCATCATCACAGGCAAAATACTAATTGGACGACTATTTGATCTAGAAAATATTCATTTCTTGTTTTTAGGCAGTGGTATTATCTTGGCTTTTTTCCATTTTTGTGGACATAGTTAGTGAAACTTAAGTTTATTATATGACAAATAGCTGGTGCAATTAAATCTGCAACCAATTTAAGAAGTTTGCCTTCAAGGTTATCAACACCTGTTTGTTTATTTTTAATATTCTTTAGCATATTTTCTACCTCCCTTGTGGTCACCTTATCAAATTAAAATGTACTATTTTTATCCTTCATAATTACATTTTTTATTAATAGGTTAGATAAATTATTATCTATATTTGGTATGTTGTTGTTCATTTTCTCTACTTTATCTATGAAATAGTTATTTAAATGATTTGCAATTTCAGTAGATTTCGTTAGGAAGTTACTTTCCACTTCTAAAAAGGATGGAGTGGGTTTAGTGTTCCTACCCAATAGATAATTGAGTGTGCTCCATCATTTTTTACTATCATATCTAATGTTATTAATCCTATTTTCATAATATAATCTCTTTTTAGTTCTATTTAATTTTGTAACGAAGTTTCTTAGTTTACGATAGGCCTGCCAGTCATGATTGTGTCCAGTTATGATAACTGTTTTTTTTGCTCGATCTCTTTGTTTCATACGCTGTTTGATTTCATTGTCCAACCAAGGTGTTCTGACACTCCTGACAGCAAACTTCTTCAGTGGTGCATGTTTGTCGACCAAAGGCATGAAGATTTCATCAAATTCCGACAGCGCTGCATCAGGATTAGTGCTTGACATCACATTAGACCAGGACACATTCTTGACTTCATCAACAAAACTGTCTCCATTAAATATTTTGTACGATCTTTTAAGTACAACTTTGGGTCCAGGCTTGGTTACTTTTGTATTCCTTACAATAATGATCAAATTGTTATCACTAAAACCAGTCGGAACGGATAGAATTTTAGAGCATAGTTCAGGTGTGTTAGTAAAAATGTGATCAATACAGGTTGAAGTCAAAGTACCATCATTCCTTAAACTTATCCTGGTAGCTTTGTTAATTACTTGTAATAATCCACAGCTTTCTGTAACAGTTCCAAGTTTGTTTTTTAGTGGGCAGTTTTGTGAAAACCAGTCTATATTCATATCACCCAAAACAAATGTTTCATGACCCAGAGTACTGCTATAGTCTAACATTTCACATATTGTATCCAAATAAGTATTATTAACACTTGGCAGTCTGTAACAACAGCCAACTAATAATGGCTTCAAATAAGGGAGATGTATTTGCAACCAAAGCACTTCAATACTGTAGTTCATCAAATCATCCCTGATTTTCACTGGAATGTGGTCTTGCATGTAACAGGCTACTCCACCACCAGATTTGTTTCTGTCTCTTCTGAAAATACTGTAACCCTGAATCATTAGCAATCCATCTTCAAAAGTGGAATCTAGATGTGTTTCTGAGATTGCTAGAATATGCAAATTATTAGAAACTGCTATGTCAGTTATCTCGTTTATCTTGTTCCTAATGCTATTAATGTTAATGTGAGCAATTCTTAGTCCCTTTTTTGGCAAACTGTGGTGTAAGATGTGAATGTCAATCATGAGGTGTGTTTGAGTGACAGCGGTAAATCAAGCGAGCCTGCATACCTGCACAGAGTTCAAACATCTCTAGGCTGCTTTGGGGTGCTGTTACGGGGGTGTATTATCAGTTTATCCTGCCGTAAACAGGCGATGTCCCCACGTTCCTGTGCGGCTTTCAGCTTCGGAAGTAGTTCTTTCCTTTTCTGTCGGACAGCATCCGTATGGTCCTCATTGATGTAGATTTTGGTACCTCTGAGATATGAGATCAAATTGAGTGAGGTAACCTCGGTCTAGGGAAAGAATCTCCTGAAAAGCTCAAGTGAACTAAGCTGTAGATTTTAAACAAAAACGTGAACTGGCAGTAGCTTGGGCTAAAGTTTTCCGTGCAGATGAGGTGCTGGAGAAACGCTTTCATCTTCTAAAGTGTTTCCTGGATGATGTCATCCTGTTGAATGGCAGACCACTCTTCAGTCAGAGCTGCCTGGAAGAGTCTGTGGAGGATGTTCACTCTGTTGCTGTCAATCAACCAACCCCCTTGTTTTCACTGGATTTAGATTGACTCATCTTCTGTCCAGTCCAGACGTGTAACACATCCTCCTCCTCCAGAAACTGGATGATATCCAGTCTGCACAGCACCAGTGTGAAGTCTTTGGGCTTGAAGTCCGTCATGCCTTTGACTGTTTTGGCATGTGCAGACTTATTATGGGTACCAATGGTCTCTCTGCTGTAGTGGTGGCCGGTTAGAACCTGTTTTTGAGGTACAACAGGTGGAGATGTTTATCCAGATTCTGGGTCATTAATTGGGTCAAAAAATTGAGGGGTGCGATTTCAAATCCCTCGAGTGTACAGTTTATAACTTACAGTAATTAAACACCGTGCTGGGAGCTATGGTTTTACAATATCAATTAGAAATATATATATTCCAGTTCTAACTCTGCAAAGCTTATATTGAACTTTTAATAAAGTTTGAAAATGTATCAGGCTAAAAAAAATTATCTCTCAATTTGTCATCAAATACAACACCACCACCACAAACTAAAACCTTCATAAACAACGACATATAGTTGAATTAGTACCTTTCTGATTATGTCAAGCTAAACATTATTGTGGTAAAGGTAGAATTTGTGGCTGAGCTGTTGCATTGGATTACATTACATTTCACAGGTGTACCTAATAATAAAGTGGCCTCTGAGTGTAGTGTATCACAATATGCATAAATGTAGGCAAAATCAGATTTGTCTTTGTCAGGAATGTTATTTTAGAACAACCAATAACATTTGAATTGATCTGTTAAATGAAGAAGGCCTAAAGACATGATGTTTGTCACCCCTAGATGCGAGGTTCACGCAGCCGGACTCGTCACGATCGAGCCGTTATCAGCTGTCAGTACAGCATGGCCACGTTCAGCACAGCAGAGAGGAAGAGGAGGCCACATGGCGACCGCAAGTCCACTGAGATGAGCCTCCACCGTTTGAAGCCGCCGTGATGACCCAGCTGTACCCACGCTCTCAAATAGACGTCTATGTCAAGGTTAGTGTTGAACAGTCAGAGGTGGATTTGATGTGTTGGCTTTTATAGACTTTGAATCACTTTAATATGAACATTGTTTTTATTGTGCAGAAAAACCTCAAAACTTTCCTTTGCAAACAGATTCTGCAGTCAGATGGAGGGAACTACAGCGTGTGCGTGAACGCTGCCACCCTGGCGGTGATTGATGCCAGAACACCCATGCGGGACTATGTGTGTGCTTGCACGGTCGGGTTTGTGGATGAGACACCCCTCGCTGACCTTTGCTATGCGGAGGAAAGTGGAGGAGTGAGCTCTCTTGCTTTAGCACTGTTGCCCCGAGGTGGACAGATTGCTCTTCTGCAGATGGACGCCAGACTACACCAGGACCACTTAGAGGCTCTGATCGAAGCGGCCATGACTGCCTGTAAAGGTGTGAGTAAGCTGCTGGATGAGGTGGTGCGACAACATCTCCAAGAGTTTTCTGTGCTCTCCAGACACTGAAGCAGGGAGGAGAGTAAATGTACTGTACACTGTGCTTTGGTTAGAGACCAGACAGCGTTATTGGACTAAATAGAGAAAAATTCTGGGAGAACGTTGCAGTTGATTTTCTTTTTTTATGTATACATGGCAATCATAGTCTTATACGTTTTGTACATACGTGTCGAAGCTAACAATAAATGTGTCAACCCTGCATCATTTGGGTGTTGCTTTTGACTTGTTAATTTGTAAGTGGTTGTATTATTCAAAGGTACAATCTTTAATCTCAATGCAAATAAAATACATAGTATTTTTGGTTATTAATGTTTTTGATGCTGTTAAATGTGTCTTTATCAGCATTGTTTTTCAGCTGCTGAAACTGGGCTAAATACAGATGAAAATTTGGATGCAAATGCTCAACATTGTAACTGAATCAGATTTTTATGCCTCTGCCCAAGTAGGCTCATAGGATTACTGTGGGTTACCGTATGTCACAAAACTGATGGACACAATTCATTGGAATTTCACACATGCTTTGTAGAGACCATAAAGGTGTCTATCTCATATTGGTTTCTTAAATTTGCTTATTCTTAGGCACATTTCTTTGGGGGCTATTATCCATCCATTGAGTTTTTCCAGTAGCAGAGGCATCTGTGTCCTCAGTCACCCCAACATCCAACATCACGGCCCTGACAAATTGGCAGGAATGCCTAGCTGGAACGTAGCACAACATGGATGTGATAGCAGTGTTCTTTTTATGTGAAAGTGCAATAAGAACATTTTTGTTACTAAAATCAATGAATAATTGTGATGTCCAGACTCCACAATTTGGGACAAACTCCTCACTGACATCAGGAGAGTAGAAATTCTATACTTCTTCCATTGCAGATTGAAAACTTGCCTGTTCAGACTGCAACTTGTCTCATGTCTCTTACTGTTGACTCCACCAACTGCCCATGTCTGTCTGTCTGTCTGTCTTAAGTTGATTAAACTTTGAGGCAGATCCAGGTCTGGTTGTCCATGCAGAATTAATTTGTCAATTTTCCCAATAAGTTATAAATATAATTAATAATAAATAAATAAGCCATAGATGGCATGAAAAAAGATAACATGTATGATTTAGAAACTAACATCATTATTTTATCATTTAATTTTCATTACAAATTAATAGTTGACTTTTTGTGTGGAAACATCTACAGGAGATGCAATGATTTGCGTTACTACTTCACTTTGCAATGTTTCACCATATGTAAGTAATTAGTATAAGCACTTAACAGCTCATGTAGGCTTTGCAGCTGAAGACTCTGTCTGCACCTTTATCATCCAACCTTTACATGGGCAGTGTTCTGTCCCATACTATGTCTGCTCTGTTATCTGTGAGCTGCATATCAAGGCTATGTGGTAGAACACACTGTGAATAAAACCATGCTGATTCCTTCTCTCTTTGTCACTTGTGATGAGACGCTGTCCGTACATTGGACCTTTCTGCAGAAATACCTTGTTTGAGCTCATTTAATAATGCTCACAAAATACAGTTTCTTCGTTTTAACTCTTTATTTTCTATTCATATTAAAACAGCCAACATTCAGCCAACCTTCTGTTTAGTGAGGTGGGCTGGGTCCAGATGCTTCAGGGGTCTTCTTTTTACGCTGAAACAAGCGTGTCCAGAAGCCCTTCCAGAAGCCCTTCTTCTTTTTCTTTGATTCTTCCGTTAGGACCTCCTGAAAAGACAAAGACAGCATGTTTGAGTTGTCATCCAAAGGTCTCGCTGTAGGTTCAGGGGGCTTACTGAGCCCCTTAGAGGCCGGAGCCAACATGTAGGGATTTAAATGTCTATATTTTATAACACAGAACCAGATTACAGGTGATACACTTTTTGATATGATCCAATAATGGACATATTCTGTTTCATTAGTAGCACCAGCACTTCAAGCTGCACCTGCTTCTGTCATTGTGCCAAAAACTGATGGTATACCCCATTATATATATCAGTCTTTGTGTAGATTATTTTATATAATGCACAGGCTGGTATCCTGATCATTAAATTTAGTTTCATAAAATTACACATTACATTGATTTTAATTTGTATCCCCAACCTTGAAACTGCACTTATGATCTGAAGACTTCTAAAATAAGGAATTAGAATCTAAATATGCGGTGAGGCAGCTTACCTGTGGCTGTATGTGTTCCTCTGCATTCCTCTGTTCCTCTTCCATCTGACTCTCTGGCTTCAGGTTTGCCTCTTCCTCGAGAAGCTGCTGTTTCAGGTTGTCTTCTTCTTCAGCAACCTTCTTTTTCAGCTTCTCCTCCAGCTCAGAGAACACATTCCTGTAGCTCTCTTCTACCTCTGAAAGCTGCTTTTTCATATTCTCCTCCAAGTCAGCAAGCTTCTTCTTAAACCTGTCTTCCTGTTCAGAGAGGTCCTTCCTGTAGTTCTCCTCTTTCCTGGAGAGCTGCTGGATCTGATCTTCTCTTCTGTCAGCCAGCTCTTGCTCGACCCTCTCCTTTTGCTTGGCGAGCTGGTTTTGAAACCTCTCGTCTTGCTCAGAGAGCTGCTTCCTGAAGTCATCTCCTGCCTGTGAAAGCTCCTGCAGGTGTTGCTCATCTCTCTCTGCCTTCTGCCTTTTCAGGTTTTGCACCAGAACTTTGGCCGCCTCCACAGCTGACCGAGTGTCATCCAGCTGCTGCAAATTGTATTTCTGACTTTTGCAGAGCTTGCTGTCCTTTTCTTCATGATGCATATTGACCTCGCAGAGCTCTCTCTTTCCTTCATGCTCCAAATTCTGTGAGCTAGCGGTGTTCATGCTAGTTCTGACAATACCCTTTGGCGCACGGACATGCATCTTCACCGTAGCCACGAACCACTTATCCAACTGAACTGCGGAGGTACTCTTTGGCTTTTCGTCTGCTTTCCCAACGATGTCACTCCAGAGCCGAGGTTTGGACTCTGCGGGGGTTGAAGCGACTTCATTATCAAGGGGCTTCTTTGTTTCCGGCGCTGGTGGTTTGTAGACCGGCTCTTGTTGTCTCTGGGCCCGATTGTTAGCTTGTCGCGGCTAACAAACACAGACAGGAAACACAATGTCAGTAAGTTTTTTGTCCTCTTGTTTGTGGTAAAGTTTAGACATTTGGCAAAGTTCAAGCTTGTGTTATTACACACAAGTATGAGCAGAAACTATATTTAACCCTTTGAAGAATCCAGTGCTAATTGTAAATAACAAATTAAAAAAAGAAAGAAAAAAACAGTAATCTCTCTAAATACAATGGTTACTAAAATGTGTCTCCAGGTTTGAGCATCTTACCTTTCTAATTCTGACTTGTCTTTGCTCCATGGTTCTTGAGATTATTGTGATGGATCCAAATAAAATACTGTAATTGAACTCAGGTATGGTGTCCTGTGTGTGTATCTGTCAAGATACAAATGTGACTGTTTATAAAGACACTTTCCTTTGAAGTGTCATTTGACATGTAAGGTGATGTTAAGTTTATATGACGTCATTTGGAATGGTTACCATGGAAACATCAAAGCCAATCACGGTCACAGGCTGTGTGCGTGTTTGCGTAGTGACGTCGGCACGTGTGTTTCCGGAAGTTCTGTGACAGCGCGAGAGAGAGCACGTCCCACATGTTAGGCTGGCGAACGGAGCAGGCAGATACAGCGCAGCAAATACATAGTTTGGTGACATCGTGCAAGTGCAAAGTAAAGTACCAAGTCTGCAAGAATACACAAAACTGCCGTTTTTTATTTCACCGCCGCTTGTTTGTTCGTACTCTTAAAATTTTATATTAATCTTTTTAACAACTAAATCTACTAACACGTGTATTTAACTAGTCAAAATATGTATTGGTCCATCCCAGGGAATTTTATTTAAATTTTTACTTGGTTTCTAAGCAGTATTCAACGGAAGGTGGGAGAAATGTGAGAAATTAGCAGAAATAAAAAAGAATACATTATATCAAGGAAGAGATTTGGATATACCCATATTAAAAGTACACGCAAGCTAATTGGTTAACATCAACTGGTCTATGTCAACCCTGTCCTCACTAATGTACACGGTGTTGTGTATTATGCTGTTGTTTGATATGTTGACGTGTTATGGATTAATCTTAATCCTCAGATCAAAAAGGTGTGTTTCTGCCCGGTTTTGAACCGGGGACCTTTCGCGTGTGAGGCGAACGTGATGACCACTACACTACAGAAACAGGTGAAAAATGACTGAACGCACATGGTCTGATTTAGACATCTTTTCACTTTACTGCAAAGATTCTGCATTCTGGACAACATGTTCATTTTTACATGGAAATATTGGATCATAGATTTTCAACTGGATCCAGTCACAGTGGCTTTGTCATAGATTTGTGTGACAGTAAACGCTGCGAGTGCAGGAACGATATACTTTGGTTATGTTAGAAACAGCCATCAAAGAACTAATCCAGCCATTTGTTGAAAACGGCTGATTCTTGCCTGGTTCCAGGCCTCTTATATTTCAGAGTGGAAACAAAAGCAACAAAAACAAAAAAGACTTTAGTAGCTGAGCTAATTTTTTTTTTAAAACACAATGGACTGTAACTTCAGATAGGCTACAGCAACATGCTCACCACAAAGCACCCGTAACACAAAGGCTCTGGCTGTGGTTTACGGTCCACATGAGGTAAGAAGCTTGGAGGTAGGGCTGCAGGTTAGCTAGCAACAATTTACGACTGCTAACAGAGGAAATGTCATGCTGTTGTATCGAACATGAACAAACTTCAGTAATACTGAAGTAGACAACATGTTTCAGATTAAACGTTATAAATATTCAAAACGTCATTGACTGTAAATTGATATGATCAATATTCAGACTGAATGAATCCAATCAGTTATTTATTCATCAATATTACTAAAATACATAAAGAGACATAAAACAACAACAACACCCAAAACATAAGCACCATACATCTCTTGGGTGACACAACTGGAGTATTCAACAATTCACACAATCACTAATCAGTTCGTTCCCCATCAGCATTGATTACAACTGTAATGGACTGACACAACCTCTGGATTGTTTATTTATTGTTTATTTATTAGGATCCCCATTAGCTGCAGCAAATGCTGCCACTCTTCTTACTGGGGTCCGACACATATGCTTAACATTATACAATGCATACCATATAAGAATACATACATACAACAAAACATGATAAAAACAAAAGCACACTGTACGAACAATGTAGTTGTTGTAACAATGTAAATTATATACCTGTCCTTTCAGTAAACATTTCCATAATTTATCCAAACATATTTATAAAACTATCTTACAATCTTTCATCTGTATAAAGTATTAAGGAATTACAATGTATGTTGTGTTATGAACCATATTATCACTAGTTTCTTATTATAAAATAGTCATACTCTATACAATATAAACAACACCATTATATTAATAGTAGCAATAATAATAATAATAATAACAGTAACAACAGAGCAGCACACATATCATACTTGTCTATATCTAGAGATTGTTATAATAGTAATAAACAATATAGTATAGCAGCACTCCTACTTATCTATTAAGAGAGTAATTAATTAGAATAATAGTATAGTAATAATAAATGTCACCATCATCTCTGCCCTAATCATCTCTACAATTATATAATAATGATACAGTGATATAATAATAATGATACAACTATATCAATTCAATTACCTCATCAAAACATACATATACATGTATACACATACAGTATAATAATAATGATACGACTGTATCAGTTGAATTACCTCAACATACCCACCTATAGACCTATTATTTATAACCAATCTATTGTAACTAATTCCTACATGTTTCGTCGTCACTATTCAAAAAATGTTTATTTAGTTGTAGTTTAAATTTCACTTTACTATTTTCTGATGTGATATAACTGGGGAGTGAATTCCAGACATACATGGCTGTGAATATGACTGTTTGTTTGATAGCATTTGTCTTTACTTTTGGTAGTGTAAAATGACCTGCAGTGGCATGTCTAGTATTATAATTATGTTTATCTGTACTGAAGAATAAGTTCTGATACAAAGTAAACGGGGTCTTAGTGACAGTAATGTTTCTAATAAATACTAATAATGAATAGATCAGTCTGTCTTTTACAAATAACCAGTTAAGACTCTTATGCATTGCAACAACATTCATTCTATAGTTACAATGAAGAACTATGCGTGCTGCTCTATTCTGTATCATCTGTAGTTTCCTTATCGTTTCTACAGTGGCATTAGACCAAACTGGGGGGCAATAATCAAAGTTTGACAATATTAAGGCCTGAACTGCTTGTTTCGTGGCTGTTGGTGTCAAGAAAGTTGCACATCTTCTGATTACAGAGATTGCGCTTCCCATTTTTACAATCATCTTATATATATGTTTTGTCCATAATAGTTTATCATCTATGATGATGCCCAGAAGCTTGGTTTCATGCACTCGGTTAATACACGTCATTTATTCTGAGGTTTAACTTTGGTGTTTTGCTGATGGAGTATTTTGAGCCAAGCACCATGCTATTAGTCTTCAGTACATTCAGGACCAGTTGGTTTCTTTTTACCCATTCAACTATTGATCCCAATTCTACATTTAGAACCCTATCCAACTCTCTGGTTGAGAGAGCGGATGTGTATACAGTTGAGTCATATGCGTACATCACAATTTTAGCTTTGTTTAAGACAAGGGGTAAATCATTGGTAAAAATGGTATACAGTAAAGGTCCCAGACAACTGCCCTGGGGCACACCACAAGTTACAGCTCTGACGTCTGAATAACTTCCATTAAAGAAAACGGTCTGTGTCCTGTTATTTAAATAACTCTCAAACCAAGATAATGCAGATCGATCAAAGCCATAACATTCAAGTTTGTCCAGTAATAATTTAGGATTTATGATATCAAATGCTGCTGAGAAGTCTAACAGAACAACACCAATGATTTTCTTCTCATCTCTTTCCCTTAACCAGTCATCAGTCATTAGTGTTAGAGCGGTAGCCGTGGAGTGCCCTTCTCTGTATGCATGTTGGAAATCAGTAACTAAACTGTTTACAGACATAAAATTATTAAGTTGTTCATGTACAATGTTTTCAATCATCTTCATCATCATCATCATCACAGGCAAAATACTAATTGGACGACTATTTGATCCAGAAAATATTCATTTCTTGTTTTTAGGCAGTGGTATTATCTTGGCTTTTTTCCATTTTTGTGGACATAGACAGTTAGTGAAACTTAAGTTTATTATATGACAAATAGCTGGTGCAATTAAATCTGCAACCAATTTAAGAAGTTTGCCTTCAAGGTTATCAACACCTGTTTGTTTATTTTTAATATTCTTTAGCCTATTTTCTACGTCCCTTGTGGTCACCTTATCAAATTAAAATGTACTATTTTTATCCTTCATAATTACATTTTTTATTAATAGGTTAGATAAATTATTATCTATATTTGGTATGTTGTTGTTCATTTTCTCTACTTTATCTATGAAATAGTTATTTAAATGATTTGCAATTTCAGTAGATTTCGTTAGGAAGTTACTTTCCACTTCTAAAAAGGATGGAGTGGGTTTAGTGTTCCTACCCAATAGATAATTGAGTGTGCTCCATCATTTTTTACTATCATAGCTAATGTTATTAATCCTATTTTCATAATATAATCTCTTTTTAGTTCTATTTAATTTTGTAACGAAGTTTCTTAGTTTACGCTAGGCCTGCCAGTCATGATTGTGTCCAGTTATGATAACTGTTTTTTTTGCTCGATCTCTTTGTTTCATACGCTGTTTGATTTCATTGTCCAACCAAGGTGTTCTGACACTCCTGACAGCAAACTTCTTCAGTGGTGCATGTTTGTCCACCAAAGGCATGAAGATTTCATCAAATTCTGACAGCGCTGCATCAGGATTAGTGCTTGACATCACATTAGACCAGGACACATTCTTGACTTCATCAACAAAACTGTCTCCATTAAATATTTTGTACGATCTTTTAAGTACAACTTTGGGTCCAGGCTTGGTTACTTTTGTATTCCTTACAATAATGATCAAATTGTGATCACTAAAACCAGTCGGAACGGATAGAATTTTAGAGCATAGTTCAGGTGTGTTAGTAAAAATGTGATCAATACAGGTTGAAGTCAAAGTACCATCATTCCTTAAACTTATCCTGGTAGCTTTGTTAATTACTTGTAATAATCCACAGCTTTCTGTAACAGTTCCAAGTTTGTTTTTTAGTGGGCAGTTTTGTGAAAACCAGTCTATATTCATATCACCCAAAACAAATGTTTCATGACCCAGAGTACTGCTATAGTCTAACATTTCACATATTGTATCCAAATAAGTATTATTACCACTTGGCAGTCTGTAACAACAGCCAACTAACAATGGCTTCAAATAAGGGAGATGTATTTGCAACCAAAGCACTTCAATACTGTAGTTCATCAAATCATCCCTGATTTTCACTGGAATGTGGTCTTGGATGTAACAGGCTACTCCACCACCAGATTTGTTTCTGTCTCTTCTGAAAATACTGTAACCCTGAATCATTAGCGATCCATCTTCAAAAGTGGAATCTAGATGTGTTTCTCAGATTGCTAGAATATGCAAATTATTAGAAACTGCTATATCAGTTATCTCGTTTATCTTGTTCCTAATGCTTTTAATGTTAATGTGAGCAATTCTTAGTCCCTTTTTTGGCAAACTGTGGTGTAAGATGTGAATGTCAATCATGAGGTGTGTTTGAGTGACAGCGGTAAATCAAGCGAGCCCGCATACCTGCACAGAGTTCAAACATCTCTAGGCTGCTTTGGGGTGCTGTTACGGGGGTGTATTATCAGTTTATCCTGCCGTAAAAAGGCGATGTCCCCACGTTCCTGTGCGGCTTTCAGCTTCGGAAGTAGTTCTTTCCTTTTCTGTCGGACAGCATCCGTATGGTCCTCATTGATGTAGATTTTGGTACCTCTGAGATTTGAGATCAAATTGAGTGAGGTAACCTCGGTCTAGGGAAAGAATCTCCTGAAAAGCTCAAGTGAACTAAGCTGTAGATTTTAAACAAAAACGTGAACTGGCAGTAGCTTGGGCTAAAGTTTTCCGTGCAGATGAGGTGCTGGAGAAACGCTTTCATCTTCTAAAGTGTTTCCTGGATGATGTCATCCTGTTGAATGGCAGACCACTCTTCAGTCAGAGCTACCTGGAAGAGTCTGTGAAGGATGTTCACTCTGTTGCTGTCAATCAACCAACCCCCTTGTTTTCACTGGAGTTAGATTGACTCATCTTCTGTCCAGTCCAGACGTGTAACACATCCTCCTCCTCCAGAAACTGGATGATATCCAGTCTGCACAGCACCAGTGTGAAGTCTTTGGGCTTGAAGTCCGTCATGCCTTTGACTGTTTTGGCATGTGCAGACTTATTATGGGTACCAATGGTCTCTCTGCTGTAGTGGTGGCCGGTTAGAACCTGTTTTTAAGGTACAACAGGTGGAGATGTTTATCCAGATTCTGGGTCATTAATTGGGCCAAATAATTGAGGGCTGCGATTTCAAATCCCTCGAGTGTACAGTTTATAACTTACAGTAATTAAACACCGTGCTGGAAGCTATGGTTTTACAATATCAATTAGAAATATATATATTCCAGTTCTAACTCTGCAAAGCTTATATTGAACTTTTAATAAAGTTTGAAAATGTATCAGGCAAAAAAAAATCATCTCTCAATTTGTCATTAAATACAACAAAACCACCACAAACTAAAACCTTCATAAACAACGACATATAGTTGAATTAGTACCTTTCTGATGATGTCAAGCTAAAAATTATCGTGGTAAAGGTAGAATTTGTGGCTGAGCTGTTGCATTGGATTACATTACATTTCACAGGTGTACCTAATAATAAAGTGGCCTCTGAGTGTAGTGTATCACAATATGCATAAATGTAGGCAAAATCAGATTTGTCTTTGTCAGGAATGTTATTTTAGAACAACCAATAACATTTGAATTGATCTGTTAAATGAAGAAGGCCTAAAGACATGATGTTTGTCACCCCTAGATGCGAGGTTCACGCAGCCGGACTCGTCACGATCGAGCCGTTATCAGCTGTCAGTACAGCATGGCCACGTTCAGCACAGCAGAGAGGAAGAGGAGGCCACATGGCGACCGCAAGTCCACTGAGATGAGCCTCCACCGTTTGAAGCCGCCGTGATGACCCAGCTGTACCCACGCTCTCAAATAGACGTCTATGTCAAGGTTAGTGTTGAACAGTCAGAGGTGGATTTGATGTGTTGGCTTTTATAGACTTTGAATCACTTTAATATGAAGATTGTTTTTATTGTGCAGAAAAACCTCAAAACTTTCCTTTGCAAACAGATTCTGCAGTCAGATGGAGGGAACTACAGCGTGTGCGTGAACGCTGCCACCCTGGCGGTGATTGATGCCAGAACACCCATGCGGGACTATGTGTGTGCTTGCACCGTCGGGTTTGTGGATGAGACACCCCTCGCTGACCTTTGCTATGCGGAGGAAAGTGGAGGAGTGAGCTCTCTTGCTTTAGCACTGTTGCCCCGAGGTGGACAGATTGCTCTTCTGCAGATGGACGCCAGACTACACCAGGACCACTTAGAGGCTCTGATCGAAGCGGCCATGACTGCCTGTAAAGGTGTGAGTAAGGTGCTGGATGAGGTGGTGCGACAACATCTCCAAGAGTTTTCTGTGCTCTCCAGAGACTGAAGCAGGGAGGAGAGTAAATGTACTGTACACTGTGCTTTGGTTAGAGACCAGACAGCGTTATTGGACTAAATAGAGAAAAATTCTGGGAGACAGTGCAGTTGATTTTCTTTTTTTATGTATACATGGCAATGATAGTTTTATACGTTATGTACATACGTGTCGAAGCTAACAATAAATGTGTCAACCCTGCATCATTTGGGTGTTGCTTTTGACTTGTTAATTTGTAAGTGGTTGTATTATTCAAAGGTACAATCTTTAATCTCAATGCAAATAAAATACATAGTATTTTTGGTTATTAATGTTTTTGATGCTGTTAAATGTGTCTTTATCAGCATTGTTTTTCAGCTGCTGAAACTGGGCTAAATACAGATGAAAATTTGGATGCAAATGCTCAACATTGTAACTGAATCAGATTTTTATGCCTCTGCCCAAGTAGGCTCATAGGATTACTGTGGGTTACCGTATGTCACAAAACTGATGGACACAATTCATTGGAATTTCACACATGCTTTGTAGAGACCATAAAGGTGTCTATCTCATATTGGTTTCTTAAATTTGCTTATTCTTAGGCACATTTCTTTGGGGGCTATTATCCATCCATTGAGTTTTTCCAGTAGCAGAGGCATCTGTGTCCTCAGTCACCCCAACATCCAACATCACGGCCCTGACAAATTGGCAGGAATGCCTAGCTGGAACGTAGCACAACATGGATGTGATAGCAGTGTTCTTTTTATGTGAAAGTGCAATAAGAACATTTTTGTTACTAAAATCAATGAATAATTGTGATGTCCAGACTCCACAATTTGGGACAAACTCCTCACTGATATCAGGAGAGTAGAAATTCTATACTTCTTCCATTGCAGATTGAAAACTTGCCTGTTCAGACTGCAACTTGTCTCATGTCTCTTACTGTTGACTCCACCAACTGCCCATGTCTGTCTGTCTGTCTGTCTTAAGTTGATTAAACTTTGAGGCAGATCCAGGTCTGGTTGTCCATGCAGAATTAATTTGTCAATTTTCCCAATAAGTTATAAATATAATTAATAACAAATAAATAAGCCATAGATGGCATGAAAAAAGATAACATGTATGATTTAGAAACTAACATCATTATTTTATCATTTAATTTTCATTACAAATTAATAGTTGACTTTTTGTGTGGAAACATCTACAGGAGATGCAATGATTTGCGTTACTACTTCACTTTGCAATGTTTCACCATATGTAAGTAATTAGTATAAGCACTTAACAGCTCATGTAGGCTTTGCAGCTGAAGACTCTGTATGCACCTTTATCATCCAACCTTTACATGGGCAGTGTTCTGTCCCATACTATGTCTGCTCTGTTATCTGTGAGCTGCATATCAAGGCTATGTGGTAGAACACACTGTGAATAAAACCATGCTGATTCCTTCTCTCTTTGTCACTTGTGATGAGACGCTGTCCGTACATTGGACCTTTCTGCAGAAATACCTTGTTTGAGCTCATTTAATAATGCTCACAAAATACGGTTTCTTCATTTTAACTCTTTATTTTCTATTCATATTAAAACAGCCAACATTCAGCCGATCTTCTGTTTAGTGAGGTGGGCTGGGTCCAGATGCTTCAGGGGTCTTCTTTTTACGCTGAAACAAGCGTGTCCAGAAGCCGTTCCAGAAGCCCTTCTTCTTTTTCTTTGATTCTTCCGTTAGGACCTCCTGAAAAGACAAAGACAGCATGTTTGAGTTGTCATCCAAAGGTCTCGCTGTAGGTTCAGGGGGCTTACTGAGCCCCTTAGAGGCCGGAGCCAACATGTAGGGATTTAAATGTCTATATTTTATAACACAGAACCAGAGATTACAGGTGATACACTTTTTGATATGATCCAATAATGGACATATTCTGTTTCATTAGTAGCACCAGCACTTCAAGCTGCACCTGCTTCTGTCATTGTGCCAAAAACTGATGGTATACCCCATTATATATATCAGTATTTGTGTAGATTATTTTATATAATGCCCAGGCTGGTATCCTGATCATTAAATTTAGTTTCATAAAATTACACATTACATTGATTTTAATTAGTATCCCCAACCTTGAAACTGCACTTATGATCTGAAGACTTCTAAAATAAGGAATTAGAATCTAAATATGCGGTGAGGCAGCTTACCTGTGGCTGTATGTGTTCCTCTGCATTCCTCTGTTCCTCTTCCATCTGACTCTCTGGCTTCAGGTTTGCCTCTTCCTCGAGAAGCTGCTGTTTCAGGTTGTCTTCTTCTTCAGCAACCTTCTTTTTCAGCTTCTCCTCCAGCTCAGAGAACACATTCCTGTAGCTCTCTTCTACCTCTGAAAGCTGCTTTTTCATATTCTCCTCCAAGTCAGCAAGCTTCTTCTTAAACCTGTCTTCCTGTTCAGAGAGGTCCTTCCTGTAGTTCTCCTCTTTCCTGGAGAGCTGCTGGATCTGATCTTCTCTTCTGTCAGCCAGCTCTTGCTCGACCCTCTCCTTTTGCTTGGCGAGCTGGTTTTGAAACCTCTCGTCTTGCTCAGAGAGCTGCTTCCTGAAGTCATCTCCTGCCTGTGAAAGCTCCTGCAGGTGTTGCTCATCTCTCTCTGCCTTCTGCCTTTTCAGGTTTTGCACCAGAACTTTGGCCGCCTCCACAGCTGACCGAGTGTCATCCAGCTGCTGCAAATTGTATTTCTGACTTTTGCAGAGCTTGCTGTCCTTTTCTTCATGATGCATATTGACCTCGCAGAGCTCTCTCTTTCCTTCATGCTCCAAATTCTGTGAGCTAGCGGTGTTCATGCTAGTTCCGACAATACCCTTTGGCGCACGGACATGCATCTTCACCGTAGCCACGAACCACTTATCCAACTGAACTGCGGAGGTACTCTTTGGCTTTTCGTCTGCTTTCCCAACGATGTCACTCCAGAGCCGAGGTTTGGACTCTGCGGGGGTTGAAGCGACTTCATTATCAAGGGGCTTCTTTGTTTCCGGCGCTGGTGGTTTGTAGACCGGCTCTTGTTGTCTCTGGGCCCGATTGTTAGCTTGTCGCGGCTAACAAACACAGACAGGAAACACAATGTCAGTAAGTTTTTTGTCCTCTTGTTTGTGGTAAAGTTTAGACATTTGGCAAAGTTCAAGCTTGTGTTATTACACACAAGTATGAGCAGAAACTATATTTAACCCTTTGAAGAATCCAGTGCTAATTGTAAATAACAAATTTAAAAAAGAAAGAAAAAAACAGTAATCTCTCTAAATACAATGGTTACTAAAATGTGTCTCCAGGTTTGAGCATCTTACCTTTCTAATTCTGACTTGTCTTTGCTCCATGGTTCTTGAGATTATTGTGATGGATCCAAATAAAATACTGTAATTGAACTCAGGTATGGTGTCCTGTGTGTGTATCTGTCAAGATACAAATGTGACCGTTTATAAAGACACTTTCCTTTGAAGTGTCATTTGACATGTAAGGTGATGTTAAGTTTATATGACGTCATTTGGAATGGTTACCATGGAAACATCAAAGCCAATCACGGTCACAGGCTGTGTGCGTGTTTGCGTAGTGACGTCGGCACGTGTGTTTCCGGAAGTTCTGTGACAGCGCGAGAGAGAGCACGTCCCACATGTTAGGCTGGCGAACGGAGCAGGCAGATACAGCGCAGCAAATACATAGTTTGGTGACATCGTGCAAGTGCAAAGTAAAGTACCAAGTCTGCAAGAATACACAAAACTGCCGTTTTTTATTTCACCGCCGCTTGTTTGTTCGTACTCTTAAAATTTTATATTAATCTTTTTAACAACTAAATCTACTAACACGTGTATTTAACTAGTCAAAATATGTATTGGTCCATCCCAGGGAATTTTATTTAAATTTTTACTTGGTTTCTAAGCAGTATTCAACGGAAGGTGGGAGAAATGTGAGAAATTAGCAGAAATAAAAAAGAATACATTATATCAAGGAAGAGATTTGGATATACCCATATTAAAAGTACACGCAAGCTAATTGGTTAACATCAACTGGTCTATGTCAACCCTGTCCTCACTAATGTACACGGTGTTGTGTATTATGCTGTTGTTTGATATGTTGACGTGTTATGGATTAATCTTAATCCTCAGAATATAGATCAAAAAGTTGTGTTTCTGCCCGGTTCTGAACCGGGGACCTTTCGCGTGTGAGGCGGACGTGATGACCACTACACTACAGAAACAGGTGAAAGATGACTGAACGCACATGGTCTGATTTAGACATCTTTTCACTTTACTGCAAAGGTTCTGCATTCTGGACAACATGTTCATTTTTACATGGAGATATTGGATCAGAGATTTTCAACTGGATCCAGTCACAGTGGCTTTGTCATAGATTTGTGTGACAGTAAACGCTGCAAGTGCAGGAACGATATACTTTGGTTATGTTAGAAACAGCCATCAAAGAACTAATCCAGCCATTTGTTGAAAACGGCTGATTCTTGCCTGGTTCCAGGCCTCTTATATTTCAGAGTGGAAACAAAAGCAACAAAAACAAAAAAGACTTTAGTAGCTGAGCTAATTTTTTTTTAAAAACACAATGGACTGTAACTTCAGATAGGCTACAGCAGAATCTGTTACAGTATGAGCCGAGAGTCTGTTTATGTTGTCTTAGCTTTTATGTTGCACTTCTTTGCAGACAATGTGGTACACATTTTTCCATATCTTGTAATTGTTTAATGTACAGTATGATACATAAATTGGCAGGATTACTGATGATCTAAATAAAGACTGTTTCTGCCCAGTCTTGATCTGGGGCCCTTTTGCGTGTTAGGCAAACGTGATGACCACTACACTACAGAAACAACTGACAGTGTTAAGGTGTCAACATGCTCACCACAAAGCACCCGTAACACAAAGGCTCTGGCTGTGGTTTACTATGTGGTTTATCACTAATCAGTTTGTCCCCATCAGCATTGATTACAACTGTAATGGACTGACACAACCTCTGAATTGTTTATTTATTGTTTATTAATTAGGATCCCCATTAGCTGCAGCAAATGCTGCCACTCTTCTTACTGGGGTCCGACACATATGCTTAACATTATACAATGCATACCATATAAGAATACATACATACAACAAAACATGATAAAAACAAAAGCACACTGTACGAACAATGTAGTTGTTGTAACAATGTAAATTATATACCTGTCCTTTCAGTAAACATTTCCATAATTTATCCAAACACATTTATAAAACGTATCTTACAATCTTTCATCTGTATAAAGTATTAAGGAATTACAATGTATGTTGTGTTATGAACCATATTATCACTAGTTTCTTATTATAAAATAGTCATACTCTATACAATATAAACAACACCATTATATTAATAGTAGCAATAATAATAATAATAATAACAGTAACAACAGAGCAGCACACATATCATACTTGTCTATATCTAGAGATTGTTATAATAGTAATAAACAATATAGTATAGCAGCACTCCTATCATACTTATCTATTAAGAGAGTAATTAATTAGAATAATAGTATAGTAATAATAAATGTCACCATCATCTCTGCCCTAATCATCTCTACAATTATATAATAATGATACAGTGATATAATAATAATGATACAACTATATCAATTCAATTACCTCATCAAAACATACATATACATGTATACACATACAGTATAATAATAATGATACGACTGTATCAGTTGAATTACCTCAACATACCCACCTATAGACCTATTATTTATAACCAATCTATTGTAACTAATTCCTAAATGTTTCGTCGTCACTATTCAAAAAATGTTTTTTTAGTTGTAGTTTAAATTTCACTTTACTATTTTCTGATGTGATATAACTGGGGAGTGAATTCCAGACATACATGGCTGTGAATATGACTGTTCGTTTGATAGCATTTGTCTTTACTTTTGGTAGTGTAAAATGACCTGCAGTGGCATGTCTAGTATTATAATTATGTTTATCTGTACTGCAGGATAAGTTCTGATACAAAGTAAACGGGGTCTTAGTGACAGTAATGTTTCTAATAAATACTAATAATGAATAGATCAGTCTGTCTTTTACAAATAACCAGTTAAGACTCTTATGCATTGCAACAACATTCATTCTATAGTTACAATGAAGAACTATGCGTGCTGCTCTATTCTGTATCATCTGTAGTTTCCTTATCGTTTCTACAGTGGCATTAGACCAAACTGCGGGGCAATAATCAAGGTTTGACAATATTAAGGCCTGAACTGCTTGTTTCGTGGCTGTTGGTGTCAAGAAAGTTGCACATCTTCTGATTACAGAGATTGCGCTTCCCATTTTTACAATCATCTTATTTATATGTTTTGTCCATAATAGTTTATCATCTATGATGATGCCCAGAAGCTTGGTTTCATGCACTCGGTTAATACACGTAATTTATTCTGAGGTTTAACTTTGGTGTTTTGCTGATGGAGTATTTTGAGCCAAGCACCATGCTATTAGTCTTCAGTACATTCAGGACCAGTTGGTTTCTTTTTAGCCATTCAACTATTGATCCCAATTCTACATTTAGAACCCTATCCAACTCTCTGGTTGAGAGAGCGGATGTGTATACAGTTGAGTCATATGCGTACATCACAATTTTAGCTTTGTTTAAGACAAGGGGTAAATCATTGGTAAAAATGGTATACAGTAAAGGTCCCAGACAACTGCCCTGGGGCACACCACAAGTTACAGCTCTGACGTCTGAATAACTTCCATTAAAGAAAACGGTCTGTGTCCTGTTATTTAAATAACTCTCAAACCAAGATAATGCAGATCGATCAAAGCCATAACATTCAAGTTTGTCCAGTAATAATTTAGGATTTATGATATCAAATGCTGCTGAGAAGTCTAACAGAACAACACCAATGATTTTCTTCTCATCTCTTTCCCTTAACCAGTCATCAGTCATTAGTGTTAGAGCGGTAGCCGTGGAGTGCCCTTCTCTGTATGCATGTTGGAAATCAGTAACTAAACTGTTTACAGACATAAAGTTATTAAGTTGTTCATATACAATGCTTTCAATCATCTTACTCATCACAGGCAAAATACTAATTGGACGACTATTTGATCTAGAAAATATTCATTTCTTGTTTTTAGGCAGTGGTATTATCTTGGCTTTTTTCCATTTTTGTGGACATAGACAGTTAGTGAAACTTAAGTTTATTATATGACAAATAGCTGGTGCAATTAAATCTGCAACCAATTTAAGAAGTTTGCCTTCAAGGTTATCAACACCTGTTTGTTTATTTTTAATATTCTTTAGCATATTTTCTACCTCCCTTGTGGTCACCTTATCAAATTAAAATGTACTATTTTTATCCTTCATAATTACATTTTTTATTAATAGGTTAGATAAATTATTATCTATATTTGGTATGTTGTTGTTCATTTTCTCTACTTTATCTATGAAATAGTTATTTAAATGATTTGCAATTTCAGTAGATTTCGTTAGGAAGTTACTTTCCACTTCTAAAAAGGATGGAGTGGGTTTAGTGTTCCTACCCAATAGATAATTGAGTGTGCTCCATCATTTTTTACTATCATATCTAATGTTATTAATCCTATTTTCATAATATAATCTCTTTTTAGTTCTATTTAATTTTGTAACGAAGTTTCTTAGTTTACGATAGGCCTGCCAGTCATGATTGTGTCCAGTTATGATAACTGTTTTTTTTGCTCGATCTCTTTGTTTCATACGCTGTTTGATTTCATTGTCCAACCAAGGTGTTCTGACACTCCTGACAGCAAACTTCTTCAGTGGTGCATGTTTGTCCACCAAAGGCATGAAGATTTCATCAAATTCCGACAGCGCTGCATCAGGATTAGTGCTTGACATCACATTAGACCAGGACACATTCTTGACTTCATCAACAAAACTGTCTCCATTAAATATTTTGTACGATCTTTTAAGTACAACTTTGGGTCCAGGCTTGGTTACTTTTGTATTCCTTACAATAATGATCAAATTGTTATCACTAAAACCAGTCGGAACGGATAGAATTTTAGAGCATAGTTCAGGTGTGTTAGTAAAAATGTGATCAATACAGGTTGAAGTCAAAGTACCATCATTCCTTAAACTTATCCTGGTAGCTTTGTTAATTACTTGTAATAATCCACAGCTTTCTGTAACAGTTCCAAGTTTGTTTTTTAGTGGGCAGTTTTGTGAAAACCAGTCTATATTCATATCACCCAAAACAAATGTTTCATGACCCAGAGTACTGCTATAGTCTAACATTTCACATATTGTATCCAAATAAGTATTATTAACACTTGGCAGTCTGTAACAACAGCCAACTAATAATGGCTTCAAATAAGGGAGATGTATTTGCAACCAAAGCACTTCAATACTGTAGTTCATCAAATCATCCCTGATTTTCACTGGAATGTGGTCTTGGATGTAACAGGCTACTCCGCCACCAGATTTGTTTCTGTCTCTTCTGAAAATACTGTAACCCTGAATCATTAGCGATCCATCTTCAAAAGTGGAATCTAGATGTGTTTCTGAGATTGCTAGAATATGCAAATTATTAGAAACTGCTATGTCAGTTATCTCGTTTATCTTGTTCCTAATGCTATTAATGTTAATGTGAGCAATTCTTAGTCCCTTTTTTGGCAAACTGTGGTGTAAGATGTGAATGTCAATCATGAGGTGTGTTTGAGTGACAGCGGTAAATCAAGCGAGCCCGCATACCTGCACAGAGTTCAAACATCTCTAGGCTGCTTTGGGGTGCTGTTACGGGGGTGTATTATCAGTTTATCCTGCCGTAAAAAGGCGATGTCCCCACGTTCCTGTGCGGCTTTCAGCTTCGGAAGCAGTTCTTTCCTTTTCTGTCGGACAGCATCCGTATGGTCCTCATTGATGTAGATTTTGGTACCTCTGAGATTTGAGATCAAATTGAGTGAGGTAACCTCGGTCTAGGGAAAGAATCTCCTGAAAAGCTCAAGTGAACTAAGCTGTAGATTTTAAACAAAAACGTGAACTGGCAGTAGCTTGGGCTAAAGTTTTCCGTGCAGATGAGGTGCTGGAGAAACGCTTTCATCTTCTAAAGTGTTTCCTGGATGATGTCATCCTGTTGAATGGCAGACCACTCTTCAGTCAGAGCTGCCTGGAAGAGTCTGTGGAGGATGTTCACTCTGTTGCTGTCAATCAACCAACCCCCTTCTTTTCACTGGATTTAGATTGACTCATCTTCTGTCCAGTCCAGACGTGTAACACATCCTCCTCCTCCAGAAACTGGATGATATCCAGTCTGCACAGCACCAGTGTGAAGTCTTTGGGCTTGAAGTCCGTCATGCCTTTGACTGTTTTGGCATGTGCAGACTTATTATGGGTACCAATGGTCTCTCTGCTGTAGTGGTGGCCGGTTAGAACCTGTTTTTAAGGAACAACAGGTGGAGATGTTTATCCAGATTCTAGGATTCATTAATTGGGTCAAATAATTGAGGGCTGCGATTTCAAATCCCTCGAGTGTACAGTTTATAACTTACAGTAATTAAACACCGTGCTGGAAGCTATGGTTTTACAATATCAATTAGAAATATATATATTCCAGTTCTAACTCTGCAAAGCTTATATTGAACTTTTAATAAAGTTTGAAAATGTATCAGGCAAAAAAAAATCATCTCTCAATTTGTCATTAAATACAACAAAACCACCACAAACTAAAACCTTCATAAACAACGACATATAGTTGAATTAGTACCTTTCTGATGATGTCAAGCTAAACATTATCTTGGTAAAGGTAGAATTTGTGGCTGAGCTGTTGCATTGGATTACATTACATTTCACAGGTGTACCTAATAATAAAGTGGCCTCTGAGTGTAGTGTATCACAATATGCATAAATGTAGGCAAAATCAGATTTGTCTTTGTCAGGAATGTTATTTTAGAACAACCAATGACATTTGAATTGATCTGTTAAATGAAGAAGGCCTAAAGACATGATGTTTGTCACCCCTAGATGCGAGGTTCACGCAGCCGGACTCGTCACGATCGAGCCGTTATCAGCTGTCAGTACAGCATGGCCACGTTCAGCACAGCAGAGAGGAAGAGGAGGCCACATGGCGACCGCAAGTCCACTGAGATGAGCCTCCACCGTTTGAAGCCGCCGTGATGACCCAGCTGTACCCACGCTCTCAAATAGACGTCTATGTCAAGGTTAGTGTTGAACAGTCAGAGGTGGATTTGATGTGTTGGCTTTTATAGACTTTGAATCACTTTAATATGAACATTGTTTTTATTGTGCAGAAAAACCTCAAAACTTTCCTTTGCAAACAGATTCTGCAGTCAGATGGAGGGAACTACAGCGTGTGCGTGAACGCTGCCACCCTGGCGGTGATTGATGCCAGAACACCCATGCGGGACTATGTGTGTGCTTGCACGGTCGGGTTTGTGGATGAGACACCCCTCGCTGACCTTTGCTATGCGGAGGAAAGTGGAGGAGTGAGCTCTCTTGCTTTAGCACTGTTGCCCCGAGGTGGACAGATTGCTCTTCTGCACATGGACGCCAGACTACACCAGGACCACTTAGAGGCTCTGATCGAAGCGGCCATGACTGCCTGTAAAGGTGTGAGTAAGGTGCTGGATGAGGTGGTGCGACAACATCTCCAAGAGTTTTCTGTGCTCTCCAGAGACTGAAGCAGGGAGGAGAGTAAATGTACTATACACTGTGCTTTGGTTAGAGACCAGACAGCGTTATTGGACTGAATAGAGAAAAATTCTGGGAGAACGTTGCAGTTGATTTTCTTTTTTTATGTATACATGGCAATGATAGTTTTATACGTTATGTACATACGTGTCGAAGCTAACAATAAATGTGTCAACCCTGCATCATTTGGGTGTTGCTTTTGACTTGTTAATTTGTAAGTGGTTGTATTATTCAAAGGTACAATCTTTAATCTCAATGCAAATAAAATACATAGTATTTTTGGTTATTAATGTTTTTGATGCTGTTAAATGTGTCTTTATCAGCATTGTTTTTCAGCTGCTGAAACTGGGCTAAATACAGATGAAAATTTGGATGCAAATGCTCAACATTGTAACTGAATCAGATTTTTATGCCTCTGCCCAAGTAGGCTCATAGGATTACTGTGGGTTACCGTATGTCACAAAACTGATGGACACAATTCATTGGAATTTCACACATGCTTTGTAGAGACCATAAAGGTGTCTATCTCATATTGGTTTCTTAAATTTGCTTATTCTTAGGCACATTTCTTTGGGGGCTATTATCCATCCATTGAGTTTTTCCAGTAGCAGAGGCATCTGTGTCCTCAGTCACCCCAACATCCAACATCACGGCCCTGACAAATTGGCAGGAATGCCTAGCTGGAACGTAGCACAACATGGATGTGATAGCAGTGTTCTTTTTATGTGAAAGTGCAATAAGAACATTTTTGTTACTAAAATCAATGAATAATTGTGATGTCCAGACTCCACAATTTGGGACAAACTCCTCACTGATATCAGGAGAGTAGAAATTCTATACTTCTTCCATTGCAGATTTAAAACTTGCCTGTTCAGACTGCAACTTGTCTCATGTCTCTTACTGTTGACTCCACCAACTGCCCATGTCTGTCTGTCTGTCTGTCTTAAGTTGATTAAACTTTGAGGCAGATCCAGGTCTGGTTGTCCATGCAGAATCAATTTGTCAATTTTCCCAATAAGTTATAAATATAATTAATAATAAATAAATAAGCATGAAAAAAGATAACATGTATGATTTAGAAACTAACATGATTATTTTATCATTTAATTTTCATTACAAATTAATAGTTGACTTTTTGTGTGGAAACATCTACAGGAGATGCAATGATTTGCGTTACTACTTCACTTTGCAATGTTTCACCATATGTAAGTAATTAGTATAAGCACTTAACAGCTCATGTAGGCTTTGCAGCTGAAGACTCTGTCTGCACCTTTATCATCCAACCTTTACATGGGCAGTGTTCTGTCCCATACTATGTCTGCTCTGTTATCTGTGAGCTGCATATCAAGGCTATGTGGTAGAACACACTGTGAATAAAACCATGCTGATTCCTTCTCTCTTTGTCACTTGTGATGAGACGCTGTCCGTACATTGGACCTTTCTGCAGAAATACCTTGTTTGAGCTCATTTAATAATGCTCACAAAATACGGTTTCTTCATTTTAACTCTTTATTTTCTATTCATATTAAAACAGCCAACATTCAGCCGACCTTCTGTTTAGTGAGGTGGGCTGGGTCCAGATGCTTCAGGGGTCTTCTTTTTACGCTGAAACAAGCGTGTCCAGAAGCCCTTCCAGAAGCCCTTCTTTTTCTTTGATTCTTCCGTTAGGACCTCCTGAAAAGACAAAGACAGCATGTTTGAGTTGTCATCCAAAGGTCTCGCTGTAGGTTCAGGGGGCTTACTGAGCCCCTTAGAGGCCGGAGCCAACATGTAGGGATTTAAATGTCTATATTTTATAACACAGAACCAGAGATTACAGGTGATACACTTTTTGATATGATCCAATAATGGACATATTCTGTTTCATTAGTAGCACCAGCACTTCAAGCTGCACCTGCTTCTGTCATTGTGCCAAAAACTGATGGTATACCCCATTATATATATCAGTCTTTGTGTAGATTATTTTATATAATGCACAGGCTGGTATCCTGATCATTAAATTTAGTTTCATAAAATTACACATTACATTGATTTTAATTAGTATCCCCAACCTTGAAACTGCACTTATGATCTGAAGACTTCTAAAATAAGGAATTAGAATCTAAATATGCGGTGAGGCAGCTTACCTGTGGCTGTATGTGTTCCTCTGCATTCCTCTGTTCCTCTTCCATCTGACTCTCTGGCTTCAGGTTTGCGTCTTCCTCGAGAAGCTGCTGTTTCAGGTTGTCTTCTTCTTCAGCAACCTTCTTTTTCAGCTTCTCCTCCAGCTCAGAGAACACATTCCTGTAGCTCTCTTCTACCTCTGAAAGCTGCTTTTTCATATTCTCCTCCAAGTCAGCAAGCTTCTTCTTAAACCTGTCTTCCTGTTCAGAGAGGTCCTTCCTGTAGTTCTCCTCTTTCCTGGAGAGCTGCTGGATCTGATCTTCTCTTCTGTCAGCCAGCTCTTGCTCGACCCTCTCCTTTTGCTTGGCGAGCTGGTTTTGAAACCTCTCGTCTTGCTCAGAGAGCTGCTTCCTGAAGTCATCTCCTGCCTGTGAAAGCTCCTGCAGGTGTTGCTCATCTCTCTCTGCCTTCTGCCTTTTCAGGTTTTGCACCAGAACTTTGGCCGCCTCCACAGCTGACCGAGTGTCATCCAGCTGCTGCAAATTGTATTTCTGACTTTTGCAGAGCTTGCTGTCCTTTTCTTCATGATGCATATTGACCTCGCAGAGCTCTCTCTTTCCTTCATGCTCCAAATTCTGTGAGCTAGCGGTGTTCATGCTAGTTCCGACAATACCCTTTGGCGCACGGACATGCATCTTCACCGTAGCCACGAACCACTTATCCAACTGAACTGCGGAGGTACTCTTTGGCTTTTCGTCTGCTTTCCCAACGATGTCACTCCAGAGCCGAGGTTTGGACTCTGCGGGGGTTGAAGCGACTTCATTATCAAGGGGCTTCTTTGTTTCCGGCGCTGGTGGTTTGTAGACCGGCTCTTGTTGTCGCTGGGCCCGATTGTTAGCTTGTCGCGGCTAACAAACACAGACAGGAAACACAATGTCAGTAAGTTTTTTGTCCTCTTGTTTGTGGTAAAGTTTAGACATTTGGCAAAGTTCAAGCTTGTGTTATTACACACAAGTATGAGCAGAAACTATATTTAACCCTTTGAAGAATCCAGTGCTAATTGTAAATAACAAATTAAAAAAAGAAAGAAAAAAACAGTAATGTCTCTAAATACAATGGTTACTAAAATGTGTCTCCAGGTTTGAGCATCTTACCTTTCTAATTCTGACTTGTCTTTGCTCCATGGTTCTTGAGATTATTGTGATGGATCCAAATAAAATACTGTAATTGAACTCAGGTATGGTGTCCTGTGTGTGTATCTGTCAAGATACAAATGTGACCGTTTATAAAGACACTTTCCTTTGAAGTGTCATTTGACATGTAAGGTGATGTTAAGTTTATATGACGTCATTTGGAATGGTTACCATGGAAACATCAAAGCCAATCACGGTCACAGGCTGTGTGCGTGTTTGCGTAGTGACGTCGGCACGTGTGTTTCCGGAAGTTCTGTGACAGCGCGAGAGAGAGCACGTCCCACATGTTAGGCTGGCGAACGGAGCAGGCAGATACAGCGCAGCAAATACATAGTTTGGTGACATCGTGCAAGTGCAAAGTAAAGTACCAAGTCTGCAAGAATACACAAAACTGCCGTTTTTTATTTCACCGCCGCTTGTTTGTTCGTACTCTTAAAATTTTATATTAATCTTTTTTAACAACTAAATCTACTAACACGTGTATTTAACTAGTCAAAATATGTATTGGTCCATCCCAGGGAATTTTATTTAAACTTTTACTTGGTTTCTAAGCAGTATTCAACGGAAGGTGGGAGAAATGTGAGAAATTAGCAGAAATAAAAAAGAATACATTATATCAAGGAAGAGATTTGGATATACCCATATTAAAAGTACACGCAAGCTAATTGGTTAACATCAACTGGTCTATGTCAACCCTGTCCTCACTAATGTACACGGTGTTGTGTATTATGCTGTTGTTTGATATGTTGACGTGTTATGGATTAATCTTAATCCTCAGAATAGAGATCAAAAAGTTGTGTTTCTGCCCGGTTTTGAACCGGGGACCTTTCGCGTGTGAGGCGAACGTGATGACCACTACACTACAGAAACAGGTGAAAGATGACTGAACGCACATGGTCTGATTTAGACATCTTTTCACTTGACTGCAAAGGTTCTGCATTCTGGACAACATTTTCATTTTTACATGGAGATATTGGATCAGAGATTTTCAACTGGATCCAGTCACAGTGGCTTTGTCATAGATTTGTGTGACAGTAAACGCTGCGAGTGCAGGAACGATATACTTTGGTTATGTTAGAAACAGCCATCAAAGAACTAATCCAGCCATTTGTTGAAAACGGCTGATTCTTGCCTGGTTCCAGGCCTCTTATATTTCAGAGTGGAAACAAAAGCAACAAAAACAAAAAAGACTTTAGTAGCTGAGCTAATTTTTTTTTAAAAACACAATGGACTGTAACTTCAGATAGGCTACAGCAGAATCTGTTACAGTATGAGCCGAGAGTCTGTTTATGTTATCTTAGCTTTTATGTTGCACTTCTTTGCAGACAATGTGGTACACATTTTTCCATATCTTGTAATTGTTTAATGTACAGTATGATACATAAATTGCCAGGATTACTGATGATCTAAATAAAGACTGTTTCTGCCCAGTCTTGATCTGGGGCCCTTTTGCGTGTTAGGCAAACGTGATGACCACTACACTACAGAAACAACTGACAGTGTTAAGGTGTCAACATGCTCACCACAAAGCACCCGTAACACAAAGGCTCTGGCTGTGGTTTACGGTCCACATGAGGTAAGAAGCTTGGATGTAGGGCTGCAGGTTAGCTAGCAACAATTTACGACTGCTAACAGAGGAAATGTCATGCTGTTGTATCGAACATGAACAAACTTCAGTAATACTGAAGTAGACAACATGTTTCAGATTAAAGGTTATAAATATTCAAAACTTCATTGACTGTAAATTGATATGATCAATATTCAGACTGAATGAATCCAATCAGTTATTTATTCATCAATATTACTAAAATACATAAAGAGACATAAAAAACAACAACACCCAAAACATAAGCACCATACATCTCTTGGGTGACACAACTGGAGTATTCAACAATTCACACAATCACTAATCAGTTCGTTCCCCATCAGCATTGATTACAACTGTAATGGACTGACACAACCTCTGGATTGTTTATTTATTGTTTATTTATTAGGATCCCCATTAGCTGCAGCAAATATTGCCACTCTTCTTACTGGGGTCAGACACATATGCTTAACATTATACAATGCATACCATATAAGAATACATACATACAACAAAACATGATAAAAACAAAAGCACACTGTACGAACAATGTAGTTGTTGTAACAATGTAAATTATATACCTGTCCTTTCAGTAAACATTTCCATAATTTATCCAAACATATTTATAAAACGTATCTTACAATCTTTCATCTGTATAAAGTATTAAGGAATTACAATGTATGTTGTGTTATGAACCATATTATCACTAGTTTCTTATTATAAAATAGTCATACTCTATACAATATAAACAACACCATTATATTAATAGTAGCAATAATAATAATAATAATAACAGTAACAACAGAGCAGCACACATATCATACTTCTCTATATCTAGAGATTGTTATAATAGTAATAAACAATATAGTATAGCAGCACTCCTATCATACTTATCTATTAAGAGAGTAATTAATTAGAATAATAGTATAGTAATAATAAATGTCACCATCATCTCTGCCCTAATCATCTCTACAATTATATAATAATGATACAGTGATATAATAATAATGATACAACTATATCAATTCAATTACCTCATCAAAACATACATATACATGTATACACATACAGTATAATAATAATGATACGACTGTATCAGTTGAATTACCTCATCAAAACATACATATACATGTATACACATACAGTATAATAATAATGATACGACTGTATCAGTTGAATTACCTCAACATACCCACCTATAGACCTATTATTTATAATCAATTTATTGTAACTAATTCCTACATGTTTCGTCGTCACTATTCAAAAAATGTTTTTTTAGTTGTAGTTTAACTTTCACTTTACTATTTTCTGATGTGATATAACTGGGGAGTGAATTCCAGACATACATGACTCTGAATATGACTGTTTGTTTGATAGCATTTGTCTTTACTTTTGGTAGTGTAAAATGACCTGCAGTGGCATGTCTAGTATTATAATTATGTTTATCTGTACTGAAGGATAAGTTCTGATACAAAGTAAACGGGGTCTTAGTGACAGTAATGTTTCTAATAAATACTGATAATGAATAGATCAGTCTGTCTTTTACAAATAACCAGTTAAGACTCTTATGCATTGCAACAACATTCATTCTATAGTTACAATGAAGAACTATGCGTGCTGCTCTATTCTGTATCATCTGTAGTTTCCTTATCGTTTCTACAGTGGCATTAGACCAAACTGCGGGGCAATAATCAAGGTTTGACAATATTAAGGCCTGAACTGCTTGTTTCGTGGCTGTTGGTGTCAAGAAAGTTGCACATCTTCTGATTACAGAGATTGCGCTTCCCATTTTTACAATCATCTTATTTATATGTTTTGTCCATAATAGTTTATCATCTATGATGATGCCCAGAAGCTTGGTTTCATGCACTCGGTTAATACACGTCATTTATTCTGAGGTTTAACTTTGGTGTTTTGCTGATGGAGTATTTTGAGCCAAGCACCATGCTATTAGTCTTCAGTACATTCAGGACCAGTTGGTTTCTTTTTAGCCATTCAACGTTTGATCTCAATTCTACAGTTAGAACCCTATCCAACTCTCTGGTTGAGAGAGCGGATGTGTATACAGTTGAGTCATATGCGTACATCACAATTTTAGCTTTGTTTAAGACAAGGGGTAAATCATTGGTAAAAATGGTATACAGTAAAGGTCCCAGACAACTGCCCTGGGGCACACCACAAGTTACAGCTCTGACGTCTGAATAACTTCCATTAAAGAAAACGGTCTGTGTCCTGTTATTTAAATAACTCTCAAACCAAGATAATGCAGATCGATCAAAGCCATAACATTCAAGTTTGTCCAGTAATAATTTAGGATTTATGATATCAAATGCTGCTGAGAAGTCTAACAGAACAACACCAATGATTTTCTTCTCATCTCTTTCCCTTAACCAGTCATCAGTCATTAGTGTTAGAGCGGTAGCCGTGGAGTGCCCTTCTCTGTATGCATGTTGGAAATCAGTAACTAAACTGTTTACAGACATAAAGTTCTTAATTTGTTCATGTACAATGTTTTCAATCATCTTCATCATCATCATCATCACAGGCAAAATACTAATTGGACGACTATTTGATCCAGAAAATATTCATTTCTTGTTTTTAGGCAGTGGTATTATCTTGGCTTTTTTCCATTTTTGTGGACATAGACAGTTAGTGAAACTTAAGTTTATTATATGACAAATAGCTGGTGCAATTAAATCTGCAACCAATTTAAGAAGTTTGCCTTCAAGGTTATCAACACCTGTTTGTTTATTTTTAATATTCTTTAGCATATTTTCTACCTCCCTTGTGGTCACCTTATCAAATTAAAATGTACTATTTTAATCCTTCATAATTACATTTTTTGTTAATAGGTTAGATAAATTATTATCTATATTTGGTATGTTGTTGTTCATTTTCTCTACTTTATCTATGAAATAGTTATTTAAATGATTTGCAATTTCAGTAGATTTCGTTAGGAAGTTACTTTCCACTTCTAAAAAGGATGGAGTGGGTTTAGTGTTCCTACCCAATAGATAATTGAGTGTGCTCCATCATTTTTTACTATCATATCTAATGTTATTAATCCTATTTTCATAATATAATCTCTTTTTAGTTCTATTTAATTTTGTAACGAAGTTTCTTAGTTTACGATAGGCCTGCCAGTCATGATTGTGTCCAGTTATGATAACTGTTTTTTTAGCTCGATCTCTTTGTTTCATACGCTGTTTGATTTCATTGTCCAACCAAGGTGTTCTGACACTCCTGACAGCAAACTTCTTCAGTGGTGCATGTTTGTCCACCAAAGGCATGAAGATTTCATCAAATTCTGACAGCGCTGCATCAGGATTAGTGCTTGACATCACATTAGACCAGGACACATTCTTGACTTCATCAACAAAACTGTCTCCATTAAATATTTTGTACGATCTTTTAAGTACAACTTTGGGTCCAGGCTTGGTTACTTTTGTATTCCTTACAATAATGATCAAATTGTGATCACTAAAACCAGTCGGAACGGATAGAATTTTAGAGCATAGTTCAGGTGTGTTAGTAAAAATGTGATCAATACAGGTTGAAGTCAAAGTACCATCATTCCTTAAACTTATCCTGGTAGCTTTGTTAATTACTTGTAATAATCCACAGCTTTCTGTAACAGTTCCAAGTTTGTTTTTTAGTGGGCAGTTTTGTGAAAACCAGTCTATATTCATATCACCCAAAACAAATGTTTCATGACCCAGAGTACTGCTATAGTCTAACATTTCACATATTGTATCCAAATAAGTATTATTACCACTTGGCAGTCTGTAACAACAGCCAACTAATAATGGCTTCAAATAAGGGAGATGTATTTGCAACCAAAGCACTTCAATACTGTAGTTCATCAAATCATCCCTGATTTTCACTGGAATGTGGTCTTGGATGTAACAGGCTACTCCACCACCAGATTTGTTTCTGTCTCTTCTGAAAATACTGTAACCCTGAATCATTAGCAATCCATCTTCAAAAGTGGAATCTAGATGTGTTTCTGAGATTGCTAGAATATGCAAATTATTAGAAACTGCTATGTCAGTTATCTCGTTTATCTTGTTCCTAATGCTATTAATGTTAATGTGAGCAATTCTTAGTCCCTTTTTTGGCAAACTGTGGTGTAAGATGTGAATGTCAATCATGAGGTGTGTTTGAGTGACAGCGGTAAATCAAGCGAGCCTGCATACCTGCACAGAGTTCAAACATCTCTAGGCTGCTTTGGGGTGCTGTTACGGGGTGTATTATCAGTTTATCCTGCCGTAAACAGGCGATGTCCCCACGTTCCTGTGCGGCTTTCAGCTTCGGAAGTAGTTCTTTCCTTTTCTGTCGGACAGCATCCGTATGGTCCTCATTGATGTAGATTTTGGTACCTCTGAGATTTGAGATCAAATTGAGTGAGGTAACCTCGGTCTAGGGAAAGAATCTCCTGAAAAGCTCAAGTGAACTAAGCTGTAGATTTTAAACAAAAACGTGAACTGGCAGTAGCTTGGGCTAAAGTTTTCCGTGCAGATGAGGTGCTGGAGAAACGCTTTCATCTTCTAAAGTGTTTCCTGGATGATGTCATCCTGTTGAATGGCAGACCACTCTTCAGTCAGAGCTGCCTGGAAGAGTCTGTGGAGGATGTTCACTCTGTTGCTGTCAATCAACCAACCCCCTTGTTTTCACTGGATTTAGATTGACTCATCTTCTGTCCAGTCCAGACGTGTAACACATCCACCTCCTCCAGAAACTGGATGATATCCAGTCTGCACAGCACCAGTCTGAAGTCTTTGGGCTCGAAGTCCGTCATGCCTTTGACTGTTTTGGCATGTGCAGACTTATTATGGGTACCAATGGTCTCTCTGCTGTAGTGGTGGCCGGTTAGAACCTGTTTTTAAGGTACAACAGGTGGAGATGTTTATCCAGATTCTGGGTCATTAATTGGGTCAAAAAATTGAGGGCTGCGATTTCAAATCCCTCGAGTGTACAGTTTATAACTTACAGTAATTAAACACCGTGCTGGAAGCTATGGTTTTACAATATCAATTAGAAATATATATATTCCAGTTCTAACTCTGCAAAGCTTATATTGAACTTTTAATAAAGTTTGAAAATGTATCAGGCTAAAAAAAATCATCTCTCAATTTGTCATCAAATACAACAAAACCACCACAAACTAAAACCTTCATAAACAACGACATATAGTTGAATTAGTACCTTTCTGATGATGTCAAGCTAAACATTATTGTGGTAAAGGTAGAATTTGTGGCTGAGCTGTTGCATTGGATTACATTACATTTCACAGGTGTACCTAATAATAAAGTGGCCTCTGAGTGTAGTGTATCACAATATGCATAAATGTAGGCAAAATCAGATTTGTCTTTGTCAGGAATGTTATTTTAGAACAACCAATAACATTTGAATTGATCTGTTAAATGAAGGAGGCCTAAAGACATGATGTTTGTCACCCCTAGATGCGAGGTTCACGCAGCCGGACTCGTCACGATCGAGCCGTTATCAGCTGTCAGTACAGCATGGCCACGTTCAGCACAGCAGAGAGGAAGAGGAGGCCACATGGCGACCGCAAGTCCACTGAGATGAGCCTCCACCGTTTGAAGCCGCCGTGATGACCCAGCTGTACCCACGCTCTCAAATAGACGTCTATGTCAAGGTTAGTGTTGAACAGTCAGAGGTGGATTTGATGTGTTGGCTTTTATAGACTTTGAATCACTTTAATATGAAGATTGTTTTTATTGTGCAGAAAAACCTCAAAACTTTCCTTTGCAAACAGATTCTGCAGTCAGATGGAGGGAACTACAGCGTGTGCGTGAACGCTGCCACCCTGGCGGTGATTGATGCCAGAACACCCATGCGGGACTATGTGTGTGCTTGCACGGTCGGGTTTGTGGATGAGACACCCCTCGCTGACCTTTGCTATGCGGAGGAAAGTGGAGGAGTGAGCTCTCTTGCTTTAGCACTGTTGCCCCGAGGTGGACAGATTGCTCTTCTGCAGATGGACGCCAGACTACACCAGGACCACTTAGAGGCTCTGATCGAAGCGGCCATGACTGCCTGTAAAGGTGTGAGTAAGGTGCTGGATGAGGTGGTGCGACAACATCTCCAAGAGTTTTCTGTGCTCTTCAGAGACTGAAGCAGGGAGGAGAGTAAATGTACTGTACACTGTGCTTTGGTTAGAGACCAGACAGCGTTATTGGACTAAATAGAGAAAAATTCTGGGAGAACGTTGCAGTTGATTTTCTTTTTTTATGTATACATGGCAATGATAGTTTTATACGTTATGTACATACGTGTCGAAGCTAACAATAAATGTGTCAACCCTGCATCATTTGGGTGTTGCTTTTGACTTGTTAATTTGTAAGTGGTTGTATTATTCAAAGGTACAATCTTTAATCTCAATGCAAATAAAATACATAGTATTTTTGGTTATTAATGTTTTTGATGCTGTTAAATGTGTCTTTATCAGCATTGTTTTTCAGCTGCTGAAACTGGGCTAAATACAGATGAAAATTTGGATGCAAATGCTCAACATTGTAACTGAATCAGATTTTTATGCCTCTGCCCAAGTAGGCTCATAGGATTACTGTGGGTTACCGTATGTCACAAAACTGATGGACACAATTCATTGGAATTTCACACATGCTTTGTAGAGACCATAAAGGTGTCTATCTCATATTGGTTTCTTAAATTTGCTTATTCTTAGGCACATTTCTTTGGGGGCTATTATCCATCCATTGAGTTTTTCCAGTAGCAGAGGCATCTGTGTCCTCAGTCACCCCAACATCACGGCCCTGACAAATTGGCAGGAATGCCTAGCTGGAACGTAGCACAACATGGATGTGATAGCAGTGTTCTTTTTATGTGAAAGTGCAATAAGAACATTTTTGTTACTAAAATCAATGAATAATTGTGATGTCCAGACTCCACAATTTGGGACAAACTCCTCACTGACATCAGGAGAGTAGAAATTCTATACTTCTTCCATTGCAGATTGAAAACTTGCCTGTTCAGACTGCAACTTGTCTCATGTCTCTTACTGTTGACTCCACCAACTGCCCATGTCTGTCTGTCTGTCTGTCTTAAGTTGATTAAACTTTGAGGCAGATCCAGGTCTGGTTGTCCATGCAGAATTAATTTGTCAATTTTCCCAATAAGTTATAAATATAATTAATAAAAAATAAATAAGCCATAGATGGCATGAAAAAAGATAACATGTATGATTTAGAAACTAACATGATTATTTTATCATTTAATTTTCATTACAAATTAATAGTTGACTTTTTGTGTGGAAACATCTACAGGAGATGCAATGATTTGCGTTACTACTTCACTTTGCAATGTTTCACCATATGTAAGTAATTAGTATAAGCACTTAACAGCTCATGTAGGCTTTGCAGCTGAAGACTCTGTCTGCACCTTTATCATCCAACCTTTACATGGGCAGTGTTCTGTCCCATACTATGTCTGTTCTGTTATCTGTGAGCTGCATATCAAGGCTATGTGGTAGAACACACTGTGAATAAAACCATGCTGATTCCTTCTCTCTTTGTCACTTGTGATGAGACGCTGTCCGTACATTGGACCTTTCTGCAGAAATACCTTGTTTGAGCTCATTTAATAATGCTCACAAAATACAGTTTCTTCATTTTAACTCTTTATTTTCTATTCATATTAAAACAGCCAACATTCAGCCGACCTTCTGTTTAGTGAGGTGGGCTGGGTCCAGATGCTTCAGGGGTCTTCTTTTTACGCTGAAACAAGCGTGTCCAGAAGCCCTTCTTCTTTTTCTTTGATTCTTCCGTTAGGACCTCCTGAAAAGACAAAGACAGCATGTTTGAGTTGTCATCCAAAGGTCTCGCTGTAGGTTCAGGGGGCTTACTGAGCCCCTTAGAGGCCGGAGCCAACATGTAGGGATTTAAATGTCTATATTTTATAACACAGAACCAGAGATTACAGGTGATACACTTTTTGATATGATCCAATAATGGACATATTCTGTTTCATTAGTAGCACCAGCACTTCAAGCTGCACCTGCTTCTGTCATTGTGCCAAAAACTGATGGTATACCCCATTATATATATCAGTCTTTGTGTAGATTATTTTATATAATGCACAGGCTGGTATCCTGATCATTAAATTTAGTTTCATAAAATTACACATTACATTGATTTTAATTAGTATCCCCAACCTTGAAACTGCACTTATGATCTGAAGACTTCTAAAATAAGGAATTAGAATCTAAATATGCGGTGAGGCAGCTTACCTGTGGCTGTATGTGTTCCTCTGCATTCCTCTGTTCCTCTTCCATCTGACTCTCTGGCTTCAGGTTTGCGTCTTCCTCGAGAAGCTGCTGTTTCAGGTTGTCTTCTTCTTCAGCAACCTTCTTTTTCAGCTTCTCCTCCAGCTCAGAGAACACATTCCTGTAGCTCTCTTCTACCTCTGAAAGCTGCTTTTTCATATTCTCCTCCAAGTCAGCAAGCTTCTTCTTAAACCTGTCTTCCTGTTCAGAGAGGTCCTTCCTGTAGTTCTCCTCTTTCCTGGAGAGCTGCTGGATCTGATCTTCTCTTCTGTCAGCCAGCTCTTGCTCGACCCTCTCCTTTTGCTTGGCGAGCTGGTTTTGAAACCTCTCGTCTTGCTCAGAGAGCTGCTTCCTGAAGTCATCTCCTGCCTGTGAAAGCTCCTGCAGGTGTTGCTCATCTCTCTCTGCCTTCTGCCTTTTCAGGTTTTGCACCAGAACTTTGGCCACCTCCACAGCTGACCGAGTGTCATCCAGCTGCTGCAAATTGTATTTCTGACTTTTGCAGAGCTTGCTGTCCTTTTCTTCATGATGCATATTGACCTTGCAGAGCTCTCTCTTTCCTTCATGCTCCAAATTCTGTGAGCTAGCGGTGTTCATGCTAGTTCTGACAATACCCTTTGGCGCACGGACATGCATCTTCACCGTAGCCACGAACCACTTATCCAACTGAACTGCGGAGGTACTCTTTGGCTTTTCGTCTGCTTTCCCAACGATGTCACTCCAGAGCCGAGGTTTGGACTCTGCGGGGGTTGAAGCGACTTCATTATCAAGGGGCTTCTTTGTTTCCGGCGCTGGTGGTTTGTAGACCGGCTCTTGTTGTCTCTGGGCCCGATTGTTAGCTTGTCGCGGCTAACAAACACAGACAGGAAACACAATGTCAGTAAGTTTTTTGTCCTCTTGTTTGTGGTAAAGTTTAGACATTTGGCAAAGTTCAAGCTTGTGTTATTACACACAAGTATGAGCAGAAACTATATTTAACCCTTTGAAGAATCCAGTGCTAATTGTAAATAACAAATTAAAAAAAGAAAGAAAAAAACAGTAATCTCTCTAAATACAATGGTTACTAAAATGTGTCTCCAGGTTTGAGCATCTTACCTTTCTAATTCTGACTTGTCTTTGCTCCATGGTTCTTGAGATTATTGTGATGGATCCAAATAAAATACTGTAATTGAACTCAGGTATGGTGTCCTGTGTGTGTATCTGTCAAGATACAAATGTGACCGTTTATAAAGACACTTTCCTTTGAAGTGTCATTTGACATGTAAGGTGATGTTAAGTTTATATGACGTCATTTGGAATGGTTACCATGGAAACATCAAAGCCAATCACGGTCACAGGCTGTGTGCGTGTTTGCGTAGTGACGTCGGCACGTGTGTTTCCGGAAGTTCTGTGACAGCGCGAGAGAGAGCACGTCCCACATGTTAGGCTGGCGAACGGAGCAGGCAGATACAGCGCAGCAAATACATAGTTTGGTGACATCGTGCAAGTGCAAAGTAAAGTACCAAGTCTGCAAGAATACACAAAACTGCCGTTTTTTATTTCACCGCCGCTTGTTTGTTCGTACTTTGTTCGTAAATTTTATATTAATCTTTTTTAACAACTAAATCTACTAACACGTGTATTTAACTAGTCAAAATATGTATTGGTCCATCCCAGGGAATTTTATTTAAATTTTTACTCGGTTTCTAAGCAGTATTCAACGGAAGGTGGGAGAAATGTGAGAAATTAGCAGAAATAAAAAAGAATACATTATATCAAGGAAGAGATTTGGATATACCCATATTAAAAGTACACGCAAGCTAATTGGTTAACATTAACTGGTCTATGTCAACCCTGTCCTCACTAATGTACACGGTGTTGTGTATTATGCTGTTGTTTGATATGTTGACGTGTTATGGATTAATCTTAATCCTCAGAATAGAGATCAAAAAGGTGTGTTTCTGCCCGGTTTTGAACCGGGGACCTTTCGCGTGTGAGGCGAACGTGATGACCACTACACTACAGAAACAGGTGAAAGATTACTGAACGCACATGGTCTGATTTAGACATCTTTTCACTTTACTGCAAAGATTCTGCATTCTGGACAACATGTTCATTTTTACATGGAGATATTGGATCAGAGATTTTCAACTGGATCCAGTCACAGTGGCTTTGTCATAGATTTGTGTGACAGTAAACGCTGCGAGTGCAGGAACGATATACTTTGGTTATGTTAGAAACAGCCATCAAAGAACTAATCCAGCCATTTGTTGAAAACGGCTGATTCTTGCCTGGTTCCAGGCCTCTTATATTTCAGAGTGGAAACAAAAGCAACAAAAACAAAAAAGACTTTAGTAGCTGAGCTAATTTTTTTTTAAAAACACAATGGACTGTAACTTCAGATAGGCTACAGCAGAATCTGTTACAGTATGAGCCGAGAGTCTGTTTATGTTATCTTAGCTTTTATGTTGCACTTCTTTGCAGACAATGTGGTACACATTTTTCCATATCTTGTAATTGTTTAATGCACAGTATGATACATAAATTGCCAGGATTACTGATGATTTAAATAAAGAATGTTTCTGTCCAGTCTCAATCTGGGGCCCTTTTGCGTGTTAGGCAAACGTGATGACCACTACACTACAGAAACAACTGACAGTGTTAAGGTGTCAACATGCTCACCACAAAGCACCCGTAACACAAAGGCTCTGGCTGTGGTTTACGGTCCACATGAGGTAAGAAGCTTGGATGTAGGGCTGCAGGTTAGCTAGCAACAATTTACGACTGCTAACAGAGGAAATGTCATGCTGTTGTATCGAACATGAACAAACTTCAGTAATACTGAAGTAGACAACATGTTTCAGATTAAAGGTTATAAATATTCAAAACGTCATTGAATGTAAATTGATATGGTCAATATTCAGACTGAATGAATCCAATCAGTTATTTATTCATCAATATTACTAAAATACATAAAGAGACATAAAACAACAACAACAACCAAAACATAAGCACCATACATCTCTTGGGTGACACAACTGGAGTATTCAACAATTCACACAATCACTAATCAGTTCGTTCCCCATCAGCATTGATTACAACTGTAATGGACTGACACAACCTCTGGATTGTTTATTTATTGTTTATTTATTAGGATCCCCATTAGCTGCAGCAAATGCTGCCACTCTTCTTACTGGGGTCCGACACATATGCTTAACATTATACAATGCATACCATATAAGAATACATACATACAACAAAACATGATAAAAACAAAAGCACACTGTACGAACAATGTAGTTGTTGTAACAATGTAAATTATATACCTGTCCTTTCAGTAAACATTTCCATAATTTATCCAAACACATTTATAAAACGTATCTTACAATCTTTCATCTGTATAAAGTATTAAGGAATTACAATGTATGTTGTGTTATGAACCATATTATCACTAGTTTCTTATTATAAAATAGTCATACTCTATACAATATAAACAACACCATTATATTAATAGTAGCAATAATAATAATAATAATAACAGTAACAACAGTGCAGCACACACATCATACTTCTCTATATCTAGAGATTGTTATAATAGTAATAAACAATATAGTATAGCAGCACTCCTATCATACTTATCTATTAATAGAGTAATTAATTAGAATAATAGTATAGTAATAATAAATGTCACCATCATCTCTGCCCTAATCATCTCTACAATTATATAATAATGATACAGTGATATAATAATAATGATACAACTATATCAATTCAATTACCTCATTAAAACATACATATACACGTATAATAATAATGATACGACTGTATCAGTTGAATTACCTCAACATACCCACCTATAGACCTATTATTTATAACCAATCTATTGTAACTAATTCCTAAATGTTTCGTCGTCACTATTCAAAAAATGTTTTTTTAGTTGTAGTTTAAATTTCACTTTACTATTTTCTGATGTGATATAACTGGGGAGTGAATTCCAGACATACATGACTCTGAATACGTTTACACAAGAACAGAATATTTGGGGCCTGAAAAACACAAACTTTTGAAAACGGTCTCCAGAGTGTAATCTTTTAAAAACGCCACAGTACCGTCGCCGTCTTAACGGGCAAAACACACAACTCCTCTGAATACGATGATGTCACAGACCAGCTTTGTGAATGCCTATTAAGGCCCATTTATTTCCCTCTACATGTGTAAATGGCACATTCATATCAGCCAGTGAGGCACTATAAAATGTTTTGTTGCATCTTGTCACGACCTGGTTCTAAAGCCATGATAAAATATTGGGAGAAGCTTGAAAGCAAATAATAACCCATTTATTTAACAAAAGTTCAAAATGGTGCAATAGGATGTGGTGATTAGTAAGTCAGTGGTGTGTGTGAATGTAGGCAGGAGTGAAACATGTAATGTGTGGGAAGATGTTAGCTGGATGTGACTAAACAAGAACAAAACATCGTTGAACCTGGCAGCAGGCAGACAGAGAGCGCTCAAGGCATGAAGGAGGGGTTTAAGTAGTCAGAGAGCACCGGGCCCAGGAGCTCCAAACTACTCCATCTCCACCCACAGGTACCAAATGAATAACCCAGGGGACCATCACACATCTACCTCCACGTCCAACTCTTTCTGCTTTATACTGTATGTGTCACAGTCGGTCCGTGCCGACATGTTGACAGCTGGACGTATATAAATATATTCAGACAGTTTCTAAATATTCTACACTAGAATGGCACTCAGTGGCACACAAACCTCTCCAAGGCCAAAAAATCCTACACACATGTGTTTAGCTCACCCCTCCTCAAAGTCTCATGGAAATCAGATCAGTAGTTTTATCTTAATCCTGTTAACAAACAAACAAACAAATAGAAACGGGTTAAAATATGACCTCCTAGGTGGAGGTAACAACAAAATATTCAACAATGGTGCTGACACAAAAGGCCCTATTTAAACAATCCAATGCACATGGTCTAAAGTCTATGATGCATTTAGGGTGAGTCCACCTCCTTTTTAGAGATAAACATTACATCATCTGGATGTAAAGTAAGGCGTAAGAACCAAAGAGGTTGTATTAACCTTAAATATTCATAGGTCTGTTTTGGGTCTAATGTGAATCTAACCAATCAGAACGTCATCTGTCATCCCCTTTAAAAGCCAGGTGTGCCTGCACCTGGTGCATTACTCTTTAAACAGCAGCTCTCATCTGACTGAGGTTTATGGTCCTGGGCCGGTGGACCCTCTGCCTCCACCTTCTCTTATGTTAGCAAAAGAGAGCGCATACCTCCACCAAGGCTGAGGAACACTTCCTGGATCCTGGGCTGGGGGTCAAACTTTTCCCAAACATAATTCACTCAGCAACAAAAAAACCCTCTCCTAACAAGCTGATTAGCAGTGGAGTTGAGGCAGATTTGATTTCACTCTCAAGCCAGTCTGCAGTGGTTTTTGCATCTTTAGTGATTTTCTGAGCTGATTTGAATGAAATGTTTCCATCTTTTTGTCAGCGAGGAGGATGGAGGTGTGAAGCCAATCATCTTCCAGACATCTTTGAGGAAAACGGGTGTTGTCGTCGGCACCAGGATGGACTGATGATCAACAGCAGCACCTGTGTCAGTATTTTATAGGACTGGTCCAAAGGCAAACATTTACTTTATGCTTCCAGAGGAAGTCAAGATTAGACTTTGTTTTTATGGTTCTTTGCAGATACTCAGATTCTGAACACTTAAAGCAGCTACAAGGAGTTTTTAACTGGTTATGAAACCGTCTCAGTTGTTGTAGTTTTTTGCCTTTATTTATAGGACAGCCTGAAGAGGTGACTGGAAATGTGGGAGAGAGAGTGTGGGGGGGGGGGGGGGGGGGACATGCGGCAAATCCACGGGTCAGAATCAAACCCGTGTCGACCGCTAGAGGACTATAGCCTCAGCACATGGGGCGCAGCTCTAACCACTGCGCTATCTGCGCCCTAAAATTGCCTATTTCTATACATGAATTCTTATTTAATGTCTGCCACTGGGTCAGATCCCTGCTAAAGCAGACAAAACAGTTTCCTGCAGAGCAGAAGAACCAGCATAGATATTTTACCAAGTAAAGTTTGACAGTAAGCAGAGGGTCAGCCAGTTCAAAAGAAGCAATAGACTTTTCTTTAGGTACTTTTATTTCTGGGTTATATTTTGTGGGTATGGGTGATACTGGTGCAAGGAGAAACAGAAAAGAATTGACCAAAGACCAAAGGAGCTAAAAGGGATCAGTAAAAAACCTGAGTCAACCTCACTCATTCAACAAAGATTCAAAAATGATGTTGAGTTGTCACTTTTCCTCCTAGAGATGTATGTCACATGTCTATTTTATTTATTTTAATGTATTATGATACTAATATATGAATTTACAGTTGTGGGCATAGGACACAGTGGTCATTACTATAATACAACTGGCTTATAATGTGACATTTATGCTAGCATTGCTACCGAGCTATAGCTACTCACATGCTAGTCAGATCAAATTTTTATGACACAAGATGAAGGTACTCCTGGGAGATGTAGTCTTCACTCCAGGAAACACTACCACTTTTGTCCACAGGTTAGTTTTTATATGCTATGTTATGTATGAACAAGAGTGAAACATAGTCATGACATGACATGGTGCTACTTGTGCATAACACATCCATAACACAGTTGTACATTCTCAATGTCAAATCTTAAACTCATGTGGAGGTAAAACACAAAAGTCCTCAAGGAGCCATTATTGAAATAACTAAATGAAACACAAATCCAGTGAGACAGTTTCATCCTCTTTCAGCTGTCAGATACTGTTTGTGCAGTGATTTGTTCTTTCAGGTAACACATATCTGTGCAGAGCACTTAAAATCAAGAGTGGAAAGAGTTGATTTCAGGCCTTAAGAGAACGATTCACCCAGAAATGAACATTCAGTCAGTGTTTACTTACCCCATACCGATGGAAGGTTCCATGAAGAATTTAAAAAAAATATTTTTAATTTTTAAATAAGCTCCTGTCTTCTTCAGAGAATGTTCTCCATGTTCTTCTCATGGAGGATTGTTGGGTCTCTGTAGAATAAAGAGTCGGTCTAGACCTGATATATGCCTTGATATAACTTGATATAACGCTGCACAAATAAATTGAATTGAATTGAATTTCCATCGGCATGACAAAGTATAGCTTATGACTGAATTTTCATTTTTAGGTGAACTGTTCCTTTAAGAGAAAACAGCATATATCTCACTAGAAATTCTCCAATGGAATCCTACATGTCACTCACCAAGAACTATTCCCTTTTATTAAACTCCTTCACAGTCTTCACTACATATATTATGAGTCTGCAAATCAACTGCAAAATGCACTGATGCATACAGCTGCGAGGCGTTCAATGTACTTATTTGTTACATGTCACATCTCTAAATGTAAACAGTGCTTTATACCTGCTGAAAATGACTAATTACTGTGATTTTGGTGATATTTCCTTTTTCTTTTGCTTTGATTCTAAAATGTCTGTGGGGTCTGACTCTAAACTGGCAGCATTGCTGACTGGCAGTGTCTTCTGTCAGCTTTGTACAAAGCCTCCCAGTAGCAGTATTATCAGAAACAGAATCATAAGTGAACCCAGTACTTTGTAGTCTGATGAGTTGGAATAGACACTTACAGAGTACATGTCAGACATTCAGACAAGAAACAAACAGTATTTGAAAGTCAGACACAGATGTTGATGCAGTGAATCTCTGGTCCATGTCCTCACAGGATGTGAAGTTCACAGTGTGTGAAACGGCTCTCAGGCTGATCTGGATTCACTTTAAGCTGCATGTTTACAGTAAAAACCAACAGCAGGAGCTGTCCTGAGAAAACGCTGACACCTGCTGGTGTTCAGTGACTACTACACCTTTTAGCACAGCTCTAAAATATAAATACTTGAAACACTATTTAACCAGTAATACAGCAGTGTTTGACTTTTTGATATGCATGAAATTAGTGTGTTGATGCATTTATATTCTTACTTGTATACTATACCAAAGTTTGGGACTCATCTTTTTGTTTTGATAACTGTTTTATTGACTCTATTGTATAATAAAGATTTGTTGGCACAGTTTATGTTTTTGTTTTTTTATTATTTAACCTTTATTTATACAGGTAATCAACATTCATTCTATAGTTACAATGAAGAACTATGCGTGCTGCTCTATTCTGTATCATCTGTAGTTTCCTTATCGTTTCTACAGTGGCATTAGACCAAACTGGGGGTCAATAATCAAGGTTTGACAATATTAAGGCCTGAACTGCTTGTTTCGTGGCTGTTGGTGTCAAGAAAGTTGCACATCTTCTGATTACAGAGATTGCGCTTCCCATTTTTACAATCATCTTATTTATATGTTTTGTCCATAATAGTTTATCATCTATGATGATGCCCAGAAGCTTGGTTTCATGCACTCGGTTAATACACGTCATTTATTCTGAGGTTTAACTTTGGTGTTTTGCTGATGGAGTATTTTGAGCCAAGCACCATGCTATTAGTCTTCAGTACATTCAGGACCAGTTGGTTTCTTTTTACCCATTCAACTATTGATCCCAATTCTACAGTTAGAACCCTATCCAACTCTCTGGTTGAGAGAGCGGATGTGTATACAGTTGAGTCATATGCGTACATCACAATTTTAGCTTTGTTTAAGACAAGGGGTAAATCATTGGTAAAAATGGTATACAGTAAAGGTCCCAGACAACTGCCCTGGGGCACACCACAAGTTACAGCTCTGACGTCTGAATAACTTCCATTAAAGAAAACGGTCTGTGTCCTGTTATTTAAATAACTCTCAAACCAAGATAATGCAGATCGATCAAAGCCATAACATTCAAGTTTGTCCAGTAATAATTTAGGATTTATGATATCAAATGCTGCTGAGAAGTCTAACAGAACAACACCAATGATTTTCTTCTCATCTCTTTCCCTTAACCAGTCATCAGTCATTAGTGTTAGAGCGGTAGCCGTGGAGTGCCCTTCTCTGTATGCATGTTGGAAATCAGTAACTAAACTGTTTACAGACATAAAGTTCTTAATTTGTTCATGTACAATGTTTTCAATCATCTTCATCATCATCATCATCACAGGCAAAATACTAATTGGACGACTATTTGATCCAGAAAATATTCATTTCTTGTTTTTAGGCAGTGGTATTATCTTGGCTTTTTTCCATTTTTGTGGACATAGACAGTTAGTGAAACTTAAGTTTATTATATGACAAATAGCTGGTGCAATTAAATCTGCAACCAATTTAAGAAGTTTGCCTTCAAGGTTATCAACACCTGTTTGTTTATTTTTAATATTCTTTAGCATATTTTCTACCTCCCTTGTGGTCACCTTATCAAATTAAAATGTACTATTTTTATCCTTCATAATTACATTTTTTATTAATAGGTTAGATAAATTATTATCTATATTTGGTATGTTGTTGTTCATAGCTCGGTAGCAATGCTAGCATAAATGTCACATTATAAGCCAGTTGTATTATAGTAATGACCACTGTGTCCTATGCCCACAACTGTAAATTCATATATTAGTATCATAATACATTAAAATAAATAAAATAGACATGTGACATACATCTCTAGGAGGAAAAGTGACAACTCAACATCATTTTTGAATCTTTGTTGAATGAGTGAGGTTGACTCAGGTTTTTTACTGATCCCTTTTAGCTCCTTTGGTCTTTGGTCAATTCTTTTCTGTTTCTCCTTGCACCAGTATCACCCATACCCACAAAATATAACCCAGAAATAAAAGTACCTAAAGAAAAGTCTATTGCTTCTTTTGAACTGGCTGACCCTCTGCTTACTGTCAAACTTTACTTGGTAAAATATCTATGCTGGTTCTTCTGCTCTGCAGGAAACTGTTTTGTCTGCTTTAGCAGGGATCTGACCCAGTGGCAGACATTAAATAAGAATTCATGTATAGAAATAGGCAATTTTAGGGCGCAGATAGCGCAGTGGTTAGAGCTGCGCCCCATGTGCTGAGGCTATAGTCCTCTAGCGGTCGACACGGGTTTGATTCTGACCCGTGGATTTGCCGCATGTCCCCCCCCCCCCACTCTCTCTCCCACATTTCCAGTCACCTCTTCAGGCTGTCCTATAAATAAAGGCAAAAAACTACAACAACTGAGACGGTTTCATAACCAGTTAAAAACTCCTTGTAGCTGCTTTAAGTGTTCAGAATCTGAGTATCTGCAAAGAACCATAAAAACAAAGTCTAATCTTGACTTCCTCTGGAAGCATAAAGTAAATGTTTGCCTTTGGACCAGTCCTATAAAATACTGACACAGGTGCTGCTGTTGATCATCAGTCCATCCTGGTGCCGACGACAACACCCGTTTTCCTCAAAGATGTCTGGAAGATGATTGGCTTCACACCTCCATCCTCCTCGCTGACAAAAAGATGGAAACATTTCATTCAAATCAGCTCAGAAAATCACTAAAGATGCAAAAACCACTGCAGACTGGCTTGAGAGTGAAATCAAATCTGCCTCAACTCCACTGCTAATCAGCTTGTTAGGAGAGGTTTTTTTTGTTGCTGAGTGAATTATGTTTGGGAAAAGTTTGACCCCCAGCCCAGGATCCAGGAAGTGTTCCTCAGCCTTGGTGGAGGTATGCGCTCTCTTTTGCTAACATAAGAGAAGGTGGAGGCAGAGGGTCCACCGGCCCAGGACCATAAACCTCAGTCAGATGAGAGCTGCTGTTTAAAGAGTAATGCACCAGGTGCAGGCACACCTGGCTTTTAAAGGGGATGACAGATGACGTTCTGATTGGTTAGATTCACATTAGACCCAAAACAGACCTATGAATATTTAAGGTTAATACAACCTCTTTGGTTCTTACGCCTTACTTTACATCCAGATGATGTAATGTTTATCTCTAAAAAGGAGGTGGACTCACCCTAAATGCATCATAGACTTTAGACCATGTGCATTGGATTGTTTAAATAGGGCCTTTTGTGTCAGCACCATTGTTGAATATTTTGTTGTTACCTCCACCTAGGAGGTCATATTTTAACCCGTTTCTATTTGTTTGTTTGTTTGTTAACAGGATTAAGATAAAACTACTGATCTGATTTCCATGAGACTTTGAGGAGGGGTGAGCTAAACACATGTGTGTAGGATTTTTTGGCCTTGGAGAGGTTTGTGTGCCACTGAGTGCCATTCTAGTGTAGAATATTTAGAAACTGTCTGAATATATTTATATACGTCCAGCTGTCAACATGTCGGCACGGACCGACTGTGACACATACAGTATAAAGCAGAAAGAGTTGGACGTGGAGGTAGATGTGTGATGGTCCCCTGGGTTATTCATTTGGTACCTGTGGGTGGAGATGGAGTAGTTTGGAGCTCCTGGGCCCGGTGCTCTCTGACTACTTAAACCCCTCCTTCATGCCTTGAGCGCTCTCTGTCTGCCTGCTGCCAGGTTCAACGATGTTTTGTTCTTGTTTAGTCACATCCAGCTAACATCTTCCCACACATTACATGTTTCACTCCTGCCTACATTCACACACACCACTGACTTACTAATCACCACATCCTATTGCACCATTTTGAACTTTTGTTAAATAAATGGGTTATTATTTGCTTTCAAGCTTCTCCCAATATTTTATCATGGCTTTAGAACCAGGTCGTGACAAGATGCAACAAAACATTTTATAGTGCCTCACTGGCTGATATGAATGTGCCATTTACACATGTAGAGGGAAATAAATGGGCCTTAATAGGCATTCACAAAGCTGGTCTGTGACATCATCGTATTCAGAGGAGTTGTGTGTTTTGCCCGTTAAGACGGCGACGGTACTGTGGCGTTTTTAAAAGATTACACTCTGGAGACCGTTTTCAAAAGTTTGTGTTTTTCAGGCCCCAAATATTCTGTTCTTGTGTAAACGTATTCAGAGTCATGTATGTCTGGAATTCACTCCCCAGTTATATCACATCAGAAAATAGTAAAGTGAAATTTAAACTACAACTAAAAAAACATTTTTTGAATAGTGACGACGAAACATTTAGGAATTAGTTACAATAGATTGGTTATAAATAATAGGTCTATAGGTGGGTATGTTGAGGTAATTCAACTGATACAGTCGTATCATTATTATTATACGTGTATATGTATGTTTTAATGAGGTAATTGAATTGATATAGTTGTATCATTATTATTATATCACTGTATCATTATTATATAATTGTAGAGATGATTAGGGCAGAGATGATGGTGACATTTATTATTACTATACTATTATTCTAATTAATTACTCTATTAATAGATAAGTATGATAGGAGTGCTGCTATACTATATTGTTTATTACTATTATAACAATCTCTAGATATAGAGAAGTATGATATGTGTGCTGCACTGTTGTTACTGTTATTATTATTATTATTATTGCTACTATTAATATAATGGTGTTGTTTATATTGTATAGAGTATGACTATTTTATAATAAGAAACTAGTGATAATATGGTTCATAACACAACATACATTGTAATTCCTTAATACTTTATACAGATGAAAGATTGTAAGATACGTTTTATAAATGTGTTTGGATAAATTATGGAAATGTTTACTGAAAGGACAGGTATATAATTTACATTGTTACAACAACTACATTGTTCGTACAGTGTGCTTTTGTTTTTATCATGTTTTGTTGTATGTATGTATTCTTATATGGTATGCATTGTATAATGTTAAGCATATGTGTCGGACCCCAGTAAGAAGAGTGGCAGCATTTGCTGCAGCTAATGGGGATCCTAATAAATAAACAATAAATAAACAATCCAGAGGTTGTGTCAGTCCATTACAGTTGTAATCAATGCTGATGGGGACGAACTGATTAGTGATAAACCACATAGTAAACCACAGCCAGAGCCTTTGTGTTACGGGTGCTTTGTGGTGAGCATGTTGACACCTTAACACTGTCAGCTGTTTCTGTAGTGTAGTGGTCATCACGTTTGCCTAACACGCAAAAGGGCCCCAGATCGAGACTGGACAGAAGCATTCTTTATTTAAATCATCAGTAATCCTGGCAATTTATGTATCATACTGTGCATTAAACAATTACAAGATATGGAAAAATGTGTACCACATTGTCTGCAAAGAAGTGCAACATAAAAGCTAAGATAACATAAACAGACTCTCGGCTCATACTGTAACAGATTCTGCTGTAGCCTATCTGAAGTTACAGTCCATTGTGTTTTTAAAAAAAAATTAGCTCAGCTGCTAAAGTCTTTTTTGTTTTTGTTGCTTTTGTTTCCACTCTGAAATATAAGAGGCCTGGAACCAGGCAAGAATCAGCCGTTTTCAACAAATGGCTGGATTAGTTCTTTGATGGCTGTTTCTAACATAACCAAAGTATATCGTTCCTGCACTCGCAGCGTTTACTGTCACACAAATCTATGACAAAGCCACTGTGACTGGATCCAGTTGAAAATCTCTGATCCAATATCTCCATGTAAAAATGAAAATGTTGTCCAGAATGCAGAACCTTTGCAGTCAAGTGAAAAGATGTCTAAATCAGACCATGTGCGTTCAGTGATCTTTCACCTGTTTCTGTAGTGTAGTGGTCATCACGTTCGCCTCACACGTGAAAGGTCCCCGGTTCAAAACCGGGCAGAAACACAACTTTTTGATCTATATTCTGAGGATTAAGATTAATCCATAACACGTCAACATATCAAACAACAGCATAATACACAACACCGTGTACATTAGTGAGGACAGGGTTGACATAGACCAGTTGATGTTAACCAATTAGCTTGCGTGTACTTTTAATATGGGTATATCCAAATCTCTTCCTTGATATAATGTATTCTTTTTTATTTCTGCTAATTTCTCACATTTCTCCCACCTTCCGTTGAATACTGCTTAGAAACCAAGTAAAAATTTAAATAAAATTCCCTGGGATGGACCAATACATATTTTGACTAGTTAAATACACGTGTTAGTAGATTTAGTTGTTAAAAAGATTAATATAAAATTTTAAGAGTACGAACAAACAAGCGGCGGTGAAATAAAAGACGGCAGTTTTGTGTATTCTTGCAGACTTGGTACTTTACTTTGCACTTGCACGATGTCACCAAACTATGTATTTGCTGCGCTGTATCTGCCTGCTCCGTTCGCCAGCCTAACATGTGGGACGTGCTCTCTCTCGCGCTGTCACAGAACTTCCGGAAACACACGTGCCGACGTCACTACGCAAACACGCACACAGCCTGTGACCGTGATTGGCTTTGATGTTTCCATGGTAACCATTCCAAATGACGTCATATAAACTTAACATCACCTTACATGTCAAATGACACTTCAAAGGAAAGTGTCTTTATAAACGGTCACATTTGTATCTTGACAGATACACACACAGGACACCATACCTGAGTTCAATTACAGTATTTTATTTGGATCCATCACAATAATCTCAAGAACCATGGAGCAAAGACAAGTCAGAATTAGAAAGGTAAGATGCTCAAACCTGGAGACACATTTTAGTAACCATTGTATTTAGAGAGATTACTGTTTTTTTCTTTCTTTTTTTAATTTGTTATTTACAATTAGCACTGGATTCTTCAAAGGGTTAAATATAGTTTCTGCTCATACTTGTGTGTAATAACACAAGCTTGAACTTTGCCAAATGTCTAAACTTTACCACAAACAAGAGGACAAAAAACTTACTGACATTGTGTTTCCTGTCTGTGTTTGTTAGCCGCGACAAGCTAACAATCGGGCCCAGAGACAACAAGAGCCGGTCTACAAACCACCAGCGCCGGAAACAAAGAAGCCCCTTGATAATGAAGTCGCTTCAACCCCCGCAGAGTCCAAACCTCGGCTCTGGAGTGACATCGTTGGGAAAGCAGACGAAAAGCCAAAGAGTACCTCCGCAGTTCAGTTGGATAAGTGGTTCGTGGCTACGGTGAAGATGCATGTCCGTGCGCCAAAGGGTATTGTCAGAACTAGCATGAACACCGCTAGCTCACAGAATTTGGAGCATGAAGGAAAGAGAGAGCTCTGCGAGGTCAATATGCATCATGAAGAAAAGGACAGCAAGCTCTGCAAAAGTCAGAAATACAATTTGCAGCAGCTGGATGACACTCGGTCAGCTGTGGAGGCGGCCAAAGTTCTGGTGCAAAACCTGAAAAGGCAGAAGGCAGAGAGAGATGAGCAACACCTGCAGGAGCTTTCACAGGCAGGAGATGACTTCAGGAAGCAGCTCTCTGAGCAAGACGAGAGGTTTCAAAACCAGCTCGCCAAGCAAAAGGAGAGGGTCGAGCAAGAGCTGGCTGACAGAAGAGAAGATCAGATCCAGCAGCTCTCCAGGAAAGAGGAGAACTACAGGAAGGACCTCTCTGAACAGGAAGACAGGTTTAAGAAGAAGCTTGCTGACTTGGAGGAGAATATGAAAAAGCAGCTTTCAGAGGTAGAAGAGAGCTACAGGAATGTGTTCTCTGAGCTGGAGGAGAAGCTGAAAAAGAAGGTTGCTGAAGAAGAAGACAACCTGAAACAGCAGCTTCTCGAGGAAGAGGCAAACCTGAAGCCAGAGAGTCAGATGGAAGAGGAACAGAGGAATGCAGAGGAACACATACAGCCACAGGTAAGCTGCCTCACCGCATATTTAGATTCTAATTCCTTATTTTAGAAGTCTTCAGATCATAAGTGCAGTTTCAAGGTTGGGGATACAAATTAAAATCAATGTAATGTGTAATTTTATGAAACTAAATTTAATGATCAGGATACCAGCCTGTGCATTATATAAAATAATCTACACAAAGACTGATATATATAATGGGGTATACCATCAGTTTTTGGCACAATGACAGAAGCAGGTGCAGCTTGAAGTGCTGGTGCTACTAATGAAACAGAATATGTCCATTATTGGATCATATCAAAAAGTGTATCACCTGTAATCTGGTTCTGTGTTATAAAATATAGACATTTAAATCCCTACATGTTGGCTCCGGCCTCTAAGGGGCTCAGTAAGCCCCCTGAACCTACAGCGAGACCTTTGGATGACAACTCAAACATGCTGTCTTTGTCTTTTCAGGAGGTCCTAACGGAAGAATCAAAGAAAAAGAAGAAGGGCTTCTGGAAGGGCTTCTGGACACGCTTGTTTCAGCGTAAAAAGAAGACCCCTGAAGCATCTGGACCCAGCCCACCTCACTAAACAGAAGGTCGGCTGAATGTTGGCTGTTTTAATATGAATAGAAAATAAAGAGTTAAAACGAAGAAACTGTATTTTGTGAGCATTATTAAATGAGCTCAAACAAGGTATTTCTGCAGAAAGGTCCAATGTACGGACAGCGTCTCATCACAAGTGACAAAGAGAGAAGGAATCAGCATGGTTTTATTCACAGTGTGTTCTACCACATAGCCTTGATATGCAGCTCACAGATAACAGAGCAGACATAGTATGGGACAGAACACTGCCCATGTAAAGGTTGGATGATAAAGGTGCAGACAGAGTCTTCAGCTGCAAAGCCTACATGAGCTGTTAAGTGCTTATACTAATTACTTACATATGGTGAAACATTGCAAAGTGAAGTAGTAACGCAAATCATTGCATCTCCTGTAGATGTTTCCACACAAAAAGTCAACTATTAATTTGTAATGAAAATTAAATGATAAAATAATCATGTTAGTTTCTAAATCATACATGTTACCTTTTTTCATGCCATCTATGGCTTATTTATTTATTATTAATTATATTTATAACTTATTGGGAAAATTGACAAATTAATTCTGCATGGACAACCAGACCTGGATCTGCCTCAAAGTTTAATCAACTTAAGACAGACAGACAGACAGACATGGGCAGTTGGTGGAGTCAACAGTAAGAGACATGAGACAAGTTGCAGTCTGAACAGGCAAGTTTTCAATCTGCAATGGAAGAAGTATAGAATTTCTACTCTCCTGATGTCAGTGAGGAGTTTGTCCCAAATTGTGGAGTCTGGACATCACAATTATTCATTGATTTTAGTAACAAAAATGTTCTTATTGCACTTTCACATAAAAAGAACACTGCTATCACATCCATGTTGTGCTACGTTCCAGCTAGGCATTCCTGCCAATTTGTCAGGGCCGTGATGTTGGATGTTGGGGTGACTGAGGACACAGATGCCTCTGCTACTGGAAAAACTCAATGGATGGATAATAGCCCCCAAAGAAATGTGCCTAAGAATAAGCAAATTTAAGAAACCAATATGAGATAGACACCTTTATGGTCTCTACAAAGCATGTGTGAAATTCCAATGAATTGTGTCCATCAGTTTTGTGACATACGGTAACCCACAGTAATCCTATGAGCCTACTTGGGCAGAGGCATAAAAATCTGATTCAGTTACAATGTTGAGCATTTGCATCCAAATTTTCATCTGTATTTAGCCCAGTTTCAGCAGCTGAAAAACAATGCTGATAAAGACACATTTAACAGCATCAAAAACATTAATAACCAAAAATACTATGTATTTTATTTGCATTGAGATTAAAGATTGTACCTTTGAATAATACAACCACTTACAAATTAACAAGTCAAAAGCAACACACAAATGATGCAGGGTTGACACATTTATTGTTAGCTTCGACACGTATGTACATAACCTATAAAACTATCATTGCCATGTATACATAAAAAAAGAAAATCAACTGCAACGTTCTCCCAGAATTTTTCTCTATTCAGTCCAATAACGCTGTCTGGTCTCTAACCAAAGCACAGTGTATAGTACATTTACTCTCCTCCCTGCTTCAGTCTCTGGAGAGCACAGAAAACTCTTGGAGATGTTGTCGCACCACCTCATCCAGCACCTTACTCACACCTTTACAGGCAGTCATGGCCGCTTCGATCAGAGCCTCTAAGTGGTCCTGGTGTAGTCTGGCGTCCATCTGCAGAAGAGCAATCTGTCCACCTCGGGGCAACAGTGCTAAAGCAAGAGAGCTCACTCCTCCACTTTCCTCCGCATAGCAAAGGTCAGCGAGGGGTGTCTCATCCACAAACCCGACGGTGCAAGCACACACATAGTCCCGCATGGGTGTTCTGGCATCAATCACCGCCAGGGTGGCAGCGTTCACGCACACGCTGTAGTTCCCTCCATCTGACTGCAGAATCTGTTTGCAAAGGAAAGTTTTGAGGTTTTTCTGCACAATAAAAACAATGTTCATATTAAAGTGATTCAAAGTCTATAAAAGCCAACACATCAAATCCACCTCTGACTGTTCAACACTAACCTTGACATAGACGTCTATTTGAGAGCGTGGGTACAGCTGGGTCATCACGGCGGCTTCAAACGGTGGAGGCTCATCTCAGTGGACTTGCGGTCGCCATGTGGCCTCCTCTTCCTCTCTGCTGTGCTGAGCGTGGCCATGCTGTACTGACAGCTGATAACGGCTCGATCGTGACGAGTCCGGCTGCGTGAACCTCGCATCTAGGGGTGACAAACATCATGTCTTTAGGCCTTCTTCATTTAACAGATCAATTCAAATGTTATTGGTTGTTCTAAAATAACATTCCTGACAAAGACAAATCTGATTTTGCCTACATTTATGCATATTGTGATACACTACACTCAGAGGCCACTTTATTATTAGGTACACCTGTGAAATGTAATGTAATCCAATGCAACAGCTCAGCCACAAATTCTACCTTTACCACGATAATGTTTAGCTTGACATCATCAGAAAGGTACTAATTCAACTATATGTCGTTGTTTATGAAGGTTTTAGTTTGTGGTGGTTTTGTTGTATTTGATGACAAATTGAGAGCTGATTTTGTTTAGCCTGATACATTTTCAAACTTTATTAAAAGTTCAATATAAGCTTTGCAGAGTTAGAACTGGAATATATATATTTCTAATTGATATTGTAAAACCATAGCTTCCAGCACGGTGTTTAATTACTGTAAGTTATAAACTGTACACTCGAGGGATTTGAAATCGCACCCCTCAATTTTTTGACCCAATTAATGACCCAGAATCTGGATAAACATCTCCACCTGTTGTACCTCAAAAACAGGTTCTAACCGGCCACCACTACAGCAGAGAGACCATTGGTACCCATAATAAGTCTGCACACGCCAAAACAGTCAGAGGCATGACGGACTTCGAGCCCAAAGACTTCAGACTGGTGCTGTGCAGACTGGATGTCATCCAGTTTCTGGAGGAGGAGGATGTGTTACACGTCTGGACTGGACAGAAGATGAGTCAATCTAACTCCAGTGAAAACAAGGGGGTTGGTTGATTGACAGCAACAGAGTGAACATCCTCCACAGACTCTTCCAGGCAGCTCTGACTGAAGAGTGGTCTGCCATTCAACAGGATGACATCATCCAGGAAACACTTTAGAAGATGAAAGCGTTTCTCCAGCACCTCATCTGCACGGAAAACTTTAGCCCAAGCTACTGCCAGTTCACGTTTTTGTTTAAAATCTACAGCTAAGTTCACTTGAGCTTTTCAGGAGATTCTTTCCCTAGACCGAGGTTACCTCACTCAATTTGATCTCAAATCTCAGAGGTACCAAAATCTACATCAATGAGGACCATACGGATGCTGTCCGACAGAAAAGGAAAGAACTACTTCCGAAGCTGAAAGCCGCACAGGAACGTGGGGACATCGCCTTTTTACGGCAGGATAAACTGATAATACACCCCCGTAACAGCACCCCAAAGCAGCCTAGAGATGTTTGAACTCTGTGCAGGTATGCGGGCTCGCTTGATTTACCGCTGTCACTCAAACACACCTCATGATTGACATTCACATCTTAACACCACAGTTTGCCAAAAAAGGGACTAAGAATTGCTCACATTAACATTAATATCATTAGGAACAAGATAAACGAGATAACTGACATAGCAGTTTCTAATAATTTGCATATTCTAGCAATCTCAGAAACACATCTAGATTCCACTTTTGAAGATGGATCGCTAATGATTCAGGGTTACAGTATTTTCAGAAGAGACAGAAACAAATCTGGTGGCGGAGTAGCCTGTTACATCCAAGACCACATTCCAGTGAAAATCAGGGATGATTTGATGAACTACAGTATTGAAGTGCTTTGGTTGCAAATACATCTCCCTTATTTGAAGCCATTATTAGTTGGCTGTTGTTACAGACTGCCAAGTGTTAATAATACTTATTTGGATACAATATGTGAAATGTTAGACTATAGCAGTACTCTGGGTCATGAAACATTTGTTTTGGGTGATATGAATATAGACTGGTTTTCACAAAACTGCCAACTAAAAAACAAACTTGGAACTGTTACAGAAAGCTGTGGATTATTACAAGTAATTAACAAAGCTACCAGGATAAGTTTAAGGAATGATGGTACTTTGACTTCAACCTGTATTGATCACATTTTTACTAACACACCTGAACTATGCTCTAAAATTCTATCCGTTCCGACTGGTTTTAGTGATAACAATTTGATCATTATTGTAAGGAATACAAAAGTAACCAAGCCTGGACCCAAAGTTGTACTTAAAAGATCGTACAAAATATTTAATGGAGACAGTTTTGTTGATGAAGTCAAGAATGTGTCCTGGTCTAATGTGATGTCAAGCACTAATCCTGATGCAGCGCTGTCGGAATTTGATGAAATCTTCATGCCTTTGGTCGACAAACATGCACCACTGAAGAAGTTTGCTGTCAGGAGTGTCAGAACACCTTGGTTGGACAATGAAATCAAACAGCGTATGAAACAAAGAGATCGAGCAAAAAAAACAGTTATCATAACTGGACACAATCATGACTGGCAGGCCTATCGTAAACTAAGAAACTTCGTTACAAAATTAAATAGAACTAAAAAGAGATTATATTATGAAAATAGGATTAATAACATTAGATATGATAGTAAAAAATGATGGAGCACACTCAATTATCTATTGGGTAGGAACACTAAACCCACTCCATCCTTTTTAGAAGTGGAAAGTAACTTCCTAACGAAATCTACTGAAATTGCAAATCATTTAAATAACTATTTCATAGATAAAGTAGAGAAAATGAACAACAACATACCAAATATAGATAATAATTTATCTAACCTATTAATAAAAAATGTAATTATGAAGGATAAAAATAGTACATTTTAATTTGATAAGGTGACCACAAGGGAGGTAGAAAATATGCTAAAGAATATTAAAAATAAACAAACAGGTGTTGATAACCTTGAAGGCAAACTTCTTAAATTGGTTGCAGATTTAATTGCACCAGCTATTTGTCATATAATAAACTTAAGTTTCACTAACTGTCTATGTCCACAAAAATGGAAAAAAGCCAAGATAATACCACTGCCTAAAAACAAGAAATGAATATTTTCTGGATCAAATAGTCGTCCAATTAGTATTTTGCCTGTGATGATGATGATGATGAAGATGATTGAAAACATTGTACATGAACAAATTAAGAACTTTATGTCTGTAAACAGTTTAGTTACTGATTTCCAACATGCATACAGAGAAGGGCACTCCACGGCTACCGCTCTAACACTAATGACTGATGACTGGTTAAGGGAAAGAGATGAGAAGAAAATCATTGGTGTTGTTCTGTTAGACTTCTCAGCAGCATTTGATATCATAAATCCTAAATTATTACTGGACAAACTTGAATGTTATGGCTTTGATCGATCTGCATTATCTTGGTTTGAGAGTTATTTAAATAACAGGACACAGACCGTTTTCTTTAATGGAAGTTATTCAGACGTCAGAGCTGTAACTTGTGGTGTGCCCCAGGGCAGTTGTCTGGGACCTTTACTGTATACCATTTTTACCAATGATTTACCCCTTGTCTTAAACAAAGCTAAAATTGTGATGTACGCATATGACTCAACTGTATACACATCCGCTCTCTCAACCAGAGAGTTGGATAGGGTTCTAAATGTAGAATTGGGATCAATAGTTGAATGGGTAAAAAGAAACCAACTGGTCCTGAATGTACTGAAGACTAATAGCATGGTGCTTGGCTCAAAATACTCCATCAGCAAAACACCAAAGTTAAACCTCAGAATAAATGACGTGTATTAACCGAGTGCATGAAACCAAGCTTCTGGGCATCATCATAGATGATAAACTATTATGGACAAAACATATAAATAAGATGATTGTAAAAATGGGAAGCGCAATCTCTGTAATCAGAAGATGTGCAACTTTCTTGACACCAACAGCCACGAAACAAGCAGTTCAGGCCTTAATATTGTCAAACCTTGATTATTGCCCCCCAGTTTGGTCTAATGCCACTGTAGAAACGATAAGGAAACTACAGATGATACAGAATAGAGCAGCACGCATAGTTCTTCATTGTAACTATAGAATGAATGTTGTTGCAATGCATAAGAGTCTTAACTGGTTATTTGTAAAAGACAGACTGATCTATTCATTATTAGTATTTATTAGAAACATTACTGTCACTAAGACCCCGTTTACTTTGTATCAGAACTTATTCTTCAGTACAGATAAACATAATTATAATACTAGACATGCCACTGCAGGTCATTTTACACTACCAAAAGTAAAGACAAATGCTATCAAACGAACAGTCATATTCACAGCCATGTATGTCTGGAATTCACTCCCCAGTTATATCACATCAGAAAATAGTAAAGTGAAATTTAAACTACAACTAAAAAAACATTTTTTGAATAGTGACGACGAAACATGTAGGAATTAGTTACAATAAATTGGTTATAAATAATAGGTCTATAGGTGGGTATGTTGAGGTAATTCAACTGATACAGTCGTACCATTATTATTATACTGTATGTGTATACATGTATATGTATGTTTTGATGAGGTAATTGAATTGATATAGTTGTATCATTATTATTATATCACTGTATCATTATTATATAATTGTAGAGATGATTAGGGCAGAGATGATGGTGACATTTATTATTACTATACTATTATTCTAATTAATTACTCTCTTAATAGATAAGTATGATAGGAGTGCTGCTATACTATATTGTTTATTACTATTATAACAATCTCTAGATATAGAGAATTTTGATATGTGTGCTGCTCTGTTGTTACTGTTATTATTATTATTATTATTGCTACTATTAATATAATGGTGTTGTTTATATTGTATAGAGTATGACTATTTTATAATAAGAAACTAGTGATAATATGGTTCATAACACAACATACATTGTAATTCCTTAATACTTTATACAGATGAAAGATTGTAAGATAGTTTTATAAATGTGTTTGGATAAATTATGGAAATGTTTACTGAAAGGACAGGTCTATAATTTACATTGTTACAACAACTACATTGTTCGTACAGTGTGCTTTTGTTTTTATCATGTTTTGTTGTATGTATGTATTCTTATATGGTATGCATTGTATAATGTTAAGCATATGTGTCGGACCCCAGTAAGAAGAGTGGCAGCATTTGCTGCAGCTAATGGGGATCCTAATAAATAAACAATAAATAAACAATCCAGAGGTTGTGTCAGTCCATTACAGTTGTAATCAATGCTGATGGGGAACGAACTGATTAGTGATTGTGTGAATTGTTGAATACTCCAGTTGTGTCACCCAAGAGATGTATGGTGCTTATGTTTTGGGTGTTGTTGTTTTTTATGTCTCTTTATGTATTTTAGTAATATTGATGAATAAATAACTGATTGGATTCATTCAGTCTGAATATTGACCATATCAATTTACATTCAATGACGTTTTGAATATTTATAACCTTTAATCTGAAACATGTTGTCTACTTCAGTATTACTGAAGTTTGTTCATGTTCGATACAACAGCATGACATTTCCTCTGTTAGCAGTCGTAAATTGTTGCTAGCTAACCTGCAGCCCTACCTCCAAGCTTCTTACCTCATGTGGACCGTAAACCACAGCCAGAGCCTTTGTGTTACGGGTGCTTTGTGGTGAGCATGTTGACACCTTAACACTGTCAGTTGTTTCTGTAGTGTAGTGGTCATCACGTTTGCCTAACACGCAAAAGGGCCCCAGATCAAGACTAGGCAGAAACAGTCTTTATTTAGATCATCAGTAATCCTGGCAATTTATGTATCATACTGTGCATTAAACAATTACAAGATATGGAAAAATGTGTACCACATTGTCTGCAAAGAAGTGCAACATAAAAGCTAAGATAACATAAACAGACTCTCGGCTCATACTGTAACAGATTCTGCTGTAGCCTATCTGAAGTTACAGTCCATTGTGTTTTTAAAAAAAAATTAGCTCAGCTGCTAAAGTCTTTTTTGTTTTTGTTGCTTTTGTTTCCACTCTGAAATATAAGAGGCCTGGAACCAGGCAAGAATCAGCCGTTTTCAACAAATGGCTGGATTAGTTCTTTGATGGCTGTTTCTAACATAACCAAAGTATATCGTTCCTGCACTCGCAGCGTTTACTGTCACACAAATCTATGACAAAGCCACTGTGACTGGATCCAGTTGAAAATCTCTGATCCAATATCTCCATGTAAAAATGAACATATTGTCCAGAATGCAGAACCTTTGCAGTAAAGTGAAAAGATGTCTAAATCAGACCATGTGCGTTCAGTCATCTTTCACCTGTTTCTGTAGTGTAGTGGTCATCACGTTCGCCTAACACGCGAAAGGTCCCCGGTTCAAAACCGGGCAGAAACACAACTTTTTGATCTGAGGATTAAGATTAATCCATAACACGTCAACATATCAAACAACAGCATAATACACAACACCGTGTACATTAGTGAGGACAGGGTTGACATAGACCAGTTGATGTTAACCAATTAGCTTGCGTGTACTTTTAATATGGGTATATCCAAATCTCTTCCTTGATATAATGTATTCTTTTTTATTTCTGCTAATTTCTCACATTTCTCCCACCTTCCGTTGAATACTGCTTAGAAACCGAGTAAAAATTTAAATAAAATTCCCTGGGATGGACCAATACATATTTTGACTAGTTAAATACACGTGTTAGTAGATTTAGTTGTTAAAAAAGATTAATATAAAATTTACGAACAAAGTACGAACAAACAAGCGGCGGTGAAATAAAAAACGGCAGTTTTGTGTATTCTTGCAGACTTGGTACTTTACTTTGCACTTGCACGATGTCACCAAACTATGTATTTGCTGCGCTGTATCTGCCTGCTCCGTTCGCCAGCCTAACATGTGGGACGTGCTCTCTCTCGCGCTGTCACAGAACTTCCGGAAACACACGTGCCGACGTCACTACGCAAACACGCACACAGCCTGTGACCGTGATTGGCTTTGATGTTTCCATGGTAACCATTCCAAATGACGTCATATAAACTTAACATCACCTTACATGTCAAATGACACTTCAAAGGAAAGTGTCTTTATAAACGGTCACATTTGTATCTTGACAGATACACACACAGGACACCATACCTGAGTTCAATTACAGTATTTTATTTGGATCCATCACAATAATCTCAAGAACCATGGAGCAAAGACAAGTCAGAATTAGAAAGGTAAGATGCTCAAACCTGGAGACACATTTTAGTAACCATTGTATTTAGAGAGATTACTGTTTTTTTCTTTCTTTTTTTAATTTGTTATTTACAATTAGCACTGGATTCTTCAAAGGGTTAAATATAGTTTCTGCTCATACTTGTGTGTAATAACACAAGCTTGAACTTTGCCAAATGTCTAAACTTTACCACAAACAAGAGGACAAAAAACTTACTGACATTGTGTTTCCTGTCTGTGTTTGTTAGCCGCGACAAGCTAACAATCGGGCCCAGAGACAACAAGAGCCGGTCTACAAACCACCAGCGCCGGAAACAAAGAAGCCCCTTGATAATGAAGTCGCTTCAACCCCCGCAGAGTCCAAACCTCGGCTCTGGAGTGACATCGTTGGGAAAGCAGACGAAAAGCCAAAGAGTACCTCCGCAGTTCAGTTGGATAAGTGGTTCGTGGCTACGGTGAAGATGCATGTCCGTGCGCCAAAGGGTATTGTCGGAACTAGCATGAACACCGCTAGCTCACAGAATTTGGAGCATGAAGGAAAGAGAGAGCTCTGCGAGGTCAATATGCATCATGAAGAAAAGGACAGCAAGCTCTGCAAAAGTCAGAAATACAATTTGCAGCAGCTGGATGACACTCGGTCAGCTGTGGAGGCGGCCAAAGTTCTGGTGCAAAACCTGAAAAGGCAGAAGGCAGAGAGAGATGAGCAACACCTGCAGGAGCTTTCACAGGCAGGAGATGACTTCAGGAAGCAGCTCTCTGAGCAAGACGAGAGGTTTCAAAACCAGCTCGCCAAGCAAAAGGAGAGGGTCGAGCAAGAGCTGGCTGACAGAAGAGAAGATCAGATCCAGCAGCTCTCCAGGAAAGAGGAGAACTACAGGAAGGACCTCTCTGAACAGGAAGGCAGGTTTAAGAAGAAGCTTGCTGACTTGGAGGAGAATATGAAAAAGCAGCTTTCAGAGGTAGAAGAGAGCTACAGGAATGTGTTCTCTGAGCTGGAGGAGAAGCTGAAAAAGAAGGTTGCTGAAGAAGAAGACAACCTGAAACAGCAGCTTCTCGAGGAAGAGGCAAACCTGAAGCCAGAGAGTCAGATGGAAGAGGAACAGAGGAATGCAGAGGAACACATACAGCCACAGGTAAGCTGCCTCACCACATATTTAGATTCTAATTCCTTATTTTAGAAGTCTTCAGATCATAAGTGCAGTTTCAAGGTTGGGGATACAAATTAAAATCAATGTAATGTGTAATTTTATGAAACTAAATTTAATGATCAGGATACCAGCCTGTGCATTATATAAAATAATCTACACAAAGACTGATATATATAATGGGGTATACCATCAGTTTTTGGCACAATGACAGAAGCAGGTGCAGCTTGAAGTGCTGGTGCTACTAATGAAACAGAATATGTCCATTATTGGATCATATCAAAAAGTGTATCACCTGTAATCTGGTTCTGTGTTATAAAATATAGACATTTAAATCCCTACATGTTGGCTCCGGCCTCTAAGGGGCTCAGTAAGCCCCCTGAACCTACAGCGAGACCTTTGGATGACAACTCAAACATGCTGTCTTTGTCTTTTCAGGAGGTCCTAACGGAAGAATCAAAGAAAAAGAAGAAGGGCTTCTGGAAGGGCTTCTGGACACGCTTGTTTCAGCGTAAAAAGAAGACCCCTGAAGCATCTGGACCCAGCCCACCTCACTAAACAGAAGGTTGGCTGAATGTTGGCTGTTTTAATATGAATAGAAAATAAAGAGTTAAAACGAAGAAACTGTATTTTGTGAGCATTATTAAATGAGCTCAAACAAGGTATTTCTGCAGAAAGGTCCAATGTACGGACAGCGTCTCATCACAAGTGACAAAGAGAGAAGGAATCAGCATGGTTTTATTCACAGTGTGTTCTACCACATAGCCTTGATATGCAGCTCACAGATAACAGAGCAGACATAGTATGGGACAGAACACTGCCCATGTAAAGGTTGGATGATAAAGGTGCAGACAGAGTCTTCAGCTGCAAAGCCTACATGAGCTGTTAAGTGCTTATACTAATTACTTACATATGGTGAAACATTGCAAAGTGAAGTAGTAACGCAAATCATTGCATCTCCTGTAGATGTTTCCACACAAAAAGTCAACTATTAATTTGTAATGAAAATTAAATGATAAAATAATCATGTTAGTTTCTAAATCATACATGTTACCTTTTTTCATGCCATCTATGGCTTATTTATTTATTATTAATTATATTTATAACTTATTGGGAAAATTGACAAATTAATTCTGCATGGACAACCAGACCTGGATCTGCCTCAAAGTTTAATCAACTTAAGACAGACAGACAGACAGACATGGGCAGTTGGTGGAGTCAACAGTAAGAGACATGAGACAAGTTGCAGTCTGAACAGGCAAGTTTTCAATCTGCAATGGAAGAAGTATAGAATTTCTACTCTCCTGATGTCAGTGAGGAGTTTGTCCCAAATTGTGGAGTCTGGACATCACAATTATTCATTGATTTTAGTAACAAAAATGTTCTTATTGCACTTTCACATAAAAAGAACACTGCTATCACATCCATGTTGTGCTACGTTCCAGCTAGGCATTCCTGCCAATTTGTCAGGGCCGTGATGTTGGATGTTGGGGTGACTGAGGACACAGATGCCTCTGCTACTGGAAAAACTCAATGGATGGATAATAGCCCCCAAAGAAATGTGCCTAAGAATAAGCAAATTTAAGAAACCAATATGAGATAGACACCTTTATGGTCTCTACAAAGCATGTGTGAAATTCCAATGAATAGTTCTTGGTGAGTGACATGTAGGATTTTCTGAGCTGATTTGAATGAAATGTTTCCATCTTTTTGTCAGCGAGGAGGATGGAGGTGTGAAGCCAATCATCTTCCAGACATCTTTGAGGAAAACGGGTGTTGTCGTCGGCACCAGAATGGACTGATGATCAACAGCAGCACCTGTGTCAGTATTTTATAGGACTGGTCCAAAGGCAAACATTTACTTTATGCTTCCAGAGGAAGTCAAGATTAGACTTTGTTTTTATGGTTCTTTGCAGATACTCAGATTCTGAACACTTAAAGCAGCTACAAGGAGTTTTTAACTGGTTATGAAACCGTCTCAGTTGTTGTAGTTTTTTGCCTTTATTTATAGGACAGCCTGAAGAGGTGACTGGAAATGTGGGAGAGAGAGTGGGGGGGGGGGGACATGCGGCAAATCCACGGGTCAGAATCAAACCCGTGTCGACCGCTAGAGGACTATAGCCTCAGCACATGGGGCGCAGCTCTAACCACTGCGCTATCTGCGCCCTAAAATTGCCTATTTCTATACATGAATTCTTATTTAATGTCTGCCACTGGGTCAGATCCCTGCTAAAGCAGACAAAACAGTTTCCTGCAGAGCAGAAGAACCAGCATAGATATTTTACCAAGTAAAGTTTGACAGTAAGCAGAGGGTCAGCCAGTTCAAAAGAAGCAATAGACTTTTCTTTAGGTACTTTTATTTCTGGGTTATATTTTGTGGGTATGGGTGATACTGGTGCAAGGAGAAACAGAAAAGAATTGACCAAAGACCAAAGGAGCTAAAAGGGATCAGTAAAAAACCTGAGTCAACCTCACTCATTCAACAAAGATTCAAAAATGATGTTGAGTTGTCACTTTTCCTCCTAGAGATGTATGTCACATGTCTATTTTATTTATTTTAATGTATTATGATACTAATATATGAATTTACAGTTGTGGGCATAGGACACAGTGGTCATTACTATAATACAACTGGCTTATAATGTGACATTTATGCTAGCATTGCTACCGAGCTATAGCTACTCACATGCTAGTCAGATCAAATTTTTATGACACAAGATGAAGGTACTCCTGGGAGATGTAGTCTTCACTCCAGGAAACACTACCACTTTTGTCCACAGGTTAGTTTTTATATGCTATGTTATGTATGAACAAGAGTGAAACATAGTCATGACATGACATGGTGCTACTTGTGCATAACACATCCATAACACAGTTGTACATTCTCAATGTCAAATCTTAAACTCATGTGGAGGTAAAACACAAAAGTCCTCAAGGAGCCATTATTGAAATAACTAAATGAAACACAAATCCAGTGAGACAGTTTCATCCTCTTTCAGCTGTCAGATACTGTTTGTGCAGTGATTTGTTCTTTCAGGTAACACATATCTGTGCAGAGCACTTAAAATCAAGAGTGGAAAGAGTTGATTTCAGGCCTTAAGAGAACGATTCACCCAGAAATGAACATTCAGTCAGTGTTTACTTACCCCATACCGATGGAAGGTTCCATGAAGAATTTAAAAAAAATATTTTTAATTTTTAAATAAGCTCCTGTCTTCTTCAGAGAATGTTCTCCATGTTCTTCTCATGGAGGATTGTTGGGTCTCTGTAGAATAAAGAGTCGGTCTAGACCTGATATATGCCTTGATATAACTTGATATAACGCTGCACAAATAAATTGAATTGAATTGAATTTCCATCGGCATGACAAAGTATAGCTTATGACTGAATTTTCATTTTTAGGTGAACTGTTCCTTTAAGAGAAAACAGCATATATCTCACTAGAAATTCTCCAATGGAATCCTACATGTCACTCACCAAGAACTATTCCCTTTTATTAAACTCCTTCACAGTCTTCACTACATATATTATGAGTCTGCAAATCGACTGCAAAATGCACTGATGCATACAGCTGCGAGGCGTTCAATGTACTTATTTGTTACATGTCACATCTCTAAATGTAAACAGTGCTTTATACCTGCTGAAAATGACTAATTACTGTGATTTTGGTGATATTTCCTTTTTCTTTTGCTTTGATTCTAAAATGTCTGTGGGGTCTGACTCTAAACTGGCAGCATTGCTGACTGGCAGTGTCTTCTGTCAGCTTTGTACAAAGCCTCCCAGTAGCAGTATTATCAGAAACAGAATCATAAGTGAACCCAGTACTTTGTAGTCTGATGAGTTGGAATAGACACTTACAGAGTACATGTCAGACATTCAGACAAGAAACAAACAGTATTTGAAAGTCAGACACAGATGTTGATGCAGTGAATCTCTGGTCCATGTCCTCACAGGATGTGAAGTTCACAGTGTGTGAAACGGCTCTCAGGCTGATCTGGATTCACTTTAAGCTGCATGTTTACAGTAAAAACCAACAGCAGGAGCTGTCCTGAGAAAACGCTGACACCTGCTGGTGTTCAGTGACTACTACACCTTTTAGCACAGCTCTAAAATATAAATACTTGAAACACTATTTAACCAGTAATACAGCAGTGTTTGACTTTTTGATATGCATGAAATTAGTGTGTTGATGCATTTATATTCTTACTTGTATACTATACCAAAGTTTGGGACTCATCTTTTTGTTTTGATAACTGTTTTATTGACTCTATTGTATAATAAAGATTTGTTGGCACAGTTTATGTTTTTGTTTTTTTATTATTTAACCTTTATTTATACAGGTAATCAACATTCATTCTATAGTTACAATGAAGAACTATGCGTGCTGCTCTATTCTGTATCATCTGTAGTTTCCTTATCGTTTCTACAGTGGCATTAGACCAAACTGCGGGGCTAATCAAGGTTTGACAATATTAAGGCCTGAACTGCTTGTTTCGTGGCTGTTGGTGTCAAGAAAGTTGCACATCTTCTGATTACAGAGATTGCGCTTCCCATTTTTACAATCATCTTATTTATATGTTTTGTCCATAATAGTTTATCATCTATGATGATGCCCAGAAGCTTGGTTTCATGCACTCGGTTAATACACGTCATTTATTCTGAGGTTTAACTTTGGTGTTTTGCTGATGGAGTATTTTGAGCCAAGCACCATGCTATTAGTCTTCAGTACATTCAGGACCAGTTGGTTTCTTTTTACCCATTCAACTATTGATCCCAATTCTACAGTTAGAACCCTATCCAACTCTCTGGTTGAGAGAGCGGATGTGTATACAGTTGAGTCATATGCGTACATCACAATTTTAGCTTTGTTTAAGACAAGGGGTAAATCATTGGTAAAAATGGTATACAGTAAAGGTCCCAGACAACTGCCCTGGGGCACACCACAAGTTACAGCTCTGACGTCTGAATAACTTCCATTAAAGAAAACGGTCTGTGTCCTGTTATTTAAATAACTCTCAAACCAAGATAATGCAGATCGATCAAAGCCATAACATTCAAGTTTGTCCAGTAATAATTTAGGATTTATGATATCAAATGCTGCTGAGAAGTCTAACAGAACAACACCAATGATTTTCTTCTCATCTCTTTCCCTTAACCAGTCATCAGTCATTAGTGTTAGAGCGGTAGCCGTGGAGTGCCCTTCTCTGTATGCATGTTGGAAATCAGTAACTAAACTGTTTACAGACATAAAGTTCTTAATTTGTTCATGTACAATGTTTTCAATCATCTTCATCATCATCATCATCACAGGCAAAATACTAATTGGACGACTATTTGATCCAGAAAATATTCATTTCTTGTTTTTAGGCAGTGGTATTATCTTGGCTTTTTTCCATTTTTGTGGACATAGACAGTTAGTGAAACTTAAGTTTATTATATGACAAATAGCTGGTGCAATTAAATCTGCAACCAATTTAAGAAGTTTGCCTTCAAGGTTATCAACACCTGTTTGTTTATTTTTAATATTCTTTAGCATATTTTCTACCTCCCTTGTGGTCACCTTATCAAATTAAAATGTACTATTTTTATCCTTCATAATTACATTTTTTATTAATAGGTTAGATAAATTATTATCTATATTTGGTATGTTGTTGTTCATTTTCTCTACTTTATCTATGAAATAGTTATTTAAATGATTTGCAATTTCAGTAGATTTCGTTAGGAAGTTACTTTCCACTTCTAAAAAGGATGGAGTGGGTTTAGTGTTCCTACCCAATAGATAATTGAGTGTGCTCCATCATTTTTTACTATCATATCTAATGTTATTAATCCTATTTTCATAATATAATCTCTTTTTAGTTCTATTTAATTTTGTAACGAAGTTTCTTAGTTTACGATAGGCCTGCCAGTCATGATTGTGTCCAGTTATGATAACTGTTTTTTTTGCTCGATCTCTTTGTTTCATACGCTGTTTGATTTCATTGTCCAACCAAGGTGTTCTGACACTCCTGACAGCAAACTTCTTCAGTGGTGCATGTTTGTCGACCAAAGGCATGAAGATTTCATCAAATTCCGACAGCGCTGCATCAGGATTAGTGCTTGACATCACATTAGACCAGGACACATTCTTGACTTCATCAACAAAACTGTCTCCATTAAATATTTTGTACGATCTTTTAAGTACAACTTTGGGTCCAGGCTTGGTTACTTTTGTATTCCTTACAATAATGATCAAATTGTTATCACTAAAACCAGTCGGAACGGATAGAATTTTAGAGCATAGTTCAGGTGTGTTAGTAAAAATGTGATCAATACAGGTTGAAGTCAAAGTACCATCATTCCTTAAACTTATCCTGGTAGCTTTGTTAATTACTTGTAATAATCCACAGCTTTCTGTAACAGTTCCAAGTTTGTTTTTTAGTTGGCAGTTTTGTGAAAACCAGTCTATATTCATATCACCCAAAACAAATGTTTCATGACCCAGAGTACTGCTATAGTCTAACATTTCACATATTGTATCCAAATAAGTATTATTAACACTTGGCAGTCTGTAACAACAGCCAACTAATAATGGCTTCAAATAAGGGAGATGTATTTGCAACCAAAGCACTTCAATACTGTAGTTCATCAAATCATCCCTGATTTTCACTGGAATGTGGTCTTGGATGTAACAGGCTACTCCGCCACCAGATTTGTTTCTGTCTCTTCTGAAAATACTGTAACCCTGAATCATTAGCGATCCATCTTCAAAAGTGGAATCTAGATGTGTTTCTGAGATTGCTAGAATATGCAAATTATTAGAAACTGCTATGTCAGTTATCTCGTTTATCTTGTTCCTAATGATATTAATGTTAATGTGAGCAATTCTTAGTCCCTTTTTTGGCAAACTGTGGTGTTAAGATGTGAATGTCAATCATGAGGTGTGTTTGAGTGACAGCGGTAAATCAAGCGAGCCCGCATACCTGCACAGAGTTCAAACATCTCTAGGCTGCTTTGGGGTGCTGTTACGGGGGTGTATTATCAGTTTATCCTGCCGTAAAAAGGCGATGTCCCCACGTTCCTGTGCGGCTTTCAGCTTCGGAAGTAGTTCTTTCCTTTTCTGTCGGACAGCATCCGTATGGTCCTCATTGATGTAGATTTTGGTACCTCTGAGATTTGAGATCAAATTGAGTGAGGTAACCTCGGTCTAGGGAAAGAATCTCCTGAAAAGCTCAAGTGAACTTAGCTGTAGATTTTAAACAAAAACGTGAACTGGCAGTAGCTTGGGCTAAAGTTTTCCGTGCAGATGAGGTGCTGGAGAAACGCTTTCATCTTCTAAAGTGTTTCCTGGATGATGTCATCCTGTTGAATGGCAGACCACTCTTCAGTCAGAGCTGCCTGGAAGAGTCTGTGGAGGATGTTCACTCTGTTGCTGTCAATCAACCAACCCCCTTGTTTTCACTGGAGTTAGATTGACTCATCTTCTGTCCAGTCCAGACGTGTAACACATCCTCCTCCTCCAGAAACTGGATGACATCCAGTCTGCACAGCACCAGTCTGAAGTCTTTGGGCTCGAAGTCCGTCATGCCTCTGACTGTTTTGGCGTGTGCAGACTTATTATGGGTACCAATGGTCTCTCTGCTGTAGTGGTGGCCGGTTAGAACCTGTTTTTGAGGTACAACAGGTGGAGATGTTTATCCAGATTCTGGGTCATTAATTGGGTCAAAAAATTGAGGGGTGCGATTTCAAATCCCTCGAGTGTACAGTTTATAACTTACAGTAATTAAACACCGTGCTGGAAGCTATGGTTTTACAATATCAATTAGAAATATATATATTCCAGTTCTAACTCTGCAAAGCTTATATTGAACTTTTAATAAAGTTTGAAAATGTATCAGGCTAAACAAAATCAGCTCTCAATTTGTCATCAAATACAACAAAACCACCACAAACTAAAACCTTCATAAACAACGACATATAGTTGAATTAGTACCTTTCTGATGATGTCAAGCTAAACATTATCGTGGTAAAGGTAGAATTTGTGGCTGAGCTGTTGCATTGGATTACATTACATTTCACAGGTGTACCTAATAATAAAGTGGCCTCTGAGTGTAGTGTATCACAATATGCATAAATGTAGGCAAAATCAGATTTGTCTTTGTCAGGAATGTTATTTTAGAACAACCAATAACATTTGAATTGATCTGTTAAATGAAGAAGGCCTAAAGACATGATGTTTGTCACCCCTAGATGCGAGGTTCACGCAGCCGGACTCGTCACGATCGAGCCGTTATCAGCTGTCAGTACAGCATGGCCACGTTCAGCACAGCAGAGAGGAAGAGGAGGCCACATGGCGACCGCAAGTCCACTGAGATGAGCCTCCACCGTTTGAAGCCGCCGTGATGACCCAGCTGTACCCACGCTCTCAAATAGACGTCTATGTCAAGGTTAGTGTTGAACAGTCAGAGGTGGATTTGATGTGTTGGCTTTTATAGACTTTGAATCACTTTAATATGAACATTGTTTTTATTGTGCAGAAAAACCTCAAAACTTTCCTTTGCAAACAGATTCTGCAGTCAGATGGAGGGAACTACAGCGTGTGCGTGAACGCTGCCACCCTGGCGGTGATTGATGCCAGAACACCCATGCGGGACTATGTGTGTGCTTGCACCGTCGGGTTTGTGGATGAGACACCCCTCGCTGACCTTTGCTATGCGGAGGAAAGTGGAGGAGTGAGCTCTCTTGCTTTAGCACTGTTGCCCCGAGGTGGACAGATTGCTCTTCTGCAGATGGACGCCAGACTACACCAGGACCACTTAGAGGCTCTGATCGAAGCGGCCATGACTGCCTGTAAAGGTGTGAGTAAGGTGCTGGATGAGGTGGTGCGACAACATCTCCAAGAGTTTTCTGTGCTCTCCAGACACTGAAGCAGGGAGGAGAGTAAATGTACTATACACTGTGCTTTGGTTAGAGACCAGACAGCGTTATTGGACTGAATAGAGAAAAATTCTGGGAGAACGTTGCAGTTGATTTTCTTTTTTTATGTATACATGGCAATGATAGTTTTATAGGTTATGTACATACGTGTCGAAGCTAACAATAAATGTGTCAACCCTGCATCATTTGTGTGTTGCTTTTGACTTGTTAATTTGTAAGTGGTTGTATTATTCAAAGGTACAATCTTTAATCTCAATGCAAATAAAATACATAGTATTTTTGGTTATTAATGTTTTTGATGCTGTTAAATGTGTCTTTATCAGCATTGTTTTTCAGCTGCTGAAACTGGGCTAAATACAGATGAAAATTTGGATGCAAATGCTCAACATTGTAACTGAATCAGATTTTTATGCCTCTGCCCAAGTAGGCTCATAGGATTACTGTGGGTTACCGTATGTCACAAAACTGATGGACACAATTCATTGGAATTTCACACATGCTTTGTAGAGACCATAAAGGTGTCTATCTCATATTGGTTTCTTAAATTTGCTTATTCTTAGGCACATTTCTTTGGGGGCTATTATCCATCCATTGAGTTTTTCCAGTAGCAGAGGCATCTGTGTCCTCAGTCACCCCAACATCCAACATCACGGCCCTGACAAATTGGCAGGAATGCCTAGCTGGAACGTAGCACAACATGGATGTGATAGCAGTGTTCTTTTTATGTGAAAGTGCAATAAGAACATTTTTGTTACTAAAATCAATGAATAATTGTGATGTCCAGACTCCACAATTTGGGACAAACTCCTCACTGACATCAGGAGAGTAGAAATTCTATACTTCTTCCATTGCAGATTGAAAACTTGCCTGTTCAGACTGCAACTTGTCTCATGTCTCTTACTGTTGACTCCACCAACTGCCCATGTCTGTCTGTCTGTCTGTCTTAAGTTGATTAAACTTTGAGGCAGATCCAGGTCTGGTTGTCCATGCAGAATTAATTTGTCAATTTTCCCAATAAGTTATAAATATAATTAATAATAAATAAATAAGCCATAGATGGCATGAAAAAAGGTAACATGTATGATTTAGAAACTAACATGATTATTTTATCATTTAATTTTCATTACAAATTAATAGTTGACTTTTTGTGTGGAAACATCTACAGGAGATGCAATGATTTGCGTTACTACTTCACTTTGCAATGTTTCACCATATGTAAGTAATTAGTATAAGCACTTAACAGCTCATGTAGGCTTTGCAGCTGAAGACTCTGTCTGCACCTTTATCATCCAACCTTTACATGGGCAGTGTTCTGTCCCATACTATGTCTGCTCTGTTATCTGTGAGCTGCATATCAAGGCTATGTGGTAGAACACACTGTGAATAAAACCATGCTGATTCCTTCTCTCTTTGTCACTTGTGATGAGACGCTGTCCGTACATTGGACCTTTCTGCAGAAATACCTTGTTTGAGCTCATTTAATAATGCTCACAAAATACAGTTTCTTCGTTTTAACTCTTTATTTTCTATTCATATTAAAACAGCCAACATTCAGCCAACCTTCTGTTTAGTGAGGTGGGCTGGGTCCAGATGCTTCAGGGGTCTTCTTTTTACGCTGAAACAAGCGTGTCCAGAAGCCCTTCCAGAAGCCCTTCTTCTTTTTCTTTGATTCTTCCGTTAGGACCTCCTGAAAAGACAAAGACAGCATGTTTGAGTTGTCATCCAAAGGTCTCGCTGTAGGTTCAGGGGGCTTACTGAGCCCCTTAGAGGCCGGAGCCAACATGTAGGGATTTAAATGTCTATATTTTATAACACAGAACCAGATTACAGGTGATACACTTTTTGATATGATCCAATAATGGACATATTCTGTTTCATTAGTAGCACCAGCACTTCAAGCTGCACCTGCTTCTGTCATTGTGCCAAAAACTGATGGTATACCCCATTATATATATCAGTCTTTGTGTAGATTATTTTATATAATGCACAGGCTGGTATCCTGATCATTAAATTTAGTTTCATAAAATTACACATTACATTGATTTTAATTTGTATCCCCAACCTTGAAACTGCACTTATGATCTGAAGACTTCTAAAATAAGGAATTAGAATCTAAATATGCGGTGAGGCAGCTTACCTGTGGCTGTATGTGTTCCTCTGCATTCCTCTGTTCCTCTTCCATCTGACTCTCTGGCTTCAGGTTTGCCTCTTCCTCGAGAAGCTGCTGTTTCAGGTTGTCTTCTTCTTCAGCAACCTTCTTTTTCAGCTTCTCCTCCAGCTCAGAGAACACATTCCTGTAGCTCTCTTCTACCTCTGAAAGCTGCTTTTTCATATTCTCCTCCAAGTCAGCAAGCTTCTTCTTAAACCTGCCTTCCTGTTCAGAGAGGTCCTTCCTGTAGTTCTCCTCTTTCCTGGAGAGCTGCTGGATCTGATCTTCTCTTCTGTCAGCCAGCTCTTGCTCGACCCTCTCCTTTTGCTTGGCGAGCTGGTTTTGAAACCTCTCGTCTTGCTCAGAGAGCTGCTTCCTGAAGTCATCTCCTGCCTGTGAAAGCTCCTGCAGGTGTTGCTCATCTCTCTCTGCCTTCTGCCTTTTCAGGTTTTGCACCAGAACTTTGGCCGCCTCCACAGCTGACCGAGTGTCATCCAGCTGCTGCAAATTGTATTTCTGACTTTTGCAGAGCTTGCTGTCCTTTTCTTCATGATGCATATTGACCTCGCAGAGCTCTCTCTTTCCTTCATGCTCCAAATTCTGTGAGCTAGCGGTGTTCATGCTAGTTCCGACAATACCCTTTGGCGCACGGACATGCATCTTCACCGTAGCCACGAACCACTTATCCAACTGAACTGCGGAGGTACTCTTTGGCTTTTCGTCTGCTTTCCCAACGATGTCACTCCAGAGCCGAGGTTTGGACTCTGCGGGGGTTGAAGCGACTTCATTATCAAGGGGCTTCTTTGTTTCCGGCGCTGGTGGTTTGTAGACCGGCTCTTGTTGTCTCTGGGCCCGATTGTTAGCTTGTCGCGGCTAACAAACACAGACAGGAAACACAATGTCAGTAAGTTTTTTGTCCTCTTGTTTGTGGTAAAGTTTAGACATTTGGCAAAGTTCAAGCTTGTGTTATTACACACAAGTATGAGCAGAAACTATATTTAACCCTTTGAAGAATCCAGTGCTAATTGTAAATAACAAATTAAAAAAAGAAAGAAAAAAACAGTAATCTCTCTAAATACAATGGTTACTAAAATGTGTCTCCAGGTTTGAGCATCTTACCTTTCTAATTCTGACTTGTCTTTGCTCCATGGTTCTTGAGATTATTGTGATGGATCCAAATAAAATACTGTAATTGAACTCAGGTATGGTGTCCTGTGTGTGTATCTGTCAAGATACAAATGTGACCGTTTATAAAGACACTTTCCTTTGAAGTGTCATTTGACATGTAAGGTGATGTTAAGTTTATATGACGTCATTTGGAATGGTTACCATGGAAACATCAAAGCCAATCACGGTCACAGGCTGTGTGCGTGTTTGCGTAGTGACGTCGGCACGTGTGTTTCCGGAAGTTCTGTGACAGCGCGAGAGAGAGCACGTCCCACATGTTAGGCTGGCGAACGGAGCAGGCAGATACAGCGCAGCAAATACATAGTTTGGTGACATCGTGCAAGTGCAAAGTAAAGTACCAAGTCTGCAAGAATACACAAAACTGCCGTTTTTTATTTCACCGCCGCTTGTTTGTTCGTACTTTGTTCGTAAATTTTATATTAATCTTTTTTAACAACTAAATCTACTAACACGTGTATTTAACTAGTCAAAATATGTATTGGTCCATCCCAGGGAATTTTATTTAAATTTTTACTCGGTTTCTAAGCAGTATTCAACGGAAGGTGGGAGAAATGTGAGAAATTAGCAGAAATAAAAAAGAATACATTATATCAAGGAAGAGATTCGGATATACCCATATTAAAAGTACACGCAAGCTAATTGGTTAACATCAACTGGTCTATGTCAACCCTGTCCTCACTAATGTACACGGTGTTGTGTATTATGCTGTTGTTTGATATGTTGACGTGTTATGGATTAATCTTAATCCTCAGATCAAAAAGTTGTGTTTCTGCCCGGTTTTGAACCGGGGACCTTTCGCGTGTTAGGCGAACGTGATGACCACTACACTACAGAAACAGGTGAAAGATGACTGAACGCACATGGTCTGATTTAGACATCTTTTCACTTTACTGCAAAGGTTCTGCATTCTGGACAATATGTTCATTTTTACATGGAGATATTGGATCAGAGATTTTCAACTGGATCCAGTCACAGTGGCTTTGTCATAGATTTGTGTGACAGTAAACGCTGCGAGTGCAGGAACGATATACTTTGGTTATGTTAGAAACAGCCATCAAAGAACTAATCCAGCCATTTGTTGAAAACGGCTGATTCTTGCCTGGTTCCAGGCCTCTTATATTTCAGAGTGGAAACAAAAGCAACAAAAACAAAAAAGACTTTAGCAGCTGAGCTAATTTTTTTTTAAAAACACAATGGACTGTAACTTCAGATAGGCTACAGCAGAATCTGTTACAGTATGAGCCGAGAGTCTGTTTATGTTATCTTAGCTTTTATGTTGCACTTCTTTGCAGACAATGTGGTACACATTTTTCCATATCTTGTAATTGTTTAATGCACAGTATGATACATAAATTGCCAGGATTACTGATGATCTAAATAAAGACTGTTTCTGCCTAGTCTTGATCTGGGGCCCTTTTGCGTGTTAGGCAAACGTGATGACCACTACACTACAGAAACAGCTGACAGTGTTAAGGTGTCAACATGCTCACCACAAAGCACCCGTAACACAAAGGCTCTGGCTGTGGTTTACGGTCCACATGAGGTAAGAAGCTTGGAGGTAGGGCTGCAGGTTAGCTAGCAACAATTTACGACTGCTAACAGAGGAAATGTCATGCTGTTGTATCGAACATGAACAAACTTCAGTAATACTGAAGTAGACAACATGTTTCAGATTAAAGGTTATAAATATTCAAAACGTCATTGAATGTAAATTGATATGGTCAATATTCAGACTGAATGAATCCAATCAGTTATTTATTCATCAATATTACTAAAATACATAAAGAGACATAAAAAACAACAACACCCAAAACATAAGCACCATACATCTCTTGGGTGACACAACTGGAGTATTCAACAATTCACACAATCACTAATCAGTTCGTTCCCCATCAGCATTGATTACAACTGTAATGGACTGACACAACCTCTGGATTGTTTATTTATTGTTTATTTATTAGGATCCCCATTAGCTGCAGCAAATGCTGCCACTCTTCTTACTGGGGTCCGACACATATGCTTAACATTATACAATGCATACCATATAAGAATACATACATACAACAAAACATGATAAAAACAAAAGCACACTGTACGAACAATGTAGTTGTTGTAACAATGTAAATTATAGACCTGTCCTTTCAGTAAACATTTCCATAATTTATCCAAACACATTTATAAAACTATCTTACAATCTTTCATCTGTATAAAGTATTAAGGAATTACAATGTATGTTGTGTTATGAACCATATTATCACTAGTTTCTTATTATAAAATAGTCATACTCTATACAATATAAACAACACCATTATATTAATAGTAGCAATAATAATAATAATAATAACAGTAACAACAGAGCAGCACACATATCAAAATTCTCTATATCTAGAGATTGTTATAATAGTAATAAACAATATAGTATAGCAGCACTCCTATCATACTTATCTATTAAGAGAGTAATTAATTAGAATAATAGTATAGTAATAATAAATGTCACCATCATCTCTGCCCTAATCATCTCTACAATTATATAATAATGATACAGTGATATAATAATAATGATACAACTATATCAATTCAATTACCTCATCAAAACATACATATACATGTATACACATACAGTATAATAATAATGGTACGACTGTATCAGTTGAATTACCTCAACATACCCACCTATAGACCTATTATTTATAACCAATTTATTGTAACTAATTCCTACATGTTTCGTCGTCACTATTCAAAAAATGTTTTTTTAGTTGTAGTTTAAATTTCACTTTACTATTTTCTGATGTGATATAACTGGGGAGTGAATTCCAGACATACATGGCTGTGAATATGACTGTTCGTTTGATAGCATTTGTCTTTACTTTTGGTAGTGTAAAATGACCTGCAGTGGCATGTCTAGTATTATAATTATGTTTATCTGTACTGAAGAATAAGTTCTGATACAAAGTAAACGGGGTCTTAGTGACAGTAATGTTTCTAATAAATACTAATAATGAATAGATCAGTCTGTCTTTTACAAATAACCAGTTAAGACTCTTATGCATTGCAACAACATTCATTCTATAGTTACAATGAAGAACTATGCGTGCTGCTCTATTCTGTATCATCTGTAGTTTCCTTATCGTTTCTACAGTGGCATTAGACCAAACTGGGGGGCAATAATCAAGGTTTGACAATATTAAGGCCTGAACTGCTTGTTTCGTGGCTGTTGGTGTCAAGAAAGTTGCACATCTTCTGATTACAGAGATTGCGCTTCCCATTTTTACAATCATCTTATTTATATGTTTTGTCCATAATAGTTTATCATCTATGATGATGCCCAGAAGCTTGGTTTCATGCACTCGGTTAATACACGTCATTTATTCTGAGGTTTAACTTTGGTGTTTTGCTGATGGAGTATTTTGAGCCAAGCACCATGCTATTAGTCTTCAGTACATTCAGGACCAGTTGGTTTCTTTTTACCCATTCAACTATTGATCCCAATTCTACATTTAGAACCCTATCCAACTCTCTGGTTGAGAGAGCGGATGTGTATACAGTTGAGTCATATGCGTACATCACAATTTTAGCTTTGTTTAAGACAAGGGGTAAATCATTGGTAAAAATGGTATACAGTAAAGGTCCCAGACAACTGCCCTGGGGCACACCACAAGTTACAGCTCTGACGTCTGAATAACTTCCATTAAAGAAAACGGTCTGTGTCCTGTTATTTAAATAACTCTCAAACCAAGATAATGCAGATCGATCAAAGCCATAACATTCAAGTTTGTCCAGTAATAATTTAGGATTTATGATATCAAATGCTGCTGAGAAGTCTAACAGAACAACACCAATGATTTTCTTCTCATCTCTTTCCCTTAACCAGTCATCAGTCATTAGTGTTAGAGCGGTAGCCGTGGAGTGCCCTTCTCTGTATGCATGTTGGAAATCAGTAACTAAACTGTTTACAGACATAAAGTTCTTAATTTGTTCATGTACAATGTTTTCAATCATCTTCATCATCATCATCATCACAGGCAAAATACTAATTGGACGACTATTTGATCCAGAAAATATTCATTTCTTGTTTTTAGGCAGTGGTATTATCTTGGCTTTTTTCCATTTTTGTGGACATAGACAGTTAGTGAAACTTAAGTTTATTATATGACAAATAGCTGGTGCAATTAAATCTGCAACCAATTTAAGAAGTTTGCCTTCAAGGTTATCAACACCTGTTTGTTTATTTTTAATATTCTTTAGCATATTTTCTACCTCCCTTGTGGTCACCTTATCAAATTAAAATGTACTATTTTTATCCTTCATAATTACATTTTTTATTAATAGGTTAGATAAATTATTATCTATATTTGGTATGTTGTTGTTCATTTTCTCTACTTTATCTATGAAATAGTTATTTAAATGATTTGCAATTTCAGTAGATTTCGTTAGGAAGTTACTTTCCACTTCTAAAAAGGATGGAGTGGGTTTAGTGTTCCTACCCAATAGATAATTGAGTGTGCTCCATCATTTTTTACTATCATATCTAATGTTATTAATCCTATTTTCATAATATAATCTCTTTTTAGTTCTATTTAATTTTGTAACGAAGTTTCTTAGTTTACGATAGGCCTGCCAGTCATGATTGTGTCCAGTTATGATAACTGTTTTTTTTGCTCGATCTCTTTGTTTCATACGCTGTTTGATTTCATTGTCCAACCAAGGTGTTCTGACACTCCTGACAGCAAACTTCTTCAGTGGTGCATGTTTGTCGACCAAAGGCATGAAGATTTCATCAAATTCCGACAGCGCTGCATCAGGATTAGTGCTTGACATCACATTAGACCAGGACACATTCTTGACTTCATCAACAAAACTGTCTCCATTAAATATTTTGTACGATCTTTTAAGTACAACTTTGGGTCCAGGCTTGGTTACTTTTGTATTCCTTACAATAATGATCAAATTGTGATCACTAAAACCAGTCGGAACGGATAGAATTTTAGAGCATAGTTCAGGTGTGTTAGTAAAAATGTGATCAATACAGGTTGAAGTCAAAGTACCATCATTCCTTAAACTTATCCTGGTAGCTTTGTTAATTACTTGTAATAATCCACAGCTTTCTGTAACAGTTCCAAGTTTGTTTTTTAGTGGGCAGTTTTGTGAAAACCAGTCTATATTCATATCACCCAAAACAAATGTTTCATGACCCAGAGTACTGCTATAGTCTAACATTTCACATATTGTATCCAAATAAGTATTATTAACACTTGGCAGTCTGTAACAACAGCCAACTAATAATGGCTTCAAATAAGGGAGATGTATTTGCAACCAAAGCACTTCAATACTGTAGTTCATCAAATCATCCCTGATTTTCACTGGAATGTGGTCTTGGATGTAACAGGCTACTCCACCACCAGATTTGTTTCTGTCTCTTCTGAAAATACTGTAACCCTGAATCATTAGCGATCCATCTTCAAAAGTGGAATCTAGATGTGTTTCTGAGATTGCTAGAATATGCAAATTATTAGAAACTGCTATGTCAGTTATCTCGTTTATCTTGTTCCTAATGATATTAATGTTAATGTGAGCAATTCTTAGTCCCTTTTTTGGCAAACTGTGGTGTAAGATGTGAATGTCAATCATGAGGTGTGTTTGAGTGACAGCGGTAAATCAAGCGAGCCTGCATACCTGCACAGAGTTCAAACATCTCTAGGCTGCTTTGGGGTGCTGTTACGGGGGTGTATTATCAGTTTATCCTGCCGTAAAAAGGCGATGTCCCCACGTTCCTGTGCGGCTTTCAGCTTCGGAAGTAGTTCTTTCCTTTTCTGTCGGACAGCATCCGTATGGTCCTCATTGATGTAGATTTTGGTACCTCTGAGATATGAGATCAAATTGAGTGAGGTAACCTCGGTCTAGGGAAAGAATCTCCTGAAAAGCTCAAGTGAACTAAGCTGTAGATTTTAAACAAAAACGTGAACTGGCAGTAGCTTGGGCTAAAGTTTTCCGTGCAGATGAGGTGCTGGAGAAACGCTTTCATCTTCTAAAGTGTTTCCTGGATGATGTCATCCTGTTGAATGGCAGACCACTCTTCAGTCAGAGCTGCCTGGAAGAGTCTGTGGAGGATGTTCACTCTGTTGCTGTCAATCAACCAACCCCCTTGTTTTCACTGGATTTAGATTGACTCATCTTCTGTCCAGTCCAGACGTGCAACACATCCACCTCCTCCAGAAACTGGATGATATCCAGTCTGCACAGCACCAGTCTGAAGTCTTTGGGCTCGAAGTCCGTCATGCCTTTGACTGTTTTGGCGTGTGCAGACTTATTATGGGTACCAATGGTCTCTCTGCTGTAGTGGTGGCCGGTTAGAACCTGTTTTTGAGGTACAACAGGTGGAGATGTTTATCCAGATTCTGGGTCATTAATTGGGTCAAAAAATTGAGGGGTGCGATTTCAAATCCCTCGAGTGTACAGTTTATAACTTACAGTAATTAAACACCGTGCTGGGAGCTATGGTTTTACAATATCAATTAGAAATATATATATTCCAGTTCTAACTCTGCAAAGCTTATATTGAACTTTTAATAAAGTTTGAAAATGTATCATGCTAAAAAAAATCATCTCTCAATTTGTCATTAAATACAACAAAACCACCACAAACTAAAACCTTCATAAACAACGACATATAGTTGAATTAGTACCTTTCTGATGATGTCAAGCTAAACATTATTGTGGTAAAGGTAGAATTTGTGGCTGAGCTGTTGCATTGGATTACATTACATTTCACAGGTGTACCTAATAATAAAGTGGCCTCTGAGTGTAGTGTATCACAATATGCATAAATGTAGGCAAAATCAGATTTGTCTTTGTCAGGAATGTTATTTTAGAACAACCAATAACATTTGAATTGATCTGTTAAATGAAGAAGGCCTAAAGACATGATGTTTGTCACCCCTAGATGCGAGGTTCACGCAGCCGGACTCGTCACGATCGAGCCGTTATCAGCTGACAGTACAGCATGGCCACGTTCAGCACAGCAGAGAGGAAGAGGAGGCCACATGGCGACCGCAAGTCCACTGAGATGAGCCTCCACCGTTTGAAGCCGCCGTGATGACCCAGCTGTACCCACGCTCTCAAATAGACGTCTATGTCAAGGTTAGTGTTGAACAGTCAGAGGTGGATTTGATGTGTTGGCTTTTATAGACTTTGAATCACTTTAATATGAAGATTGTTTTTATTGTGCAGAAAAACCTCAAAACTTTCCTTTGCAAACAGATTCTGCAGTCAGATGGAGGGAACTACAGCGTGTGCGTGAACGCTGCCACCCTGGCGGTGATTGATGCCAGAACACCCATGCGGGACTATGTGTGTGCTTGCACCGTCGGGTTTGTGGATGAGACACCCCTCGCTGACCTTTGCTATGCGGAGGAAAGTGGAGGAGTGAGCTCTCTTGCTTTAGCACTGTTGCCCCGAGGTGGACAGATTGCTCTTCTGCAGATGGATGCCAGACTACACCAGGACCACTTAGAGGCTCTGATCGAAGCGGCCATGACTGCCTGTAAAGGTGTGAGTAAGGTGCTGGATGAGGTGGTGCGACAACATCTCCAAGAGTTTTCTGTGCTCTCCAGAGACTGAAGCAGGGAGGAGAGTAAATGTACTGTACACTGTGCTTTGGTTAGAGACCAGACAGCGTTATTGGACTGAATAGAGAAAAATTCTGGGAGAACGTTGCAGTTGATTTTCTTTTTTTATGTATACATGGCAATGATAGTTTTATAGGTTATGTACATACGTGTCGAAGCTAACAATAAATGTGTCAACCCTGCATCATTTGGGTGTTGCTTTTGACTTGTTAATTTGTAAGTGGTTGTATTATTCAAAGGTACAATCTTTAATCTCAATGCAAATAAAATACATAGTATTTTTGGTTATTAATGTTTTTGATGCTGTTAAATGTGTCTTTATCAGCATTGTTTTTCAGCTGCTGAAACTGGGCTAAATACAGATGAAAATTTGGATGCAAATGCTCAACATTGTAACTGAATCAGATTTTTATGCCTCTGCCCAAGTAGGCTCATAGGATTACTGTGGGTTACCGTATGTCACAAAACTGATGGACACAATTCATTGGAATTTCACACATGCTTTGTAGAGACCATAAAGGTGTCTATCTCATATTGGTTTCTTAAATTTGCTTATTCTTAGGCACATTTCTTTGGGGGCTATTATCCATCCATTGAGTTTTTCCAGTAGCAGAGGCATCTGTGTCCTCAGTCACCCCAACATCCAACATCACGGCCCTGACAAATTGGCAGGAATGCCTAGCTGGAACGTAGCACAACATGGATGTGATAGCAGTGTTCTTTTTATGTGAAAGTGCAATAAGAACATTTTTGTTACTAAAATCAATGGATAATTGTGATGTCCAGACTCCACAATTTGGGACAAACTCCTCACTGACATCAGGAGAGTAGAAATTCTATACTTCTTCCATTGCAGATTGAAAACTTGCCTGTTCAGACTGCAACTTGTCTCATGTCTCTTACTGTTGACTCCACCAACTGCCCATGTCTGTCTGTCTGTCTGTCTTAAGTTGATTAAACTTTGAGGCAGATCCAGGTCTGGTTGTCCATGCAGAATTAATTTGTCAATTTTCCCAATAAGTTATAAATATAATTAATAATAAATAAATAAGCCATAGATGGCATGAAAAAAGGTAACATGTATGATTTAGAAACTAACATGATTATTTTATCATTTAATTTTCATTACAAATTAATAGTTGACTTTTTGTGTGGAAACATCTACAGGAGATGCAATGATTTGCGTTACTACTTCACTTTGCAATGTTTCACCATATGTAAGTAATTAGTATAAGCACTTAACAGCTCATGTAGGCTTTGCAGCTGAAGACTCTGTCTGCACCTTTATCATCCAACCTTTACATGGGCAGTGTTCTGTCCCATACTATGTCTGTTCTGTTATCTGTGAGCTGCATATCAAGGCTATGTGGTAGAACACACTGTGAATAAAACCATGCTGATTCCTTCTCTCTTTGTCACTTGTGATGAGACGCTGTCCGTACATTGGACCTTTCTGCAGAAATACCTTGTTTGAGCTCATTTAATAATGCTCACAAAATACGGTTTCTTCATTTTAACTCTTTATTTTCTATTCATATTAAAACAGCCAACATTCAGCCGACCTTCTGTTTAGTGAGGTGGGCTGGGTCCAGATGCTTCAGGGGTCTTCTTTTTACGCTGAAACAAGCGTGTCCAGAAGCCCTTCCAGAAGCCCTTCTTCTTTTTCTTTGATTCTTCCGTTAGGACCTCCTGAAAAGACAAAGACAGCATGTTTGAGTTGTCATCCAAAGGTCTCGCTGTAGGTTCAGGGGGCTTACTGAGCCCCTTAGAGGCCGGAGCCAACATGTAGGGATTTAAATGTCTATATTTTATAACACAGAACCAGAGATTACAGGTGATACACTTTTTGATATGATCCAATAATGGACATATTCTGTTTCATTAGCAGCACCAGCACTTCAAGCTGCACCTGCTTCTGTCATTGTGCCAAAAACTGATGGTATACCCCATTATATATATCAGTCTTTGTGTAGATTATTTTATATAATGCACAGGCTGGTATCCTGATCATTAAATTTAGTTTCATAAAATTACACATTACATTGATTTTAATTAGTATCCCCAACCTTGAAACTGCACTTATGATCTGAAGACTTCTAAAATAAGGAATTAGAATCTAAATATGCGGTGAGGCAGCTTACCTGTGGCTGTATGTGTTCCTCTGCATTCCTCTGTTCCTCTTCCATCTGACTCTCTGGCTTCAGGTTTGCCTCTTCCTCGAGAAGCTGCTGTTTCAGGTTGTCTTCTTCTTCAGCAACCTTCTTTTTCAGCTTCTCCTCCAGCTCAGAGAACACATTCCTGTAGCTCTCTTCTACCTCTGAAAGCTGCTTTTTCATATTCTCCTCCAAGTCAGCAAGCTTCTTCTTAAACCTGATTTCCTGTTCAGAGAGGTCCTTCCTGTAGTTCTCCTTTTTCCTGGAGAGCTGCTGGATCTGATCTTCTCTTCTGTCAGCCAGCTCTTGCTCGACCCTCTCCTTTTGCTTGGCGAGCTGGTTTTGAAACCTCTCGTCTTGCTCAGAGAGCTGCTTCCTGAAGTCATCTCCTGCCTGTGAAAGCTCCTGCAGGTGTTGCTCATCTCTCTCTGCCTTCTGCCTTTTCAGGTTTTGCACCAGAACTTTGGCCGCCTCCACAGCTGACCGAGTGTCATCCAGCTGCTGCAAATTGTATTTCTGACTTTTGCAGAGCTTGCTGTCCTTTTCTTCATGATGCATATTGACCTCGCAGAGCTCTCTCTTTCCTTCATGCTCCAAATTCTGTGAGCTAGCGGTGTTCATGCTAGTTCCGACAATACCCTTTGGCGCACGGACATGCATCTTCACCGTAGCCACGAACCACTTATCCAACTGAACTGCGGAGGTACTCTTTGGCTTTTCGTCTGCTTTCCCAACGATGTCACTCCAGAGCCGAGGTTTGGACTCTGCGGGGGTTGAAGCGACTTCATTATCAAGGGGCTTCTTTGTTTCCGGCGCTGGTGGTTTGTAGACCGGCTCTTGTTGTCTCTGGGCCCGATTGTTAGCTTGTCGCGGCTAACAAACACAGACAGGAAACACAATGTCAGTAAGTTTTTTGTCCTCTTGTTTGTGGTAAAGTTTAGACATTTGGCAAAGTTCAAGCTTGTGTTATTACACACAAGTATGAGCAGAAACTATATTTAACCCTTTGATGAATCCAGTGCTAATTGTAAATAACAAATTAAAAAAAGAAAGAAAAAAACAGTAATCTCTCTAAATACAATGGTTACTAAAATGTGTCTCCAGGTTTGAGCATCTTACCTTTCTAATTCTGACTTGTCTTTGCTCCATGGTTCTTGAGATTATTGTGATGGATCCAAATAAAATACTGTAATTGAACTCAGGTATGGTGTCCTGTGTGTGTATCTGTCAAGATACAAATGTGACCGTTTATAAAGACACTTTCCTTTGAAGTGTCATTTGACATGTAAGGTGATGTTAAGTTTATATGACGTCATTTGGAATGGTTACCATGGAAACATCAAAGCCAATCACGGTCACAGGCTGTGTGCGTGTTTCCGTAGTGACGTCGGCACGTGTGTTTCCGGAAGTTCTGTGACAGCGCGAGAGAGAGCACGTCCCACATGTTAGGCTGGCGAACGGAGCAGGCAGATACAGCGCAGCAAATACATAGTTTGGTGACATCGTGCAAGTGCAAAGTAAAGTACCAAGTCTGCAAGAATACACAAAACTGCCGTTTTTTATTTCACCGCCGCTTGTTTGTTCGTACTTTGTTCGTAAATTTTATATTAATCTTTTTTAACAACTAAATCTACTAACACGTGTATTTAACTAGTCAAAATATGTATTGGTCCATCCCAGGGAATTTTATTTAAATTTTTATTCGGTTTCTAAGCAGTATTCAACGGAAGGTGGGAGAAATGTGAGAAATTAGCAGAAATAAAAAAGAATACATTATATCAAGGAAGAGATTTGGATATACCCATATTAAAAGTACACGCAAGCTAATTGGTTAACATCAACTGGTCTATGTCAACCCTGTCCTCACTAATGTACACGGTGTTGTGTATTATGCTGTTGTTTGATATGTTGACGTGTTATGGATTAATCTTAATCCTCAGAATAGAGATCAAAAAGGTGTGTTTCTGCCCGGTTTTGAACCGGGGACCTTTCGCGTGTGAGGCGAACGTGATGACCACTACACTACAGAAACAGGTGAAAGATGACTGAACGCACATGGTCTGATTTAGACATCTTTTCACTTTACTGCAAAGGTTCTGCATTCTGGACAATATGTTCATTTTTACATGGAGATATTGGATCAGAGATTTTCAACTGGATCCAGTCACAGTGGCTTTGTCATAGATTTGTGTGACAGTAAACGCTGCGAGTGCAGGAACGATATACTTTGGTTATGTTAGAAACAGCCATCAAAGAACTAATCCAGCCATTTGTTGAAAACGGCTGATTCTTGCCTGGTTCCAGGCCTCTTATATTTCAGAGTGGAAACAAAAGCAACAAAAACAAAAAAGACTTTAGCAGCTGAGCTAATTTTTTTTTAAAAACACAATGGACTGTAACTTCAGATAGGCTACAGCAGAATCTGTTACAGTATGAGCCGAGAGTCTGTTTATGTTATCTTAGCTTTTATGTTGCACTTCTTTGCAGACAATGTGGTACACATTTTTCCATATCTTGTAATTGTTTAATGCACAGTATGATACATAAATTGCCAGGATTACTGATGATCTAAATAAAGACTGTTTCTGCCCAGTCTTGATCTGGGGCCCTTTTGCGTGTTAGGCAAACGTGATGACCACTACACTACAGAAACAGCTGACAGTGTTAAGGTGTCAACATGCTCACCACAAAGCACCCGTAACACAAAGGCTCTGGCTGTGGTTTACGGTCCACATGAGGTAAGAAGCTTGGATGTAGGGCTGCAGGTTAGCTAGCAACAATTTACGACTGCTAACAGAGGAAATGTCATGCTGTTGTATCGAACATGAACAAACTTCAGTAATACTGAAGTAGACAACATGTTTCAGATTAAAGGTTATAAATATTCAAAACGTCATTGAATGTAAATTGATATGGTCAATATTCAGACTGAATGAATCCAATCAGTTATTTATTCATCAATATTACTAAAATACATAAAGAGACATAAAACAACAACAACAACCAAAACATAAGCACCATACATCTCTTGGGTGACACAACTGGAGTATTCAACAATTCACACAATCACTAATCAGTTCGTTCCCCATCAGCATTGATTACAACTGTAATGGACTGACACAACCTCTGGATTGTTTATTTATTGTTTATTTATTAGGATCCCCATTAGCTGCAGCAAATGCTGCCACTCTTCTTACTGGGGTCCGACACATATGCTTAACATTATACAATGCATACCATATAAGAATACATACATACAACAAAACATGATAAAAACAAAAGCACACTGTACGAACAATGTAGTTGTTGTAACAATGTAAATTATAGACCTGTCCTTTCAGTAAACATTTCCATAATTTATCCAAACATATTTATAAAACGTATCTTACAATCTTTCATCTGTATAAAGTATTAAGGAATTACAATGTATGTTGTGTTATGAACCATATTATCACTAGTTTCTTATTATAAAATAGTCATACTCTATACAATATAAACAACACCATTATATTAATAGTAGCAATAATAATAATAATAATAACAGTAACAACAGAGCAGCACACATATCATACTTGTCTATATCTAGAGATTGTTATAATAGTAATAAACAATATAGTATAGCAGCACTCCTATCATACTTATCTATTAAGAGAGTAATTAATTAGAATAATAGTATAGTAATAATAAATGTCACCATCATCTCTGCCCTAATCATCTCTACAATTATATAATAATGATACAGTGATATAATAATAATGATACAACTATATCAATTCAATTACCTCATCAAAACATACATATACATGTATACACATACAGTATAATAATAATGATACGACTGTATCAGTTGAATTACCTCAACATACCCACCTATAGACCTATTATTTATAACCAATTTATTGTAACTAATTCCTACATGTTTCGTCGTCACTATTCAAAAAATGTTTATTTAGTTGTAGTTTAAATTTCACTTTACTATTTTCTGATGTGATATAACTGGGGAGTGAATTCCAGACATACATGGCTGTGAATATGACTGTTTGTTTGATAGCATTTGTCTTTACTTTTGGTAGTGTAAAATGACCTGCAGTGGCATGTCTAGTATTATAATTATGTTTATCTGTACTGAAGAATAAGTTCTGATACAAAGTAAACGGGGTCTTAGTGACAGTAATGTTTCTAATAAATACTAATAATGAATAGATCAGTCTGTCTTTTACAAATAACCAGTTAAGACTCTTATGCATTGCAACAACATTCATTCTATAGTTACAATGAAGAACTATGCGTGCTGCTCTATTCTGTATCATCTGTAGTTTCCTTATCGCTTCTACAGTGGTATTAGACCAAACTGGGGGGCAATAATCAAAGTTTGACAATATTAAGGCCTGAACTGCTTGTTTCGTGGCTGTTGGTGTCAAGAAAGTTGCACATCTTCTGATTACAGAGATTGCGCTTCCCATTTTTACAATCATCTTATTTATATGTTTTGTCCATAATAGTTTATCATCTATGATGATGCCCAGAAGCTTGGTTTCATGCACTCGGTTAATACACGTCATTTATTCTGAGGTTTAACTTTGGTGTTTTGCTGATGGAGTATTTTGAGCCAAGCACCATGCTATTAGTCTTCAGTACATTCAGGACCAGTTGGTTTCTTTTTACCCATTCAACTATTGATCCCAATTCTACATTTAGAACCCTATCCAACTCTCTGGTTGAGAGAGCGGATGTGTATACAGTTGAGTCATATGCGTACATCACAATTTTAGCTTTGTTTAAGACAAGGGGTAAATCATTGGTAAAAATGGTATACAGTAAAGGTCCCAGACAACTGCCCTGGGGCACACCACAAGTTACAGCTCTGACGTCTGAATAACTTCCATTAAAGAAAACGGTCTGTGTCCTGTTATTTAAATAACTCTCAAACCAAGATAATGCAGATCGATCAAAGCCATAACATTCAAGTTTGTCCAGTAATAATTTAGGATTTATGATATCAAATGCTGCTGAGAAGTCTAACAGAACAACACCAATGATTTTCTTCTCATCTCTTTCCCTTAACCAGTCATCAGTCATTAGTGTTAGAGCGGTAGCCGTGGAGTGCCCTTCTCTGTATGCATGTTGGAAATCAGTAACTAAACTGTTTACAGACATAAAATTATTAAGTTGTTCATATACAATGCTTTCAATCATCTTACTCATCACAGGCAAAATACTAATTGGAAAACTATTTGATCTAGAAAATATTCATTTCTTGTTTTTAGGCAGTGGTATTATCTTGGCTTTTTTCCATTTTTGTGGACATAGTTAGTGAAACTTAAGTTTATTATATGACAAATAGCTGGTGCAATTAAATCTGCAACCAATTTAAGAAGTTTGCCTTCAAGGTTATCAACACCTGTTTGTTTATTTTTAATATTCTTTAGCATATTTTCTACCTCCCTTGTGGTCACCTTATCAGATTAAAATGTTCTATTTTTATCCTTCATAATTACATTTTTTATTAATAGGTTAGATAAATTATTATCTATATTTGGTATGTTGTTGTTCATTTTCTCTACTTTATCTATGAAATAGTTATTTAAATGATTTGCAATTTCAGTAGATTTCGTTAGGAAGTTACTTTCCACTTCTAAAAAGGATGGAGTGGGTTTAGTGTTCCTACCCAATAGATAATTGAGTGTGCTCCATCATTTTTTACTATCATATCTAATGTTATTAATCCTATTTTCATAATATAATCTCTTTTTAGTTCTATTTAATTTTGTAACGAAGTTTCTTAGTTTACGATAGGCCTGCCAGTCATGATTGTGTCCAGTTATGATAACTGTTTTTTTTGCTCGATCTCTTTGTTTCATACGCTGTTTGATTTCATTGTCCAACCAAGGTGTTCTGACACTCCTGACAGCAAACTTCTTCAGTGGTGCATGTTTGTCGACCAAAGGCATGAAGATTTCATCAAATTCCGACAGCGCTGCATCAGGATTAGTGCTTGACATCACATTAGACCAGGACACATTCTTGACTTCATCAACAAAACTGTCTCCATTAAATATTTTGTACGATCTTTTAAGTACAACTTTGGGTCCAGGCTTGGTTACTTTTGTATTCCTTACAATAATGATCAAATTGTTATCACTAAAACCAGTCGGAACGGATAGAATTTTAGAGCATAGTTCAGGTGTGTTAGTAAAAATGTGATCAATACAGGTTGAAGTCAAAGTACCATCATTCCTTAAACTTATCCTGGTAGCTTTGTTAATTACTTGTAATAATCCACAGCTTTCTGTAACAGTTCCAAGTTTGTTTTTTAGTTGGCAGTTTTGTGAAAACCAGTCTATATTCATATCACCCAAAACAAATGTTTCATGACCCAGAGTACTGCTATAGTCTAACATTTCACATATTGTATCCAAATAAGTATTATTAACACTTGGCAGTCTGTAACAACAGCCAACTAATAATGGCTTCAAATAAGGGAGATGTATTTGCAACCAAAGCACTTCAATACTGTAGTTCATCAAATCATCCCTGATTTTCACTGGAATGTGGTCTTGGATGTAACAGGCTACTCCGCCACCAGATTTGTTTCTGTCTCTTCTGAAAATACTGTAACCCTGAATCATTAGCGATCCATCTTCAAAAGTGGAATCTAGATGTGTTTCTGAGATTGCTAGAATATGCAAATTATTAGAAACTGCTATGTCAGTTATCTCGTTTATCTTGTTCCTAATGATATTAATGTTAATGTGAGCAATTCTTAGTCCCTTTTTTGGCAAACTGTGGTGTTAAGATGTGAATGTCAATCATGAGGTGTGTTTGAGTGACAGCGGTAAATCAAGCGAGCCCGCATACCTGCACAGAGTTCAAACATCTCTAGGCTGCTTTGGGGTGCTGTTACGGGGGTGTATTATCAGTTTATCCTGCCGTAAAAAGGCGATGTCCCCACGTTCCTGTGCGGCTTTCAGCTTCGGAAGTAGTTCTTTCCTTTTCTGTCGGACAGCATCCGTATGGTCCTCATTGATGTAGATTTTGGTACCTCTGAGATTTGAGATCAAATTGAGTGAGGTAACCTCAGTTTAGGGAAAGAATCTCCTGAAAAGCTCAAGTGAACTTAGCTGTAGATTTTAAACAAAAACGTGAACTGGCAGTAGCTTGGGCTAAAGTTTTCCGTGCAGATGAGGTGCTGGAGAAACGCTTTCATCTTCTAAAGTGTTTCCTGGATGATGTCATCCTGTTGAATGGCAGACCACTCTTCAGTCAGAGCTGCCTGGAAGAGTCTGTGGAGGATGTTCACTCTGTTGCTGTCAATCAACCAACCCCCTTGTTTTCACTGGATTTAGATTGACTCATCTTCTGTCCAGTCCAGACGTGTAACACATCCTCCTCCTCCAGAAACTGGATGATATCCAGTCTGCACAGCACCAGTGTGAAGTCTTTGGGCTCGAAGTCCGTCATGCCTCTGACTGTTTTGGCGTGTGCAGACTTATTATGGGTACCAATGGTCTCTCTGCTGTAGTGGTGGCCGGTTAGAACCTGTTTTTGAGGTACAACAGGTGGAGATGTTTATCCAGATTCTGGGTCATTAATTGGGTCAAAAAATTGAGGGGTGCGATTTCAAATCCCTCGAGTGTACAGTTTATAACTTACAGTAATTAAACACCGTGCTGGGAGCTATGGTTTTACAATATCAATTAGAAATATATATATTCCAGTTCTAACTCTGCAAAGCTTATATTGAACTTTTAATAAAGTTTGAAAATGTATCAGGCTAAAAAAAATTATCTCTCAATTTGTCATCAAATACAACACCACCACCTCAAACTAAAACCTTCATAAACAACGACATATAGTTGAATTAGTACCTTTCTGATGATGTCAAGCTAAACATTATTGTGGTAAAGGTAGAATTTGTGGCTGAGCTGTTGCATTGGATTACATTACATTTCACAGGTGTACCTAATAATAAAGTGGCCTCTGAGTGTAGTGTATCACAATATGCATAAATGTAGGCAAAATCGGATTTGTCTTTGTCAGGAATGTTATTTTAGAACAACCAATAACATTTGAATTGATCTGTTAAATGAAGAAGGCCTAAAGACATGATGTTTGTCACCCCTAGATGCGAGGTTCACGCAGCCGGACTCGTCACGATCGAGCCGTTATCAGCTGTCAGTACAGCATGGCCACGTTCAGCACAGCAGAGAGGAAGAGGAGGCCACATGGCGACCGCAAGTCCACTGAGATGAGCCTCCACCGTTTGAAGCCGCCGTGATGACCCAGCTGTACCCACGCTCTCAAATAGACGTCTATGTCAAGGTTAGTGTTGAACAGTCAGAGGTGGATTTGATGTGTTGGCTTTTATAGACTTTGAATCACTTTAATATGAACATTGTTTTTATTGTGCAGAAAAACCTCAAAACTTTCCTTTGCAAACAGATTCTGCAGTCAGATGGAGGGAACTACAGCGTGTGCGTGAACGCTGCCACCCTGGCGGTGATTGATGCCAGAACACCCATGCGGGACTATGTGTGTGCTTGCACGGTCGGGTTTGTGGATGAGACACCCCTCGCTGACCTTTGCTATGCGGAGGAAAGTGGAGGAGTGAGCTCTCTTGCTTTAGCACTGTTGCCCCGAGGTGGACAGATTGCTCTTCTGCAGATGGACGCCAGACTACACCAGGACCACTTAGAGGCTCTGATCGAAGCGGCCATGACTGCCTGTAAAGGTGTGAGTAAGCTGCTGGATGAGGTGGTGCGACAACATCTCCAAGAGTTTTCTGTGCTCTCCAGACACTGAAGCAGGGAGGAGAGTAAATGTACTGTACACTGTGCTTTGGTTAGAGACCAGACAGCGTTATTGGACTAAATAGAGAAAAATTCTGGGAGAACGTTGCAGTTGATTTTCTTTTTTTATGTATACATGGCAATCATAGTCTTATACGTTTTGTACATACGTGTCGAAGCTAACAATAAATGTGTCAACCCTGCATCATTTGGGTGTTGCTTTTGACTTGTTAATTTGTAAGTGGTTGTATTATTCAAAGGTACAATCTTTAATCTCAATGCAAATAAAATACATAGTATTTTTGGTTATTAATGTTTTTGATGCTGTTAAATGTGTCTTTATCAGCATTGTTTTTCAGCTGCTGAAACTGGGCTAAATACAGATGAAAATTTGGATGCAAATGCTCAACATTGTAACTGAATCAGATTTTTATGCCTCTGCCCAAGTAGGCTCATAGGATTACTGTGGGTTACCGTATGTCACAAAACTGATGGACACAATTCATTGGAATTTCACACATGCTTTGTAGAGACCATAAAGGTGTCTATCTCATATTGGTTTCTTAAATTTGCTTATTCTTAGGCACATTTCTTTGGGGGCTATTATCCATCCATTGAGTTTTTCCAGTAGCAGAGGCATCTGTGTCCTCAGTCACCCCAACATCCAACATCACGGCCCTGACAAATTGGCAGGAATGCCTAGCTGGAACGTAGCACAACATGGATGTGATAGCAGTGTTCTTTTTATGTGAAAGTGCAATAAGAACATTTTTGTTACTAAAATCAATGAATAATTGTGATGTCCAGACTCCACAATTTGGGACAAACTCCTCACTGACATCAGGAGAGTAGAAATTCTATACTTCTTCCATTGCAGATTGAAAACTTGCCTGTTCAGACTGCAACTTGTCTCATGTCTCTTACTGTTGACTCCACCAACTGCCCATGTCTGTCTGTCTGTCTGTCTTAAGTTGATTAAACTTTGAGGCAGATCCAGGTCTGGTTGTCCATGCAGAATTAATTTGTCAATTTTCCCAATAAGTTATAAATATAATTAATAATAAATAAATAAGCCATAGATGGCATGAAAAAAGATAACATGTATGATTTAGAAACTAACATGATTATTTTATCATTTAATTTTCATTACAAATTAATAGTTGACTTTTTGTGTGGAAACATCTACAGGAGATGCAATGATTTGCGTTACTACTTCACTTTGCAATGTTTCACCATATGTAAGTAATTAGTATAAGCACTTAACAGCTCATGTAGGCTTTGCAGCTGAAGACTCTGTCTGCACCTTTATCATCCAACCTTTACATGGGCAGTGTTCTGTCCCATACTATGTCTGTTCTGTTATCTGTGAGCTGCATATCAAGGCTATGTGGTAGAACACACTGTGAATAAAACCATGCTGATTCCTTCTCTCTTTGTCACTTGTGATGAGACGCTGTCCGTACATTGGACCTTTCTGCAGAAATACCTTGTTTGAGCTCATTTAATAATGCTCACAAAATACAGTTTCTTCGTTTTAACTCTTTATTTTCTATTCATATTAAAACAGCCAACATTCAGCCGACCTTCTGTTTAGTGAGGTGGGCTGGGTCCAGATGCTTCAGGGGTCTTCTTTTTACGCTGAAACAAGCGTGTCCAGAAGCCCTTCCAGAAGCCCTTCTTCTTTTTCTTTGATTCTTCCGTTAGGACCTCCTGAAAAGACAAAGACAGCATGTTTGAGTTGTCATCCAAAGGTCTCGCTGTAGGTTCAGGGGGCTTACTGAGCCCCTTAGAGGCCGGAGCCAACATGTAGGGATTTAAATGTCTATATTTTATAACACAGAACCAGAGATTACAGGTGATACACTTTTTGATATGATCCAATAATGGACATATTCTGTTTCATTAGTAGCACCAGCACTTCAAGCTGCACCTGCTTCTGTCATTGTGCCAAAAACTGATGGTATACCCCATTATATATATCAGTCTTTGTGTAGATTATTTTATATAATGCACAGGCTGGTATCCTGATCATTAAATTTAGTTTCATAAAATTACACATTACATTGATTTTAATTAGTATCCCCAACCTTGAAACTGCACTTATGATCTGAAGACTTCTAAAATAAGGAATTAGAATCTAAATATGCGGTGAGGCAGCTTACCTGTGGCTGTATGTGTTCCTCTGCATTCCTCTGTTCCTCTTCCATCTGACTCTCTGGCTTCAGGTTTGCCTCTTCCTCGAGAAGCTGCTGTTTCAGGTTGTCTTCTTCTTCAGCAACCTTCTTTTTCAGCTTCTCCTCCAGCTCAGAGAACACATTCCTGTAGCTCTCTTCTACCTCTGAAAGCTGCTTTTTCATATTCTCCTCCAAGTCAGCAAGCTTCTTCTTAAACCTGTCTTCCTGTTCAGAGAGGTCCTTCCTGTAGTTCTCCTCTTTCCTGGAGAGCTGCTGGATCTGATCTTCTCTTCTGTCAGCCAGCTCTTGCTCGACCCTCTCCTTTTGCTTGGCGAGCTGGTTTTGAAACCTCTCGTCTTGCTCAGAGAGCTGCTTCCTGAAGTCATCTCCTGCCTGTGAAAGCTCCTGCAGGTGTTGCTCATCTCTCTCTGCCTTCTGCCTTTTCAGGTTTTGCACCAGAACTTTGGCCGCCTCCACAGCTGACCGAGTGTCATCCAGCTGCTGCAAATTGTATTTCTGACTTTTGCAGAGCTTGCTGTCCTTTTCTTCATGATGCATATTGACCTCGCAGAGCTCTCTCTTTCCTTCATGCTCCAAATTCTGTGAGCTAGCGGTGTTCATGCTAGTTCCGACAATACCCTTTGGCGCACGGACATGCATCTTCACCGTAGCCACGAACCACTTATCCAACTGAACTGCGGAGGTACTCTTTGGCTTTTCGTCTGCTTTCCCAACGATGTCACTCCAGAGCCGAGGTTTGGACTCTGCGGGGGTTGAAGCGACTTCATTATCAAGGGGCTTCTTTGTTTCCGGCGCTGGTGGTTTGTAGACCGGCTCTTGTTGTCTCTGGGCCCGATTGTTAGCTTGTCGCGGCTAACAAACACAGACAGGAAACACAATGTCAGTAAGTTTTTTGTCCTCTTGTTTGTGGTAAAGTTTAGACATTTGGCAAAGTTCAAGCTTGTGTTATTACACACAAGTATGAGCAGAAACTATATTTAACCCTTTGATGAATCCAGTGCTAATTGTAAATAACAAATTAAAAAAAGAAAGAAAAAAACAGTAATCTCTCTAAATACAATGGTTACTAAAATGTGTCTCCAGGTTTGAGCATCTTACCTTTCTAATTCTGACTTGTCTTTGCTCCATGGTTCTTGAGATTATTGTGATGGATCCAAATAAAATACTGTAATTGAACTCAGGTATGGTGTCCTGTGTGTGTATCTGTCAAGATACAAATGTGACCGTTTATAAAGACACTTTCCTTTGAAGTGTCATTTGACATGTAAGGTGATGTTAAGTTTATATGACGTCATTTGGAATGGTTACCATGGAAACATCAAAGCCAATCACGGTCACAGGCTGTGTGCGTGTTTCCGTAGTGACGTCGGCACGTGTGTTTCCGGAAGTTCTGTGACAGCGCGAGAGAGAGCACGTCCCACATGTTAGGCTGGCGAACGGAGCAGGCAGATACAGCGCAGCAAATACATAGTTTGGTGACATCGTGCAAGTGCAAAGTAAAGTACCAAGTCTGCAAGAATACACAAAACTGCCGTTTTTTATTTCACCGCCGCTTGTTTGTTCGTACTTTGTTCGTAAATTTTATATTAATCTTTTTTAACAACTAAATCTACTAACACGTGTATTTAACTAGTCAAAATATGTATTGGTCCATCCCAGGGAATTTTATTTAAATTTTTATTCGGTTTCTAAGCAGTATTCAACGGAAGGTGGGAGAAATGTGAGAAATTAGCAGAAATAAAAAAGAATACATTATATCAAGGAAGAGATTTGGATATACCCATATTAAAAGTACACGCAAGCTAATTGGTTAACATCAACTGGTCTATGTCAACCCTGTCCTCACTAATGTACACGGTGTTGTGTATTATGCTGTTGTTTGATATGTTGACGTGTTATGGATTAATCTTAATCCTCAGAATAGAGATCAAAAAGGTGTGTTTCTGCCCGGTTTTGAACCGGGGACCTTTCGCGTGTGAGGCGAACGTGATGACCACTACACTACAGAAACAGGTGAAAGATGACTGAACGCACATGGTCTGATTTAGACATCTTTTCACTTTACTGCAAAGGTTCTGCATTCTGGACAATATGTTCATTTTTACATGGAGATATTGGATCAGAGATTTTCAACTGGATCCAGTCACAGTGGCTTTGTCATAGATTTGTGTGACAGTAAACGCTGCGAGTGCAGGAACGATATACTTTGGTTATGTTAGAAACAGCCATCAAAGAACTAATCCAGCCATTTGTTGAAAACGGCTGATTCTTGCCTGGTTCCAGGCCTCTTATATTTCAGAGTGGAAACAAAAGCAACAAAAACAAAAAAGACTTTAGCAGCTGAGCTAATTTTTTTTTAAAAACACAATGGACTGTAACTTCAGATAGGCTACAGCAGAATCTGTTACAGTATGAGCCGAGAGTCTGTTTATGTTATCTTAGCTTTTATGTTGCACTTCTTTGCAGACAATGTGGTACACATTTTTCCATATCTTGTAATTGTTTAATGCACAGTATGATACATAAATTGCCAGGATTACTGATGATCTAAATAAAGACTGTTTCTGCCCAGTCTTGATCTGGGGCCCTTTTGCGTGTTAGGCAAACGTGATGACCACTACACTACAGAAACAGCTGACAGTGTTAAGGTGTCAACATGCTCACCACAAAGCACCCGTAACACAAAGGCTCTGGCTGTGGTTTACGGTCCACATGAGGTAAGAAGCTTGGATGTAGGGCTGCAGGTTAGCTAGCAACAATTTACGACTGCTAACAGAGGAAATGTCATGCTGTTGTATCGAACATGAACAAACTTCAGTAATACTGAAGTAGACAACATGTTTCAGATTAAAGGTTATAAATATTCAAAACGTCATTGAATGTAAATTGATATGGTCAATATTCAGACTGAATGAATCCAATCAGTTATTTATTCATCAATATTACTAAAATACATAAAGAGACATAAAACAACAACAACAACCAAAACATAAGCACCATACATCTCTTGGGTGACACAACTGGAGTATTCAACAATTCACACAATCACTAATCAGTTCGTTCCCCATCAGCATTGATTACAACTGTAATGGACTGACACAACCTCTGGATTGTTTATTTATTGTTTATTTATTAGGATCCCCATTAGCTGCAGCAAATGCTGCCACTCTTCTTACTGGGGTCCGACACATATGCTTAACATTATACAATGCATACCATATAAGAATACATACATACAACAAAACATGATAAAAACAAAAGCACACTGTACGAACAATGTAGTTGTTGTAACAATGTAAATTATAGACCTGTCCTTTCAGTAAACATTTCCATAATTTATCCAAACATATTTATAAAACGTATCTTACAATCTTTCATCTGTATAAAGTATTAAGGAATTACAATGTATGTTGTGTTATGAACCATATTATCACTAGTTTCTTATTATAAAATAGTCATACTCTATACAATATAAACAACACCATTATATTAATAGTAGCAATAATAATAATAATAATAACAGTAACAACAGAGCAGCACACATATCATACTTGTCTATATCTAGAGATTGTTATAATAGTAATAAACAATATAGTATAGCAGCACTCCTATCATACTTATCTATTAAGAGAGTAATTAATTAGAATAATAGTATAGTAATAATAAATGTCACCATCATCTCTGCCCTAATCATCTCTACAATTATATAATAATGATACAGTGATATAATAATAATGATACAACTATATCAATTCAATTACCTCATCAAAACATACATATACATGTATACACATACAGTATAATAATAATGATACGACTGTATCAGTTGAATTACCTCAACATACCCACCTATAGACCTATTATTTATAACCAATTTATTGTAACTAATTCCTACATGTTTCGTCGTCACTATTCAAAAAATGTTTATTTAGTTGTAGTTTAAATTTCACTTTACTATTTTCTGATGTGATATAACTGGGGAGTGAATTCCAGACATACATGGCTGTGAATATGACTGTTTGTTTGATAGCATTTGTCTTTACTTTTGGTAGTGTAAAATGACCTGCAGTGGCATGTCTAGTATTATAATTATGTTTATCTGTACTGAAGAATAAGTTCTGATACAAAGTAAACGGGGTCTTAGTGACAGTAATGTTTCTAATAAATACTAATAATGAATAGATCAGTCTGTCTTTTACAAATAACCAGTTAAGACTCTTATGCATTGCAACAACATTCATTCTATAGTTACAATGAAGAACTATGCGTGCTGCTCTATTCTGTATCATCTGTAGTTTCCTTATCGTTTCTACAGTGGCATTAGACCAAACTGGGGGGCAATAATCAAAGTTTGACAATATTAAGGCCTGAACTGCTTGTTTCGTGGCTGTTGGTGTCAAGAAAGTTGCACATCTTCTGATTACAGAGATTGCGCTTCCCATTTTTACAATCATCTTATTTATATGTTTTGTCCATAATAGTTTATCATCTATGATGATGCCCAGAAGCTTGGTTTCATGCACTCGGTTAATACACGTCATTTATTCTGAGGTTTAACTTTGGTGTTTTGCTGATGGAGTATTTTGAGCCAAGCACCATGCTATTAGTCTTCAGTACATTCAGGACCAGTTGGTTTCTTTTTACCCATTCAACTATTGATCCCAATTCTACATTTAGAACCCTATCCAACTCTCTGGTTGAGAGAGCGGATGTGTATACAGTTGAGTCATATGCGTACATCACAATTTTAGCTTTGTTTAAGACAAGGGGTAAATCATTGGTAAAAATGGTATACAGTAAAGGTCCCAGACAACTGCCCTGGGGCACACCACAAGTTACAGCTCTGACGTCTGAATAACTTCCATTAAAGAAAACGGTCTGTGTCCTGTTATTTAAATAACTCTCAAACCAAGATAATGCAGATCGATCAAAGCCATAACATTCAAGTTTGTCCAGTAATAATTTAGGATTTATGATATCAAATGCTGCTGAGAAGTCTAACAGAACAACACCAATGATTTTCTTCTCATCTCTTTCCCTTAACCAGTCATCAGTCATTAGTGTTAGAGCGGTAGCCGTGGAGTGCCCTTCTCTGTATGCATGTTGGAAATCAGTAACTAAACTGTTTACAGACATAAAATTATTAAGTTGTTCATATACAATGCTTTCAATCATCTTACTCATCACAGGCAAAATACTAATTGGAAAACTATTTGATCTAGAAAATATTCATTTCTTGTTTTTAGGCAGTGGTATTATCTTGGCTTTTTTCCATTTTTGTGGACATAGTTAGTGAAACTTAAGTTTATTATATGACAAATAGCTGGTGCAATTAAATCTGCAACCAATTTAAGAAGTTTGCCTTCAAGGTTATCAACACCTGTTTGTTTATTTTTAATATTCTTTAGCATATTTTCTACCTCCCTTGTGGTCACCTTATCAGATTAAAATGTTCTATTTTTATCCTTCATAATTACATTTTTTATTAATAGGTTAGATAAATTATTATCTATATTTGGTATGTTGTTGTTCATTTTCTCTACTTTATCTATGAAATAGTTATTTAAATGATTTGCAATTTCAGTAGATTTCGTTAGGAAGTTACTTTCCACTTCTAAAAAGGATGGAGTGGGTTTAGTGTTCCTACCCAATAGATAATTGAGTGTGCTCCATCATTTTTTACTATCATATCTAATGTTATTAATCCTATTTTCATAATATAATCTCTTTTTAGTTCTATTTAATTTTGTAACGAAGTTTCTTAGTTTACGATAGGCCTGCCAGTCATGATTGTGTCCAGTTATGATAACTGTTTTTTTTGCTCGATCTCTTTGTTTCATACGCTGTTTGATTTCATTGTCCAACCAAGGTGTTCTGACACTCCTGACAGCAAACTTCTTCAGTGGTGCATGTTTGTCGACCAAAGGCATGAAGATTTCATCAAATTCCGACAGCGCTGCATCAGGATTAGTGCTTGACATCACATTAGACCAGGACACATTCTTGACTTCATCAACAAAACTGTCTCCATTAAATATTTTGTACGATCTTTTAAGTACAACTTTGGGTCCAGGCTTGGTTACTTTTGTATTCCTTACAATAATGATCAAATTGTTATCACTAAAACCAGTCGGAACGGATAGAATTTTAGAGCATAGTTCAGGTGTGTTAGTAAAAATGTGATCAATACAGGTTGAAGTCAAAGTACCATCATTCCTTAAACTTATCCTGGTAGCTTTGTTAATTACTTGTAATAATCCACAGCTTTCTGTAACAGTTCCAAGTTTGTTTTTTAGTTGGCAGTTTTGTGAAAACCAGTCTATATTCATATCACCCAAAACAAATGTTTCATGACCCAGAGTACTGCTATAGTCTAACATTTCACATATTGTATCCAAATAAGTATTATTAACACTTGGCAGTCTGTAACAACAGCCAACTAATAATGGCTTCAAATAAGGGAGATGTATTTGCAACCAAAGCACTTCAATACTGTAGTTCATCAAATCATCCCTGATTTTCACTGGAATGTGGTCTTGGATGTAACAGGCTACTCCGCCACCAGATTTGTTTCTGTCTCTTCTGAAAATACTGTAACCCTGAATCATTAGCGATCCATCTTCAAAAGTGGAATCTAGATGTGTTTCTGAGATTGCTAGAATATGCAAATTATTAGAAACTGCTATGTCAGTTATCTCGTTTATCTTGTTCCTAATGATATTAATGTTAATGTGAGCAATTCTTAGTCCCTTTTTTGGCAAACTGTGGTGTTAAGATGTGAATGTCAATCATGAGGTGTGTTTGAGTGACAGCGGTAAATCAAGCGAGCCCGCATACCTGCACAGAGTTCAAACATCTCTAGGCTGCTTTGGGGTGCTGTTACGGGGGTGTATTATCAGTTTATCCTGCCGTAAAAAGGCGATGTCCCCACGTTCCTGTGCGGCTTTCAGCTTCGGAAGTAGTTCTTTCCTTTTCTGTCGGACAGCATCCGTATGGTCCTCATTGATGTAGATTTTGGTACCTCTGAGATTTGAGATCAAATTGAGTGAGGTAACCTCAGTTTAGGGAAAGAATCTCCTGAAAAGCTCAAGTGAACTTAGCTGTAGATTTTAAACAAAAACGTGAACTGGCAGTAGCTTGGGCTAAAGTTTTCCGTGCAGATGAGGTGCTGGAGAAACGCTTTCATCTTCTAAAGTGTTTCCTGGATGATGTCATCCTGTTGAATGGCAGACCACTCTTCAGTCAGAGCTGCCTGGAAGAGTCTGTGGAGGATGTTCACTCTGTTGCTGTCAATCAACCAACCCCCTTGTTTTCACTGGATTTAGATTGACTCATCTTCTGTCCAGTCCAGACGTGTAACACATCCTCCTCCTCCAGAAACTGGATGATATCCAGTCTGCACAGCACCAGTGTGAAGTCTTTGGGCTCGAAGTCCGTCATGCCTCTGACTGTTTTGGCGTGTGCAGACTTATTATGGGTACCAATGGTCTCTCTGCTGTAGTGGTGGCCGGTTAGAACCTGTTTTTGAGGTACAACAGGTGGAGATGTTTATCCAGATTCTGGGTCATTAATTGGGTCAAAAAATTGAGGGGTGCGATTTCAAATCCCTCGAGTGTACAGTTTATAACTTACAGTAATTAAACACCGTGCTGGGAGCTATGGTTTTACAATATCAATTAGAAATATATATATTCCAGTTCTAACTCTGCAAAGCTTATATTGAACTTTTAATAAAGTTTGAAAATGTATCAGGCTAAAAAAAATTATCTCTCAATTTGTCATCAAATACAACACCACCTCAAACTAAAACCTTCATAAACAACGACATATAGTTGAATTAGTACCTTTCTGATGATGTCAAGCTAAACATTATTGTGGTAAAGGTAGAATTTGTGGCTGAGCTGTTGCATTGGATTACATTACATTTCACAGGTGTACCTAATAATAAAGTGGCCTCTGAGTGTAGTGTATCACAATATGCATAAATGTAGGCAAAATCGGATTTGTCTTTGTCAGGAATGTTATTTTAGAACAACCAATAACATTTGAATTGATCTGTTAAATGAAGAAGGCCTAAAGACATGATGTTTGTCACCCCTAGATGCGAGGTTCACGCAGCCGGACTCGTCACGATCGAGCCGTTATCAGCTGTCAGTACAGCATGGCCACGTTCAGCACAGCAGAGAGGAAGAGGAGGCCACATGGCGACCGCAAGTCCACTGAGATGAGCCTCCACCGTTTGAAGCCGCCGTGATGACCCAGCTGTACCCACGCTCTCAAATAGACGTCTATGTCAAGGTTAGTGTTGAACAGTCAGAGGTGGATTTGATGTGTTGGCTTTTATAGACTTTGAATCACTTTAATATGAACATTGTTTTTATTGTGCAGAAAAACCTCAAAACTTTCCTTTGCAAACAGATTCTGCAGTCAGATGGAGGGAACTACAGCGTGTGCGTGAACGCTGCCACCCTGGCGGTGATTGATGCCAGAACACCCATGCGGGACTATGTGTGTGCTTGCACGGTCGGGTTTGTGGATGAGACACCCCTCGCTGACCTTTGCTATGCGGAGGAAAGTGGAGGAGTGAGCTCTCTTGCTTTAGCACTGTTGCCCCGAGGTGGACAGATTGCTCTTCTGCAGATGGACGCCAGACTACACCAGGACCACTTAGAGGCTCTGATCGAAGCGGCCATGACTGCCTGTAAAGGTGTGAGTAAGCTGCTGGATGAGGTGGTGCGACAACATCTCCAAGAGTTTTCTGTGCTCTCCAGACACTGAAGCAGGGAGGAGAGTAAATGTACTGTACACTGTGCTTTGGTTAGAGACCAGACAGCGTTATTGGACTAAATAGAGAAAAATTCTGGGAGAACGTTGCAGTTGATTTTCTTTTTTTATGTATACATGGCAATCATAGTCTTATACGTTTTGTACATACGTGTCGAAGCTAACAATAAATGTGTCAACCCTGCATCATTTGGGTGTTGCTTTTGACTTGTTAATTTGTAAGTGGTTGTATTATTCAAAGGTACAATCTTTAATCTCAATGCAAATAAAATACATAGTATTTTTGGTTATTAATGTTTTTGATGCTGTTAAATGTGTCTTTATCAGCATTGTTTTTCAGCTGCTGAAACTGGGCTAAATACAGATGAAAATTTGGATGCAAATGCTCAACATTGTAACTGAATCAGATTTTTATGCCTCTGCCCAAGTAGGCTCATAGGATTACTGTGGGTTACCGTATGTCACAAAACTGATGGACACAATTCATTGGAATTTCACACATGCTTTGTAGAGACCATAAAGGTGTCTATCTCATATTGGTTTCTTAAATTTGCTTATTCTTAGGCACATTTCTTTGGGGGCTATTATCCATCCATTGAGTTTTTCCAGTAGCAGAGGCATCTGTGTCCTCAGTCACCCCAACATCCAACATCACGGCCCTGACAAATTGGCAGGAATGCCTAGCTGGAACGTAGCACAACATGGATGTGATAGCAGTGTTCTTTTTATGTGAAAGTGCAATAAGAACATTTTTGTTACTAAAATCAATGAATAATTGTGATGTCCAGACTCCACAATTTGGGACAAACTCCTCACTGACATCAGGAGAGTAGAAATTCTATACTTCTTCCATTGCAGATTGAAAACTTGCCTGTTCAGACTGCAACTTGTCTCATGTCTCTTACTGTTGACTCCACCAACTGCCCATGTCTGTCTGTCTGTCTGTCTTAAGTTGATTAAACTTTGAGGCAGATCCAGGTCTGGTTGTCCATGCAGAATTAATTTGTCAATTTTCCCAATAAGTTATAAATATAATTAATAATAAATAAATAAGCCATAGATGGCATGAAAAAAGATAACATGTATGATTTAGAAACTAACATGATTATTTTATCATTTAATTTTCATTACAAATTAATAGTTGACTTTTTGTGTGGAAACATCTACAGGAGATGCAATGATTTGCGTTACTACTTCACTTTGCAATGTTTCACCATATGTAAGTAATTAGTATAAGCACTTAACAGCTCATGTAGGCTTTGCAGCTGAAGACTCTGTCTGCACCTTTATCATCCAACCTTTACATGGGCAGTGTTCTGTCCCATACTATGTCTGTTCTGTTATCTGTGAGCTGCATATCAAGGCTATGTGGTAGAACACACTGTGAATAAAACCATGCTGATTCCTTCTCTCTTTGTCACTTGTGATGAGACGCTGTCCGTACATTGGACCTTTCTGCAGAAATACCTTGTTTGAGCTCATTTAATAATGCTCACAAAATACAGTTTCTTCGTTTTAACTCTTTATTTTCTATTCATATTAAAACAGCCAACATTCAGCCGACCTTCTGTTTAGTGAGGTGGGCTGGGTCCAGATGCTTCAGGGGTCTTCTTTTTACGCTGAAACAAGCGTGTCCAGAAGCCCTTCCAGAAGCCCTTCTTCTTTTTCTTTGATTCTTCCGTTAGGACCTCCTGAAAAGACAAAGACAGCATGTTTGAGTTGTCATCCAAAGGTCTCGCTGTAGGTTCAGGGGGCTTACTGAGCCCCTTAGAGGCCGGAGCCAACATGTAGGGATTTAAATGTCTATATTTTATAACACAGAACCAGAGATTACAGGTGATACACTTTTTGATATGATCCAATAATGGACATATTCTGTTTCATTAGTAGCACCAGCACTTCAAGCTGCACCTGCTTCTGTCATTGTGCCAAAAACTGATGGTATACCCCATTATATATATCAGTCTTTGTGTAGATTATTTTATATAATGCACAGGCTGGTATCCTGATCATTAAATTTAGTTTCATAAAATTACACATTACATTGATTTTAATTAGTATCCCCAACCTTGAAACTGCACTTATGATCTGAAGACTTCTAAAATAAGGAATTAGAATCTAAATATGCGGTGAGGCAGCTTACCTGTGGCTGTATGTGTTCCTCTGCATTCCTCTGTTCCTCTTCCATCTGACTCTCTGGCTTCAGGTTTGCCTCTTCCTCGAGAAGCTGCTGTTTCAGGTTGTCTTCTTCTTCAGCAACCTTCTTTTTCAGCTTCTCCTCCAGCTCAGAGAACACATTCCTGTAGCTCTCTTCTACCTCTGAAAGCTGCTTTTTCATATTCTCCTCCAAGTCAGCAAGCTTCTTCTTAAACCTGTCTTCCTGTTCAGAGAGGTCCTTCCTGTAGTTCTCCTCTTTCCTGGAGAGCTGCTGGATCTGATCTTCTCTTCTGTCAGCCAGCTCTTGCTCGACCCTCTCCTTTTGCTTGGCGAGCTGGTTTTGAAACCTCTCGTCTTGCTCAGAGAGCTGCTTCCTGAAGTCATCTCCTGCCTGTGAAAGCTCCTGCAGGTGTTGCTCATCTCTCTCTGCCTTCTGCCTTTTCAGGTTTTGCACCAGAACTTTGGCCGCCTCCACAGCTGACCGAGTGTCATCCAGCTGCTGCAAATTGTATTTCTGACTTTTGCAGAGCTTGCTGTCCTTTTCTTCATGATGCATATTGACCTCACAGAGCTCTCTCTTTCCTTCATGCTCCAAATTCTGTGAGCTAGCGGTGTTCATGCTAGTTCCGACAATACCCTTTGGCGCACGGACATGCATCTTCACCGTAGCCACGAACCACTTATCCAACTGAACTGCGGAGGTACTCTTTGGCTTTTCGTCTGCTTTCCCAACGATGTCACTCCAGAGCCGAGGTTTGGACTCTGCGGGGGTTGAAGCGACTTCATTATCAAGGGGCTTCTTTGTTTCCGGCGCTGGTGGTTTGTAGACCGGCTCTTGTTGTCTCTGGGCCCGATTGTTAGCTTGTCGCGGCTAACAAACACAGACAGGAAACACAATGTCAGTAAGTTTTTTGTCCTCTTGTTTGTGGTAAAGTTTAGACATTTGGCAAAGTTCAAGCTTGTGTTATTACACACAAGTATGAGCAGAAACTATATTTAACCCTTTGAAGAATCCAGTGCTAATTGTAAATAACAAATTTAAAAAAGAAAGAAAAAAACAGTAATCTCTCTAAATACAATGGTTACTAAAATGTGTCTCCAGGTTTGAGCATCTTACCTTTCTAATTCTGACTTGTCTTTGCTCCATGGTTCTTGAGATTATTGTGATGGATCCAAATAAAATACTGTAATTGAACTCAGGTATGGTGTCCTGTGTGTGTATCTGTCAAGATACAAATGTGACCGTTTATAAAGACACTTTCCTTTGAAGTGTCATTTGACATGTAAGGTGATGTTAAGTTTATATGACGTCATTTGGAATGGTTACCATGGAAACATCAAAGCCAATCACGGTCACAGGCTGTGTGCGTGTTTGCGTAGTGACGTCGGCACGTGTGTTTCCGGAAGTTCTGTGACAGCGCGAGAGAGAGCACGTCCCACATGTTAGGCTGGCGAACGGAGCAGGCAGATACAGCGCAGCAAATACATAGTTTGGTGACATCGTGCAAGTGCAAAGTAAAGTACCAAGTCTGCAAGAATACACAAAACTGCCGTTTTTTATTTCACCGCCGCTTGTTTGTTCGTACTCTTAAAATTTTATATTAATCTTTTTAACAACTAAATCTACTAACACGTGTATTTAACTAGTCAAAATATGTATTGGTCCATCCCAGGGAATTTTATTTAAATTTTTACTTGGTTTCTTAGCAGTATTCAACGGAAGGTGGGAGAAATGTGAGAAATTAGCAGAAATAAAAAAGAATACATTATATCAAGGAAGAGATTTGGATATACCCATATTAAAAGTACACGCAAGCTAATTGGTTAACATCAACTGGTCTATGTCAACCCTGTCCTCACTAATGTACACGGTGTTGTGTATTATGCTGTTGTTTGATATGTTGACGTGTTATGGATTAATCTTAATCCTCAGAATAGAGATCAAAAAGGTGTGTTTCTGCCCGGTTTTGAACCGGGGACCTTTCACGTGTGAGGCGAACGTGATGACCACTACACTACAGAAACAGGTGAAAGATGACTGAACGCACATGGTCTGATTTAGACATCTTTTCACTTGACTGCAAAGGTTCTGCATTCTGGACAACATTTTCATTTTTACATGGAGATATTGGATCAGAGATTTTCAACTGGATCCAGTCACAGTGGCTTTGTCATAGATTTGTGTGACAGTAAACGCTGCGAGTGCAGGAACGATATACTTTGGTTATGTTAGAAACAGCCATCAAAGAACTAATCCAGCCATTTGTTGAAAACGGCTGATTCTTGCCTGGTTCCAGGCCTCTTATATTTCAGAGTGGAAACAAAAGCAACAAAAACAAAAAAGACTTTAGCAGCTGAGCTAATTTTTTTTTAAAAACACAATGGACTGTAACTTCAGATAGGCTACAGCAGAATCTGTTACAGTATGAGCCGAGAGTCTGTTTATGTTATCTTAGCTTTTATGTTGCACTTCTTTGCAGACAATGTGGTACACATTTTTCCATATCTTGTAATTGTTTAATGCACAGTATGATACATAAATTGCCAGGATTACTGATGATTTAAATAAAGAATGCTTCTGTCCAGTCTCGATCTGGGGCCCTTTTGCGTGTTAGGCAAACGTGATGACCACTACACTACAGAAACAACTGACAGTGTTAAGGTGTCAACATGCTCACCACAAAGCACCCGTAACACAAAGGCTCTGGCTGTGGTTTACTATGTGGTTTATCACTAATCAGTTCGTCCCCATCAGCATTGATTACAACTGTAATGGACTGACACAACCTCTGGATTGTTTATTTATTGTTTATTTATTAGGATCCCCATTAGCTGCAGCAAATGCTGCCACTCTTCTTACTGGGGTCCGACACATATGCTTAACATTATACAATGCATACCATATAAGAATACATACATACAACAAAACATGATAAAAACAAAAGCACACTGTATGAACAATGTAGTTGTTGTAACAATGTAAATTATAGACCTGTCCTTTCAGTAAACATTTCCATAATTTATCCAAACACATTTATAAAACGTATCTTACAATCTTTCATCTGTATAAAGTATTAAGGAATTACAATGTATGTTGTGTTATGAACCATATTATCACTAGTTTCTTATTATAAAATAGTCATACTCTATACAATATAAACAACACCATTATATTAATAGTAGCAATAATAATAATAATAATAACAGTAACAACAGAGCAGCACACATATCAAAATTCTCTATATCTAGAGATTGTTATAATAGTAATAAACAATATAGTATAGCAGCACTCCTATCATACTTATCTATTAAGAGAGTAATTAATTAGAATAATAGTATAGTAATAATAAATGTCACCATCATCTCTGCCCTAATCATCTCTACAATTATATAATAATGATACAGTGATATAATAATAATGATACAACTATATCAATTCAATTACCTCATTAAAACATACATATACACGTATAATAATAATGATACAGTGATATAATAATAATGATACAACTATATCAATTCAATTACCTCATTAAAACATACATATACACGTATAATAATAATGATACGACTGTATCAGTTGAATTACCTCAACATACCCACCTATAGACCTATTATTTATAACCAATCTATTGTAACTAATTCCTAAATGTTTCGTCGTCACTATTCAAAAAATGTTTTTTTAGTTGTAGTTTAAATTTCACTTTACTATTTTCTGATGTGATATAACTGGGGAGTGAATTCCAGACATACATGACTCTGAATACGTTTACACAAGAACAGAATATTTGGGGCCTGAAAAACACAAACTTTTGAAAACGGTCTCCAGAGTGTAATCTTTTAAAAACGCCACAGTACCGTCGCCGTCTTAACGGGCAAAACACACAACTCCTCTGAATACGATGATGTCACAGACCAGCTTTGTGAATGTCTATTAAGGCCCATTTATTTCCCTCTACATGTGTAAATGGCACATTCATATCAGCCAGTGAGGCACTATAAAATGTTTTGTTGCATCTTGTCACGACCTGGTTCTAAAGCCATGATAAAATATTGGGAGAAGCTTGAAAGCAAATAATAACCCATTTATTTAACAAAAGTTCAAAATGGTGCAATAGGATGTGGTGATTAGTAAGTCAGTGGTGTGTGTGAATGTAGGCAGGAGTGAAACATGTAATGTGTGGGAAGATGTTAGCTGGATGTGACTAAACAAGAACAAAACATCGTTGAACCTGGCAGCAGGCAGACAGAGAGCGCTCAAGGCATGAAGGAGGGGTTTAAGTAGTCAGAGAGCACCGGGCCCAGGAGCTCCAAACTACTCCATCTCCACCCACAGGTACCAAATGAATAACCCAGGGGACCATCACACATCTACCTCCACGTCCAACTCTTTCTGCTTTATACTGTATGTGTCACAGTCGGTCCGTGCCGACATGTTGACAGCTGGACGTATATAAATATATTCAGACAGTTTCTAAATATTCTACACTAGAATGGCACTCAGTGGCACACAAACCTCTCCAAGGCCAAAAAATCCTACACACATGTGTTTAGCTCACCCCTCCTCAAAGTCTCATGGAAATCAGATCAGTAGTTTTATCTTAATCCTGTTAACAAACAAACAAACAAATAGAAACGGGTTAAAATATGACCTCCTAGGTGGAGGTAACAACAAAATATTCAACAATGGTGCTGACACAAAAGGCCCTATTTAAACAATCCAATGCACATGGTCTAAAGTCTATGATGCATTTAGGGTGAGTCCACCTCCTTTTTAGAGATAAACATTACATCATCTGGATGTAAAGTAAGGCGTAAGAACCAAAGAGGTTGTATTAACATCCTTATTTATTCATAGGTCTGTTTTGGGTCTAATGTGAATCTAACCAATCAGAACGTCATCTGTCATCCCCTTTAAAAGCCAGGTGTGCCTGCACCTGGTGCATTACTCTTTAAACAGCAGCTCTCATCTGACTGAGGTTTATGGTCCTGGGCCGGTGGACCCTCTGCCTCCACCTTCTCTTATGTTAGCAAAAGAGAGCGCATACCTCCACCAAGGCTGAGGAACACTTCCTGGATCCTGGGCTGGGGGTCAAACTTTTCCCAAACATAATTCACTCAGCAACAAAAAAACCCTCTCCTAACAAGCTGATTAGCAGTGGAGTTGAGGCAGATTTGATTTCACTCTCAAGCCAGTCTGCAGTGGTTTTTGCATCTTTAGTGATTTTCTGAGCTGATTTGAATGAAATGTTTCCATCTTTTTGTCAGCGAGGAGGATGGAGGTGTGAAGCCAATCATCTTCCAGACATCTTTGAGGAAAACGGGTGTTGTCGTCGGCACCAGGATGGACTGATGATCAACAGCAGCACCTGTGTCAGTATTTCATAGGACTGGTCCAAAGGCAAACATTTACTTTATGCTTCCAGAGGAAGTCAAGATTAGACTTTGTTTTTATGGTTCTTTGCAGATACTCAGATTCTGAACACTTAAAGCAGCTACAAGGAGTTTTTAACTGGTTATGAAACCGTCTCAGTTGTTGTAGTTTTTTGCCTTTATTTATAGGACAGCCTGAAGAGGTGACTGGAAATGTGGGAGAGAGAGTGGGGGGGGGGGGGACATGCGGCAAATCCACGGGTCAGAATCAAACCCGTGTCGACCGCTAGAGGACTATAGCCTCAGCACATGGGGCGCAGCTCTAACCACTGCGCTATCTGCGCCCTAAAATTGCCTATTTCTATACATGAATTCTTATTTAATGTCTGCCACTGGGTCAGATCCCTGCTAAAGCAGACAAAACAGTTTCCTGCAGAGCAGAAGAACCAGCATAGATATTTTACCAAGTAAAGTTTGACAGTAAGCAGAGGGTCAGCCAGTTCAAAAGAAGCAATAGACTTTTCTTTAGGTACTTTTATTTCTGGGTTATATTTTGTGGGTATGGGTGATACTGGTGCAAGGAGAAACAGAAAAGAATTGACCAAAGACCAAAGGAGCTAAAAGGGATCAGTAAAAAACCTGAGTCAACCTCACTCATTCAACAAAGATTCAAAAATGATGTTGAGTTGTCACTTTTCCTCCTAGAGATGTATGTCACATGTCTATTTTATTTATTTTAATGTATTATGATACTAATATATGAATTTACAGTTGTGGGCATAGGACACAGTGGTCATTACTATAATACAACTGGCTTATAATGTGACATTTATGCTAGCATTGCTACCGAGCTATAGCTACTCACATGCTAGTCAGATCAAATTTTTATGACACAAGATGAAGGTACTCCAGGGAGATGTAGTCTTCACTCCAGGAAACACTACCACTTTTGTCCACAGGTTAGTTTTTATATGCTATGTTATGTATGAACAAGAGTGAAACATAGTCATGACATGACATGGTGCTACTTGTGCATAACACATCCATAACACAGTTGTACATTCTCAATGTCAAATCTTAAACTCATGTGGAGGTAAAACACAAAAGTCCTCAAGGAGCCATTATTGAAATAACTAAATGAAACACAAATCCAGTGAGACAGTTTCATCCTCTTTCAGCTGTCAGATACTGTTTGTGCAGTGATTTGTTCTTTCAGGTAACACATATCTGTGCAGAGCACTTAAAATCAAGAGTGGAAAGAGTTGATTTCAGGCCTTAAGAGAACGATTCACCCAGAAATGAACATTCAGTCAGTGTTTACTTACCCCATACCAATGGAAGGTTCCATGAAGAATTTAAAAAAAATATTTTTAATTTTTAAATAAGCTCCTGTCTTCTTCAGAGAATGTTCTCCATGTTCTTCTCATGGAGGATTGTTGGGTCTCTGTAGAATAAAGAGTCGGTCTAGACCTGATATATGCCTTGATATAACTTGATATAACGCTGCACAAATAAATTGAATTGAATTGAATTTCCATCGGCATGACAAAGTATAGCTTATGACTGAATTTTCATTTTTAGGTGAACTGTTCCTTTAAGAGAAAACAGCATATATCTCACTAGAAATTCTCCAATGGAATCCTACATGTCACTCACCAAGAACTATTCCCTTTTATTAAACTCCTTCACAGTCTTCACTACATATATTATGAGTCTGCAAATCGACTGCAAAATGCACTGATGCATACAGCTGCGAGGCGTTCAATGTACTTATTTGTTACATGTCACATCTCTAAATGTAAACAGTGCTTTATACCTGCTGAAAATGACTAATTACTGTGATTTTGGTGATATTTCCTTTTTCTTTTGCTTTGATTCTAAAATGTCTGTGGGGTCTGACTCTAAACTGGCAGCATTGCTGACTGGCAGTGTCTTCTGTCAGCTTTGTACAAAGCCTCCCAGTAGCAGTATTATCAGAAACAGAATCATAAGTGAACCCAGTACTTTGTAGTCTGATGAGTTGGAATAGACACTTACAGAGTACATGTCAGACATTCAGACAAGAAACAAACAGTATTTGAAAGTCAGACACAGATGTTGATGCAGTGAATCTCTGGTCCATGTCCTCACAGGATGTGAAGTTCACAGTGTGTGAAACGGCTCTCAGGCTGATCTGGATTCACTTTAAGCTGCATGTTTACAGTAAAAACCAACAGCAGGAGCTGTCCTGAGAAAACGCTGACACCTGCTGGTGTTCAGTGACTACTACACCTTTTAGCACAGCTCTAAAATATAAATACTTGAAACACTATTTAACCAGTAATACAGCAGTGTTTGACTTTTTGATATGCATGAAATTAGTGTGTTGATGCATTTATATTCTTACTTGTATACTATACCAAAGTTTGGGACTCATCTTTTTGTTTTGATAACTGTTTTATTGACTCTATTGTATAATAAAGATTTGTTGGCACAGTTTATGTTTTTGTTTTTTTATTATTTAACCTTTATTTATACAGGTAATCAACATTCATTCTATAGTTACAATGAAGAACTATGCGTGCTGCTCTATTCTGTATCATCTGTAGTTTCCTTATCGTTTCTACAGTGGCATTAGACCAAACTGCGGGGCTAATCAAGGTTTGACAATATTAAGGCCTGAACTGCTTGTTTCGTGGCTGTTGGTGTCAAGAAAGTTGCACATCTTCTGATTACAGAGATTGCGCTTCCCATTTTTACAATCATCTTATTTATATGTTTTGTCCATAATAGTTTATCATCTATGATGATGCCCAGAAGCTTGGTTTCATGCACTCGGTTAATACACGTCATTTATTCTGAGGTTTAACTTTGGTGTTTTGCTGATGGAGTATTTTGAGCCAAGCACCATGCTATTAGTCTTCAGTACATTCAGGACCAGTTGGTTTCTTTTTACCCATTCAACTATTGATCCCAATTCTACATTTAGAACCCTATCCAACTCTCTGGTTGAGAGAGCGGATGTGTATACAGTTGAGTCATATGCGTACATCACAATTTTAGCTTTGTTTAAGACAAGGGGTAAATCATTGGTAAAAATGGTATACAGTAAAGGTCCCAGACAACTGCCCTGGGGCACACCACAAGTTACAGCTCTGACGTCTGAATAACTTCCATTAAAGAAAACGGTCTGTGTCCTGTTATTTAAATAACTCTCAAACCAAGATAATGCAGATCGATCAAAGCCATAACATTCAAGTTTGTCCAGTAATAATTTAGGATTTATGATATCAAATGCTGCTGAGAAGTCTAACAGAACAACACCAATGATTTTCTTCTCATCTCTTTCCCTTAACCAGTCATCAGTCATTAGTGTTAGAGCGGTAGCCGTGGAGTGCCCTTCTCTGTATGCATGTTGGAAATCAGTAACTAAACTATTTACAGACATAAAGTTCTTAATTTCTTCATATACAATGTTTTCAATCATCTTCATCATCATCATCATCACAGGCAAAATACTAATTGGACGACTATTTGATCCAGAAAATGTTCATTTCTTGTTTTTAGGCAGTGGTATTATCTTGGCTTTTTTCCATTTTTGTGGACATAGACAGTTAGTGAAACTTAAGTTTATTATATGACAAATAGCTGGTGCAATTAAATCTGCAACCAATTTAAGAAGTTTGCCTTCAAGGTTATCAACACCTGTTTGTTTATTTTTAATATTCTTTAGCATATTTTCTACCTCCCTTGTGGTCACCTTATCAAATTAAAATGTACTATTTTTATCCTTCATAATTACATTTTTTATTAATAGGTTAGATAAATTATTATCTATATTTGGTATGTTGTTGTTCATTTTCTCTACTTTATCTATGAAATAGTTATTTAAATGATTTGCAATTTCAGTAGATTTCGTTAGGAAGTTACTTTCCACTTCTAAAAAGGATGGAGTGGGTTTAGTGTTCCTACCCAATAGATAATTGAGTGTGCTCCATCATTTTTTACTATCATATCTAATGTTATTAATCCTATTTTCATAATATAATCTCTTTTTAGTTCTATTTAATTTTGTAACGAAGTTTCTTAGTTTACGATAGGCCTGCCAGTCATGATTGTGTCCAGTTATGATAACTGTTTTTTTTGCTCGATCTCTTTGTTTCATACGCTGTTTGATTTCATTGTCCAACCAAGGTGTTCTGACACACCTGACAGCAAACTTCTTCAGTGGTGCATGTTTGTCCACCAAAGGCATGAAGATTTCATCAAATTCCGACAGCGCTGCATCAGGATTAGTGCTTGACATCACATTAGACCAGGACACATTCTTGACTTCATCAACAAAACTGTCTCCATTAAATATTTTGTACGATCTTTTAAGTACAACTTTGGGTCCAGGCTTGGTTACTTTTGTATTCCTTACAATAATGATCAAATTGTGATCACTAAAACCAGTCGGAACGGATAGAATTTTAGAGCATAGTTCAGGTGTGTTAGTAAAAATGTGATCAATACAGGTTGAAGTCAAAGTACCATCATTCCTTAAACTTATCCTGGTAGCTTTGTTAATTACTTGTAATAATCCACAGCTTTCTGTAACAGTTCCAAGTTTGTTTTTTAGTGGGCAGTTTTGTGAAAACCAGTCTATATTCATATCACCCAAAACAAATGTTTCATGACCCAGAGTACTGCTATAGTCTAACATTTCACATATTGTATCCAAATAAGTATTATTACAACTTGGCAGTCTGTAACAACAGCCAACTAACAATGGCTTCAAATAAGGGAGATGTATTTGCAACCAAAGCACTTCAATACTGTAGTTCATCAAATCATCCCTGATTTTCACTGGAATGTGGTCTTGGATGTAACAGGCTACTCCACCACCAGATTTGTTTCTGTCTCTTCTGAAAATACTGTAACCCTGAATCATTAGCGATCCATCTTCAAAAGTGGAATCTAGATGTGTTTCTCAGATTGCTAGAATATGCAAATTATTAGAAACTGCTATGTCAGTTATCTCGTTTATCTTGTTCCTAATGCTTTTAATGTTAATGTGAGCAATTCTTAGTCCCTTTTTTGGCAAACTGTGGTGTAAGATGTGAATGTCAATCATGAGGTGTGTTTGAGTGACAGCGGTAAATCAAGCGAGCCCGCATACCTGCACAGAGTTCAAACATCTCTAGGCTGCTTTGGGGTGCTGTTACGGGGGTGTATTATCAGTTTATCCTGCCGTAAAAAGGCGATGTCCCCACGTTCCTGTGCGGCTTTCAGCTTCGGAAGCAGTTCTTTCCTTTTCTGTCGGACAGCATCCGTATGGTCCTCATTGATGTAGATTTTGGTACCTCTGAGATTTGAGATCAAATTGAGTGAGGTAACCTCGGTCTAGGGAAAGAATCTCCTGAAAAGCTCAAGTGAACTAAGCTGTAGATTTTAAACAAAAACGTGAACTGGCAGTAGCTTGGGCTAAAGTTTTCCGTGCAGATGAGGTGCTGGAGAAACGCTTTCATCTTCTAAAGTGTTTCCTGGATGATGTCATCCTGTTGAATGGCAGACCACTCTTCAGTCAGAGCTGCCTGGAAGAGTCTGTGAAGGATGTTCACTCTGTTGCTGTCAATCAACCAACCCCCTTGTTTTCACTGGAGTTAGATTGACTCATCTTCTGTCCAGTCCAGACGTGTAACACATCCTCCTCCTCCAGAAACTGGATGATATCCAGTCTGCACAGCACCAGTCTGAAGTCTTTGGGCTTGAAGTCCGTCATGCCTTTGACTGTTTTGGCATGTGCAGACTTATTATGGGTACCAATGGTCTCTCTGCTGTAGTGGTGGCCGGTTAGAACCTGTTTTTGAGGTACAACAGGTGGAGATGTTTATCCAGATTCTGGGTCATTAATTGGGCCAAATAATTGAGGGCTGCGATTTCAAATCCCTCGAGTGTACAGTTTATAACTTACAGTAATTAAACACCGTGCTGGAAGCTATGGTTTTACAATATCAATTAGAAATATATATATTCCAGTTCTAACTCTGCAAAGCTTATATTGAACTTTTAATAAAGTTTGAAAATGTATCAGGCAAAAAAAAATCATCTCTCAATTTGTCATTAAATACAACAAAACCACCACAAACTAAAACCTTCATAAACAACGACATATAGTTGAATTAGTACCTTTCTGATGATGTCAAGCTAAAAATTATCGTGGTAAAGGTAGAATTTGTGGCTGAGCTGTTGCATTGGATTACATTACATTTCACAGGTGTACCTAATAATAAAGTGGCCTCTGAGTGTAGTGTATCACAATATGCATAAATGTAGGCAAAATCAGATTTGTCTTTGTCAGGAATGTTATTTTAGAACAACCAATAACATTTGAATTGATCTGTTAAATGAAGAAGGCCTAAAGACATGATGTTTGTCACCCCTAGATGCGAGGTTCACGCAGCCGGACTCGTCACGATCGAGCCGTTATCAGCTGACAGTACAGCATGGCCACGTTCAGCACAGCAGAGAGGAAGAGGAGGCCACATGGCGACCGCAAGTCCACTGAGATGAGCCTCCACCGTTTGAAGCCGCCGTGATGACCCAGCTGTACCCACGCTCTCAAATAGACGTCTATGTCAAGGTTAGTGTTGAACAGTCAGAGGTGGATTTGATGTGTTGGCTTTTATAGACTTTGAATCACTTTAATATGAAGATTGTTTTTATTGTGCAGAAAAACCTCAAAACTTTCCTTTGCAAACAGATTCTGCAGTCAGATGGAGGGAACTACAGCGTGTGCGTGAACGCTGGCACCCTGGCGGTGATTGATGCCAGAACACCCATGCGGGACTATGTGTGTGCTTGCACCGTCGGGTTTGTGGATGAGACACCCCTCGCTGACCTTTGCTATGCGGAGGAAAGTGGAGGAGTGAGCTCTCTTGCTTTAGCACTGTTGCCCCGAGGTGGACAGATTGCTCTTCTGCAGATGGACGCCAGACTACACCAGGACCACTTAGAGGCTCTGATCGAAGCGGCCATGACTGCCTGTAAAGGTGTGAGTAAGGTGCTGGATGAGGTGGTGCGACAACATCTCCAAGAGTTTTCTGTGCTCTCCAGAGACTGAAGCAGGGAGGAGAGTAAATGTACTGTACACTGTGCTTTGGTTAGAGACCAGACAGTGTTATTGGACTAAATAGAGAAAAATTCTGGGAGAACGTTGCAGTTGATTTTCTTTTTTTTATGTATACATGGCAATGATAGTTTTATACGTTATGTACATACGTGTCGAAGCTAACAATAAATGTGTCAACCCTGCAGCATTTGTGTGTTGCTTTTGACTTGTTAATTTGTAAGTGGTTGTATTATTCAAAGGTACAATCTTTAATCTCAATGCAAATAAAATACATAGTATTTTTGGTTATTAATGTTTTTGATGCTGTTAAATGTGTCTTTATCAGCATTGTTTTTCAGCTGCTGAAACTGGGCTAAATACAGATGAAAATTTGGATGCAAATGCTCAACATTGTAACTGAATCAGATTTTTATGCCTCTGCCCAAGTAGGCTCATAGGATTACTGTGGGTTACCGTATGTCACAAAACTGATGGACACAATTCATTGGAATTTCACACATGCTTTGTAGAGACCATAAAGGTGTCTATCTCATATTGGTTTCTTAAATTTGCTTATTCTTAGGCACATTTCTTTGGGGGCTATTATCCATCCATTGAGTTTTTCCAGTAGCAGAGGCATCTGTGTCCTCAGTCACCCCAACATCCAACATCACGGCCCTGACAAATTGGCAGGAATGCCTAGCTGGAACGTAGCACAACATGGATGTGATAGCAGTGTTCTTTTTATGTGAAAGTGCAATAAGAACATTTTTGTTACTAAAATCAATGAATAATTGTGATGTCCAGACTCCACAATTTGGGACAAACTCCTCACTGATATCAGGAGAGTAGAAATTCTATACTTCTTCCATTGCAGATTTAAAACTTGCCTGTTCAGACTGCAACTTGTCTCATGTCTCTTACTGTTGACTCCACCAACTGCCCATGTCTGTCTGTCTGTCTGTCTTAAGTTGATTAAACTTTGAGGCAGATCCAGGTCTGGTTGTCCATGCAGAATTAATTTGTCAATTTTCCCAATAAGTTATAAATATAATTAATAATAAATAAATAAGCCATAGATGGCATGAAAAAAGGTAACATGTATGATTTAGAAACTAACATGATTATTTTATCATTTAATTTTCATTACAAATTAATAGTTGACTTTTTGTGTGGAAACATCTACAGGAGACGCAATGATTTGCGTTACTACTTCACTTTGCAATGTTTCACCATATGTAAGTAATTAGTATAAGCACTTAACAGCTCATGTAGGCTTTGCAGCTGAAGACTCTGTCTGCACCTTTATCATCCAACCTTTACATGGGCAGTGTTCTGTCCCATACTATGTCTGCTCTGTTATCTGTGAGCTGCATATCAAGGCTATGTGGTAGAACACACTGTGAATAAAACCATGCTGATTCCTTCTCTCTTTGTCACTTGTGATGAGACGCTGTCCGTACATTGGACCTTTCTGCAGAAATACCTTGTTTGAGCTCATTTAATAATGCTCACAAAATACAGTTTCTTCGTTTTAACTCTTTATTTTCTATTCATATTAAAACAGCCAACATTCAGCCGACCTTCTGTTTAGTGAGGTGGGCTGGGTCCAGATGCTTCAGGGGTCTTCTTTTTACGCTGAAACAAGCGTGTCCAGAAGCCCTTCCAGAAGCCCTTCTTCTTTTTCTTTGATTCTTCCGTTAGGACCTCCTGAAAAGACAAAGACAGCATGTTTGAGTTGTCATCCAAAGGTCTCGCTGTAGGTTCAGGGGGCTTACTGAGCCCCTTAGAGGCCGGAGCCAACATGTAGGGATTTAAATGTCTATATTTTATAACACAGAACCAGAGATTACAGGTGATACACTTTTTGATATGATCCAATAATGGACATATTCTGTTTCATTAGTAGCACCAGCACTTCAAGCTGCACCTGCTTCTGTCATTGTGCCAAAAACTGATGGTATACCCCATTATATATATCAGTCTTTGTGTAGATTATTTTATATAATGCACAGGCTGGTATCCTGATCATTAAATTTAGTTTCATAAAATTACACATTACATTGATTTTAATTTGTATCCCCAACCTTGAAACTGCACTTATGATCTGAAGACTTCTAAAATAAGGAATTAGAATCTAAATATGCGGTGAGGCAGCTTACCTGTGGCTGTATGTGTTCCTCTGCATTCCTCTGTTCCTCTTCCATCTGACTCTCTGGCTTCAGGTTTGCCTCTTCCTCGAGAAGCTGCTGTTTCAGGTTGTCTTCTTCTTCAGCAACCTTCTTTTTCAGCTTCTCCTCCAGCTCAGAGAACACATTCCTGTAGCTCTCTTCTACCTCTGAAAGCTGCTTTTTCATATTCTCCTCCAAGTCAGCAAGCTTCTTCTTAAACCTGTCTTCCTGTTCAGAGAGGTCCTTCCTGTAGTTCTCCTCTTTCCTGGAGAGCTGCTGGATCTGATCTTCTCTTCTGTCAGCCAGCTCTTGCTCGACCCTCTCCTTTTGCTTGGCGAGCTGGTTTTGAAACCTCTCGTCTTGCTCAGAGAGCTGCTTCCTGAAGTCATCTCCTGCCTGTGAAAGCTCCTGCAGGTGTTGCTCATCTCTCTCTGCCTTCTGCCTTTTCAGGTTTTGCACCAGAACTTTGGCCGCCTCCACAGTTGACCGAGTGTCATCCAGCTGCTGCAAATTGTATTTCTGACTTTTGCAGAGCTTGCTGTCCTTTTCTTCATGATGCATATTGACCTCGCAGAGCTCTCTCTTTCCTTCATGCTCCAAATTCTGTGAGCTAGCGGTGTTCATGCTAGTTCCGACAATACCCTTTGGCGCACGGACATGCATCTTCACCGTAGCCACGAACCACTTATCCAACTGAACTGCGGAGGTACTCTTTGGCTTTTCGTCTGCTTTCCCAACGATGTCACTCCAGAGCCGAGGTTTGGACTCTGCGGGGGTTGAAGCGACTTCATTATCAAGGGGCTTCTTTGTTTCCGGCGCTGGTGGTTTGTAGACCGGCTCTTGTTGTCTCTGGGCCCGATTGTTAGCTTGTCGCGGCTAACAAACACAGACAGGAAACACAATGTCAGTAAGTTTTTTGTTCTCTTGTTTGTGGTAAAGTTTAGACATTTGGCAAAGTTCAAGCTTGTGTTATTACACACAAGTATGAGCAGAAACTATATTTAACCCTTTGATGAATCCAGTGCTAATTGTAAATAACAAATTAAAAAAAGAAAGAAAAAAACAGTAATCTCTCTAAATACAATGGTTACTAAAATGTGTCTCCAGGTTTGAGCATCTTACCTTTCTAATTCTGACTTGTCTTTGCTCCATGGTTCTTGAGATTATTGTGATGGATCCAAATAAAATACTGTAATTGAACTCAGGTATGGTGTCCTGTGTGTGTATCTGTCAAGATACAAATGTGACCGTTTATAAAGACACTTTCCTTTGAAGTGTCATTTGACATGTAAGGTGATGTTAAGTTTATATGACGTCATTTGGAATGGTTACCATGGAAACATCAAAGCCAATCACGGTCACAGGCTGTGTGCGTGTTTGCGTAGTGACGTCGGCACGTGTGTTTCCGGAAGTTCTGTGACAGCGCGAGAGAGAGCACGTCCCACATGTTAGGCTGGCGAACGGAGCAGGCAGATACAGCGCAGCAAATACATAGTTTGGTGACATCGTGCAAGTGCAAAGTAAAGTACCAAGTCTGCAAGAATACACAAAACTGCCGTTTTTTATTTCACCGCCGCTTGTTTGTTCGTACTCTTAAAATTTTATATTAATCTTTTTTAACAACTAAATCTACTAACACGTGTATTTAACTAGTCAAAATATGTATTGGTCCATCCCAGGGAATTTTATTTAAATTTTTACTTGGTTTCTAAGCAGTATTCAACGGAAGGTGGGAGAAATGTGAGAAATTAGCAGAAATAAAAAAGAATACATTATATCAAGGAAGAGATTTGGATATACCCATATTAAAAGTACACGCAAGCTAATTGGTTAACATCAACTGGTCTATGTCAACCCTGTCCTCACTAATGTACACGGTGTTGTGTATTATGCTGTTGTTTGATATGTTGACGTGTTATGGATTAATCTTAATCCTCAGAATAGAGATCAAAAAGGTGTGTTTCTGCCCGGTTTTGAACCGGGGACCTTTCGCGTGTGAGGCGAACGTGATGACCACTACACTACAGAAACAGGTGAAAGATGACTGAACGCACATGGTCTGATTTAGACATCTTTTCACTTTACTGCTAAGATTCTGCATTCTGGACAACATGTTCATTTTTACATGGAGATATTGGATCATAGATTTTCAACTGGATCCAGTCACAGTGGCTTTGTCATAGATTTGTGTGACAGTAAACGCTGAGAGTGCAGGAACGATATACTTTGGTTATGTTAGAAACAGCCATCAAAGAACTAATCCAGCCATTTGTTGAAAACGGCTGATTCTTGCCTGGTTCCAGGCCTCTTATATTTCAGAGTGGAAACAAAAGCAACAAAAACAAAAAAGACTTTAGTAGCTGAGCTAATTTTTTTTTAAAAACACAATGGACTGTAACTTCAGATAGGCTACAGCAGAATCTGTTACAGTATGAGCCGAGAGTCTGTTTATGTTATCTTAGCTTTTATGTTGCACTTCTTTGCAGACAATGTGGTACACATTTTTCCATATCTTGTAATTGTTTAATGTACAGTATGATACATAAATTGCCAGGATTACTGATGATCTAAATAAAGACTGTTTCTGCCCAGTCTTGATCTGGGGCCCTTTTGCGTGTTAGGCAAACGTGATGACCACTACACTACAGAAACAACTGACAGTGTTAAGGTGTCAACATGCTCACCACAAAGCACCCGTAACACAAAGGCTCTGGCTGTGGTTTACGGTCCACATGAGGTAAGAAGCTTGGATGTAGGGCTGCAGGTTAGCTAGCAACAATTTACGACTGCTAACAGAGGAAATGTCATGCTGTTGTATCGAACATGAACAAACTTCAGTAATACTGAAGTAGACAACATGTTCCAGATTAAAGGTTATAAATCTTCAAAACTTCATTGACTGTAAATTGATATGATCAATATTCAGACTGAATGAATCCAATCAGTTATTTATTCATCAATATTACTAAAATACATAAAGAGACATAAAAAACAACAACACCCAAAACATAAGCACCATACATCTCTTGGGTGACACAACTGGAGTATTCAACAATTCACACAATCACTAATCAGTTCGTTCCCCATCAGCATTGATTACAACTGTAATGGACTGACACAACCTCTGGATTGTTTATTTATTGTTTATTTATTAGGATCCCCATTAGCTGCAGCAAATATTGCCACTCTTCTTACTGGGGTCAGACACATATGCTTAACATTATACAATGCATACCATATAAGAATACATACATACAACAAAACATGATAAAAACAAAAGCACACTGTACGAACAATGTAGTTGTTGTAACAATGTAAATTATATACCTGTCCTTTCAGTAAACATTTCCATAATTTATCCAAACATATTTATAAAACGTATCTTACAATCTTTCATCTGTATAAAGTATTAAGGAATTACAATGTATGTTGTGTTATGAACCATATTATCACTAGTTTCTTATTATAAAATAGTCATACTCTATACAATATAAACAACACCATTATATTAATAGTAGCAATAATAATAATAATAATAACAGTAACAACAGAGCAGCACACATATCATACTTCTCTATATCTAGAGATTGTTATAATAGTAATAAACAATATAGTATAGCAGCACTCCTATCATACTTATCTATTAAGAGAGTAATTAATTAGAATAATAGTATAGTAATAATAAATGTCACCATCATCTCTGCCCTAATCATCTCTACAATTATATAATAATGATACAGTGATATAATAATAATGATACAACTATATCAATTCAATTACCTCATCAAAACATACATATACATGTATACACATACAGTATAATAATAATGATACGACTGTATCAGTTGAATTACCTCATCAAAACATACATATACATGTATACACATACAGTATAATAATAATGATACGACTGTATCAGTTGAATTACCTCAACATACCCACCTATAGACCTATTATTTATAATCAATCTATTGTAACTAATTCCTACATGTTTCGTCGTCACTATTCAAAAAATGTTTTTTTAGTTGTAGTTTAACTTTCACTTTACTATTTTCTGATGTGATATAACTGGGGAGTGAATTCCAGACATACATGGCTGTGAATATGACTGTTCGTTTGATAGCATTTGTCTTTACTTTTGGTAGTGTAAAATGACCTGCAGTGGCATGTCTAGTATTATAATTATGTTTATCTGTACTGAAGGATAAGTTCTGATACAAAGTAAACGGGGTCTTAGTGACAGTAATGTTTCTAATAAATACTAATAATGAATAGATCAGTCTGTCTTTTACAAATAACCAGTTAAGACTCTTATGCATTGCAACAACATTCATTCTATAGTTACAATGAAGAACTATGCGTGCTGCTCTATTCTGTATCATCTGTAGTTTCCTTATCGTTTCTACAGTGGCATTAGACCAAACTGCGGGGCAATAATCAAGGTTTGACAATATTAAGGCCTGAACTGCTTGTTTCGTGGCTGTTGGTGTCAAGAAAGTTGCACATCTTCTGATTACAGAGATTGCGCTTCCCATTTTTACAATCATCTTATTTATATGTTTTGTCCATAATAGTTTATCATCTATGATGATGCCCAGAAGCTTGGTTTCATGCACTCGGTTAATACACGTCATTTATTCTGAGGTTTAACTTTGGTGTTTTGCTGATGGAATATTTTGAGCCAAGCACCATGCTATTAGTCTTCAGTACATTCAGGACCAGTTGGTTTCTTTTTACCCATTCAACTATTGATCCCAATTCTACATTTAGAACCCTATCCAACTCTCTGGTTGAGAGAGCGGATGTGTATACAGTTGAGTCATATGCGTACATCACAATTTTAGCTTTGTTTAAGACAAGGGGTAAATCATTGGTAAAAATGGTATACAGTAAAGGTCCCAGACAACTGCCCTGGGGCACACCACAAGTTACAGCTCTGACGTCTGAATAACTTCCATTAAAGAAAACGGTCTGTGTCCTGTTATTTAAATAACTCTCAAACCAAGATAATGCAGATCGATCAAAGCCATAACATTCAAGTTTGTCCAGTAATAATTTAGGATTTATGATATCAAATGCTGCTGAGAAGTCTAACAGAACAACACCAATGATTTTCTTCTCATCTCTTTCCCTTAACCAGTCATCAGTCATTAGTGTTAGAGCGGTAGCCGTGGAGTGCCCTTCTCTGTATGCATGTTGGAAATCAGTAACTAAACTGTTTACAGACATAAAGTTATTAAGTTGTTCATGTACAATGTTTTCAATCATCTTCATCATCATCATCATCACAGGCAAAATACTAATTGGACGACTATTTGATCCAGAAAATATTCATTTCTTGTTTTTAGGCAGTGGTATTATCTTGGCTTTTTTCCATTTTTGTGGACATAGACAGTTAGTGAAACTTAAGTTTATTATATGACAAATAGCTGGTGCAATTAAATCTGCAACCAATTTAAGAAGTTTGCCTTCAAGGTTATCAACACCTGTTTGTTTATTTTTAATATTCTTTAGCATATTTTCTACCTCCCTTGTGGTCACCTTATCAAATTAAAATGTACTATTTTAATCCTTCATAATTACATTTTTTGTTAATAGGTTAGATAAATTATTATCTATATTTGGTATGTTGTTGTTCATTTTCTCTACTTTATCTATGAAATAGTTATTTAAATGATTTGCAATTTCAGTAGATTTCGTTAGGAAGTTACTTTCCACTTCTAAAAAGGATGGAGTGGGTTTAGTGTTCCTACCCAATAGATAATTGAGTGTGCTCCATCATTTTTTACTATCATATCTAATGTTATTAATCCTATTTTCATAATATAATCTCTTTTTAGTTCTATTTAATTTTGTAACGAAGTTTCTTAGTTTACGATAGGCCTGCCAGTCATGATTGTGTCCAGTTATGATAACTGTTTTTTTTGCTCGATCTCTTTGTTTCATACGCTGTTTGATTTCATTGTCCAACCAAGGTGTTCTGACACTCCTGACAGCAAACTTCTTCAGTGGTGCATGTTTGTCGACCAAAGGCATGAAGATTTCATCAAATTCCGACAGCGCTGCATCAGGATTAGTGCTTGACATCACATTAGACCAGGACACATTCTTGACTTCATCAACAAAACTGTCTCCATTAAATATTTTGTACGATCTTTTAAGTACAACTTTGGGTCCAGGCTTGGTTACTTTTGTATTCCTTACAATAATGATCAAATTGTGATCACTAAAACCAGTCGGAACGGATAGAATTTTAGAGCATAGTTCAGGTGTGTTAGTAAAAATGTGATCAATACAGGTTGAAGTCAAAGTACCATCATTCCTTAAACTTATCTTGGTAGGTTTGTTAATTACTTGTAATAATCCACAGCTTTCTGTAACAGTTCCAAGTTTGTTTTTTAGTGGGCAGTTTTGTGAAAACCAGTCTATATTCATATCACCCAAAACAAATGTTTCATGACCCAGAGTACTGCTATAGTCTAACATTTCACATATTGTATCCAAATAAGTATTATTACCACTTGGCAGTCTGTAACAACAGCCAACTAATAATGGCTTCAAATAAGGGAGATGTATTTGCAACCAAAGCACTTCAATACTGTAGTTCATCAAATCATCCCTGATTTTCACTGGAATGTGGTCTTGGATGTAACAGGCTACTCCGCCACCAAATTTGTTTCTGTCTCTTCTGAAAATACTGTAACCCTGAATCATTAGCGATCCATCTTCAAAAGTGGAATCTAGATGTGTTTCTGAGATTGCTAGAATATGCAAATTATTAGAAACTGCTATGTCAGTTATCTCGTTTATCTTGTTCCTAATGCTATTAATGTTAATGTGAGCAATTCTTAGTCCCTTTTTTGGCAAACTGTGGTGTAAGATGTGAATGTCAATCATGAGGTGTGTTTGAGTGACAGCGGTAAATCAAGCGAGCCCGCATACCTGCACAGAGTTCAAACATCTCTAGGCTGCTTTGGGGTGCTGTTACGGGGTGTATTATCAGTTTATCCTGCCGTAAACAGGCGATGTCCCCACGTTCCTGTGCGGCTTTCAGCTTCGGAAGTAGTTCTTTCCTTTTCTGTCGGACAGCATCCGTATGGTCCTCATTGATGTAGATTTTGGTACCTCTGAGATTTGAGATCAAATTGAGTGAGGTAACCTCAGTTTAGGGAAAGAATCTCCCGAAAAGCTCAAGTGAACTAAGCTGTAGATTTTAAACAAAAACGTGAACTGGCAGTAGCTTGGGCTAAAGTTTTCCGTGCAGATGAGGTGCTGGAGAAACGCTTTCATCTTCTAAAGTGTTTCCTGGATGATGTCATCCTGTTGAATGGCAGACCACTCTTCAGTCAGAGCTGCCTGGAAGAGTCTGTGGAGGATGTTCACTCTGTTGCTGTCAATCAACCAACCCCCTTGTTTTCACTGGATTTAGATTGACTCATCTTCTGTCCAGTCCAGACGTGTAACACATCCACCTCCTCCAGAAACTGGATGATATCCAGTCTGCACAGCACCAGTCTGAAGTCTTTGGGCTCGAAGTCCGTCATGCCTTTGACTGTTTTGGCATGTGCAGACTTATTATGGGTACCAATGGTCTCTCTGCTGTAGTGGTGGCCGGTTAGAACCTGTTTTTGAGGTACAACAGGTGGAGATGTTTATCCAGATTCTGGGTCATTAATTGGGTCAAAAAATTGAGGGCTGCGATTTCAAATCCCTCGAGTGTACAGTTTATAACTTACAGTAATTAAACACCGTGCTGGAAGCTATGGTTTTACAATATCAATTAGAAATATATATATTCCAGTTCTAACTCTGCAAAGCTTATATTGAACTTTTAATAAAGTTTGAAAATGTATCAGGCTAAAAAAAATCATCTCTCAATTTGTCATCAAATACAACAAAACCACCACAAACTAAAACCTTCATAAACAACGACATATAGTTGAATTAGTACCTTTCTGATGATGTCAAGCTAAACATTATTGTGGTAAAGGTAGAATTTGTGGCTGAGCTGTTGCATTGGATTACATTACATTTCACAGGTGTACCTAATAATAAAGTGGCCTCTGAGTGTAGTGTATCACAATATGCATAAATGTAGGCAAAATCAGATTTGTCTTTGTCAGGAATGTTATTTTAGAACAACCAATAACATTTGAATTGATCTGTTAAATGAAGAAGGCCTAAAGACATGATGTTTGTCACCCCTAGATGCGAGGTTCACGCAGCCGGACTCGTCACGATCGAGCCGTTATCAGCTGTCAGTACAGCATGGCCACGTTCAGCACAGCAGAGAGGAAGAGGAGGCCACATGGCGACCGCAAGTTCACTGAGATGAGCCTCCACCGTTTGAAGCCGCCGTGATGACCCAGCTGTACCCACGCTCTCAAATAGACGTCTATGTCAAGGTTAGTGTTGAACAGTCAGAGGTGGATTTGATGTGTTGGCTTTTATAGACTTTGAATCACTTTAATATGAACATTGTTTTTATTGTGCAGAAAAACCTCAAAACTTTCCTTTGCAAACAGATTCTGCAGTCAGATGGAGGGAACTACAGCGTGTGCGTGAACGCTGCCACCCTGGCGGTGATTGATGCCAGAACACCCATGCGGGACTATGTGTGTGCTTGCACCGTCGGGTTTGTGGATGAGACACCCCTCGCTGACCTTTGCTATGCGGAGGAAAGTGGAGGAGTGAGCTCTCTTGCTTTAGCACTGTTGCCCCGAGGTGGACAGATTGCTCTTCTGCAGATGGACGCCAGACTACACCAGGACCACTTAGAGGCTCTGATCGAAGCGGCCATGACTGCCTGTAAAGGTGTGAGTAAGGTGCTGGATGAGGTGGTGCGACAACATCTCCAAGAGTTTTCTGTGCTCTCCAGACACTGAAGCAGGGAGGAGAGTAAATGTACTGTACACTGTGCTTTGGTTAGAGACCAGACAGTGTTATTGGACTGAATAGAGAAAAATTCTGGGAGAACGTTGCAGTTGATTTTCTTTTTTTATGTATACATGGCAATGATAGTTTTATACGTTATGTACATACGTGTCGAAGCTAACAATAAATGTGTCAACCCTGCATCATTTGTGTGTTGCTTTTGACTTGTTAATTTGTAAGTGGTTGTATTATTCAAAGGTACAATCTTTAATCTCAATGCAAATAAAATACATAGTATTTTTGGTTATTAATGTTTTTGATGCTGTTAAATGTGTCTTTATCAGCATTGTTTTTCAGCTGCTGAAACTGGGCTAAATACAGATGAAAATTTGGATGCAAATGCTCAACATTGTAACTGAATCAGATTTTTATGCCTCTGCCCAAGTAGGCTCATAGGATTACTGTGAGTTACCGTATGTCACAAAACTGATGGACACAATTCATTGGAATTTCACACATGCTTTGTAGAGACCATAAAGGTGTCTATCTCATATTGGTTTCTTAAATTTGCTTATTCTTAGGCACATTTCTTTGGGGGCTATTATCCATCCATTGAGTTTTTCCAGTAGCAGAGGCATCTGTGTCCTCAGTCACCCTAACATCCAACATCACGGCCCTGACAAATTGGCAGGAATGCCTAGCTGGAACGTAGCACAACATGGATGTGATAGCAGTGTTCTTTTTATGTGAAAGTGCAATAAGAACATTTTTGTTACTAAAATCAATGAATAATTGTGATGTCCAGACTCCACAATTTGGGACAAACTCCTCACTGACATCAGGAGAGTAGAAATTCTATACTTCTTCCATTGCAGATTGAAAACTTGCCTGTTCAGACTGCAACTTGTCTCATGTCTCTTACTGTTGACTCCACCAACTGCCCATGTCTGTCTGTCTGTCTGTCTTAAGTTGATTAAACTTTGAGGCAGATCCAGGTCTGGTTGTCGATGCAGAATTAATTTGTCAATTTTCCCAATAAGTTATAAATATAATTAATAATAAATAAATAAGCCATAGATGGCATGAAAAAAGGTAACATGTATGATTTAGAAAATAACATGATTATTTTATCATTTAATTTTCATTACAAATTAATAGTTGACTTTTTGTGTGGAAACATCTACAGGAGATGCAATGATTTGCGTTACTACTTCACTTTGCAATGTTTCACCATATGTAAGTAATTAGTATAAGCACTTAACAGCTCATGTAGGCTTTGCAGCTGAAGACTCTGTATGCACCTTTATCATCCAACCTTTACATGGGCAGTGTTCTGTCCCATACTATGTCTGCTCTGTTATCTGTGAGCTGCATATCAAGGCTATGTGGTAGAACACACTGTGAATAAAACCATGCTGATTCCTTCTCTCTTTGTCACTTGTGATGAGACGCTGTCCGTACATTGGACCTTTCTGCAGAAATACCTTGTTTGAGCTCATTTAATAATGCTCACAAAATACGGTTTCTTCATTTTAACTCTTTATTTTCTATTCATATTAAAACAGCCAACATTCAGCCAACCTTCTGTTTAGTGAGGTGGGCTGGGTCCAGATGCTTCAGGGGTCTTCTTTTTACGCTGAAACAAGCGTGTCCAGAAGCCCTTCCAGAAGCCCTTCTTCTTTTTCTTTGATTCTTCCGTTAGGACCTCCTGAAAAGACAAAGACAGCATGTTTGAGTTGTCATCCAAAGGTCTCGCTGTAGGTTCAGGGGGCTTACTGAGCCCCTTAGAGGCCGGAGCCAACATGTAGGGATTTAAATGTCTATATTTTATAACACAGAACCAGATTACAGGTGATACACTTTTTGATATGATCCAATAATGGACATATTCTGTTTCATTAGTAGCACCAGCACTTCAAGCTGCACCTGCTTCTGTCATTGTGCCAAAAACTGATGGTATACCCCATTATATATATCAGTCTTTGTGTAGATTATTTTATATAATGCACAGGCTGGTATCCTGATCATTAAATTTAGTTTCATAAAATTACACATTACATTGATTTTAATTTGTATCCCCAACCTTGAAACTGCACTTATGATCTGAAGACTTCTAAAATAAGGAATTAGAATCTAAATATGCGGTGAGGCAGCTTACCTGTGGCTGTATGTGTTCCTCTGCATTCCTCTGTTCCTCTTCCATCTGACTCTCTGGCTTCAGGTTTGCCTCTTCCTCGAGAAGCTGCTGTTTCAGGTTGTCTTCTTCTTCAGCAACCTTCTTTTTCAGCTTCTCCTCCAGCTCAGAGAACACATTCCTGTAGCTCTCTTCTACCTCTGAAAGCTGCTTTTTCATATTCTCCTCCAAGTCAGCAAGCTTCTTCTTAAACCTGCCTTCCTGTTCAGAGAGGTCCTTCCTGTAGTTCTCCTCTTTCCTGGAGAGCTGCTGGATCTGATCTTCTCTTCTGTCAGCCAGCTCTTGCTCGACCCTCTCCTTTTGCTTGGCGAGCTGGTTTTGAAACCTCTCGTCTTGCTCAGAGAGCTGCTTCCTGAAGTCATCTCCTGCCTGTGAAAGCTCCTGCAGGTGTTGCTCATCTCTCTCTGCCTTCTGCCTTTTCAGGTTTTGCACCAGAACTTTGGCCGCCTCCACAGCTGACCGAGTGTCATCCAGCTGCTGCAAATTGTATTTCTGACTTTTGCAGAGCTTGCTGTCCTTTTCTTCATGATGCATATTGACCTCGCAGAGCTCTCTCTTTCCTTCATGCTCCAAATTCTGTGAGCTAGCGGTGTTCATGCTAGTTCCGACAATACCCTTTGGCGCACGGACATGCATCTTCACCGTAGCCACGAACCACTTATCCAACTGAACTGCGGAGGTACTCTTTGGCTTTTCGTCTGCTTTCCCAACGATGTCACTCCAGAGCCGAGGTTTGGACTCTGCGGGGGTTGAAGCGACTTCATTATCAAGGGGCTTCTTTGTTTCCGGCGCTGGTGGTTTGTAGACCGGCTCTTGTTGTCTCTGGGCCCGATTGTTAGCTTGTCGCGGCTAACAAACACAGACAGGAAACACAATGTCAGTAAGTTTTTTGTCCTCTTGTTTGTGGTAAAGTTTAGACATTTGGCAAAGTTCAAGCTTGTGTTATTACACACAAGTATGAGCAGAAACTATATTTAACCCTTTGAAGAATCCAGTGCTAATTGTAAATAACAAATTAAAAAAAGAAAGAAAAAAACAGTAATCTCTCTAAATACAATGGTTACTAAAATGTGTCTCCAGGTTTGAGCATCTTACCTTTCTAATTCTGACTTGTCTTTGCTCCATGGTTCTTGAGATTATTGTGATGGATCCAAATAAAATACTGTAATTGAACTCAGGTATGGTGTCCTGTGTGTGTATCTGTCAAGATACAAATGTGACCGTTTATAAAGACACTTTCCTTTGAAGTGTCATTTGACATGTAAGGTGATGTTAAGTTTATATGACGTCATTTGGAATGGTTACCATGGAAACATCAAAGCCAATCACGGTCACAGGCTGTGTGCGTGTTTGCGTAGTGACGTCGGCACGTGTGTTTCCGGAAGTTCTGTGACAGCGCGAGAGAGAGCACGTCCCACATGTTAGGCTGGCGAACGGAGCAGGCAGATACAGCGCAGCAAATACATAGTTTGGTGACATCGTGCAAGTGCAAAGTAAAGTACCAAGTCTGCAAGAATACACAAAACTGCCGTCTTTTATTTCACCGCCGCTTGTTTGTTCGTACTCTTAAAATTTTATATTAATCTTTTTAACAACTAAATCTACTAACACGTGTATTTAACTAGTCAAAATATGTATTGGTCCATCCCAGGGAATTTTATTTAAATTTTTATTCGGTTTCTAAGCAGTATTCAACGGAAGGTGGGAGAAATGTGAGAAATTAGCAGAAATAAAAAAGAATACATTATATCAAGGAAGAGATTTGGATATACCCATATTAAAAGTACACGCAAGCTAATTGGTTAACATCAACTGGTCTATGTCAACAATGTCCTCACTAATGTACACGGTGTTGTGTATTATGCTGTTGTTTGATATGTTGACGTGTTATGGATTAATCTTAATCCTCAGATCAAAAAGTTGTGTTTCTGCCCGGTTTTGAACCGGGGACCTTTCGCGTGTTAGGCGAACGTGATGACCACTACACTACAGAAACAGGTGAAAGATGACTGAACGCACATGGTCTGATTTAGACATCTTTTCACTTTACTGCAAAGGTTCTGCATTCTGGACAACATGTTCATTTTTACATGGAGATATTGGATCAGAGATTTTCAACTGGATCCAGTCACAGTGGCTTTGTCATAGATTTGTGTGACAGTAAACGCTGCGAGTGCAGGAACGATATACTTTGGTTATGTTAGAAACAGCCATCAAAGAACTAATCCAGCCATTTGTTGAAAACGGCTGATTCTTGCCTGGTTCCAGGCCTCTTATATTTCAGAGTGGAAACAAAAGCAACAAAAACAAAAAAGACTTTAGTAGCTGAGCTAATTTTTTTTTTAAAACACAATGAACTGTAACTTCAGATAGGCTACAGCAGAATCTGTTACAGTATGAGCCGAGAGTCTGTTTATGTTGTCTTAGCTTTTATGTTGCACTTCTTTGCAGACAATGTGGTACACATTTTTCCATATCTTGTAATTGTTTAATGCACAGTATGATACATAAATTGCCAGGATTACTGATGATTTAAATAAAGACTGTTTCTGCCCAGTCTTGATCTGGGGCCCTTTTGCGTGTTAGGCAAACGTGATGACCACTACACTACAGAAACAACTGACAGTGTTAAGGTGTCAACATGCTCACCACAAAGCACCCGTAACACAAAGGCTCTGGCTGTGGTTTACGGTCCACATGAGGTAAGAAGCTTGGATGTAGGGCTGCAGGTTAGCTAGCAACAATTTACGACTGCTAACAGAGGAAATGTCATGCTGTTGTATCGAACATGAACAAACTTCAGTAATACTGAAGTAGACAACATGTTTCAGATTAAACGTTATAAATATTCAAAACGTCATTGAATGTAAATTGATATGGTCAATATTCAGACTGAATGAATCCAATCAGTTATTTATTCATCAATATTACTAAAATACATAAAGAGACATAAAACAACAACAACAACCAAAACATAAGCACCATACATCTCTTGGGTGACACAACTGGAGTATTCAACAATTCACACAATCACTAATCAGTTCGTTCCCCATCAGCATTGATTACAACTGTAATGGACTGACACAACCTCTGGATTGTTTATTTATTGTTTATTTATTAGGATCCCCATTAGCTGCAGCAAATGCTGCCACTCTTCTTACTGGGGTCCGACACATATGCTTAACATTATACAATGCATACCATATAAGAATACATACATACAACAAAACATGATAAAAACAAAAGCACACTGTACGAACAATGTAGTTGTTGTAACAATGTAAATTATAGACCTGTCCTTTCAGTAAACATTTCCATAATTTATCCAAACATATTTATAAAACGTATCTTACAATCTTTCATCTGTATAAAGTATTAAGGAATTACAATGTATGTTGTGTTATGAACCATATTATCACTAGTTTCTTATTATAAAATAGTCATACTCTATACAATATAAACAACACCATTATATTAATAGTAGCAATAATAATAATAATAATAACAGTAACAACAGAGCAGCACACATATCATACTTCTCTATATCTAGAGATTGTTATAATAGTAATAAACAATATAGTATAGCAGCACTCCTATCATACTTATCTATTAAGAGAGTAATTAATTAGAATAATAGTATAGTAATAATAAATGTCACCATCATCTCTGCCCTAATCATCTCTACAATTATATAATAATGATACAGTGATATAATAATAATGATACAACTATATCAATTCAATTACCTCATCAAAACATACATATACATGTATACACATACAGTATAATAATAATGATACGACTGTATCAGTTGAATTACCTCAACATACCCACCTATAGACCTATTATTTATAACCAATTTATTGTAACTAATTCCTACATGTTTCGTCGTCACTATTCAAAAAATGTTTTTTTAGTTGTAGTTTAAATTTCACTTTACTATTTTCTGATGTGATATAACTGGGGAGTGAATTCCAGACATACATGGCTGTGAATATGACTGTTCGTTTGATAGCATTTGTCTTTACTTTTGGTAGTGTAAAATGACCTGCAGTGGCATGTCTAGTATTATAATTATGTTTATCTGTACTGCAGGATAAGTTCTGATACAAAGTAAACGGGGTCTTAGTGACAGTAATGTTTCTAATAAATACTAATGATGAATAGATCAGTCTGTCTTTTACAAATAACCAGTTAAGACTCTTATGCATTGCAACAACATTCATTCTATAGTTACAATGAAGAACTATGCGTGCTGCTCTATTCTGTATCATCTGTAGTTTCCTTATCGTTTCTACAGTGGCATTAGACCAAACTGGGGGGCAATAATCAAGGTTTGACAATATTAAGGCCTGAACTGCTTGTTTCGTGGCTGTTGGTGTCAAGAAAGTTGCACATCTTCTGATTACAGAGATTGCGCTTCCCATTTTTACAATCATCTTATTTATATGTTTTGTCCATAATAGTTTATCATCTATGATGATGCCCAGAAGCTTGGTTTCATGCACTCGGTTAATACACGTCATTTATTCTGAGGTTTAACTTTGGTGTTTTGCTGATGGAATATTTTGAGCCAAGCACCATGCTATTAGTCTTCAGTACATTCAGGACCAGTTGGTTTCTTTTTACCCATTCAACTATTGATCCCAATTCTACATTTAGAACCCTATCCAACTCTCTGGTTGAGAGAGCGGATGTGTATACAGTTGAGTCATATGCGTACATCACAATTTTAGCTTTGTTTAAGACAAGGGGTAAATCATTGGTAAAAATGGTATACAGTAAAGGTCCCAGACAACTGCCCTGGGGCACACCACAAGTTACAGCTCTGACGTCTGAATAACTTCCATTAAAGAAAACGGTCTGTGTCCTGTTATTTAAATAACTCTCAAACCAAGATAATGCAGATCGATCAAAGCCATAACATTCAAGTTTGTCCAGTAATAATTTAGGATTTATGATATCAAATGCTGCTGAGAAGTCTAACAGAACAACATCAATGATTTTCTTCTCATCTCTTTCCCTTAACCAGTCATCAGTCATTAGTGTTAGAGCGGTAGCCGTGGAGTGCCCTTCTCTGTATGCATGTTGGAAATCAGTAACTAAACTGTTTACAGACATAAAGTTCTTAATTTGTTCATGTACAATGCTTTCAATCATCTTCATCATCATCATCATCACAGGCAAAATACTAATTGGACGACTATTTGATCTAGAAAATATTCATTTCTTGTTTTTAGGCAGTGGTATTATCTTGGCTTTTTTCCATTTTTGTGGACATAGTTAGTGAAACTTAAGTTTATTATATGACAAATAGCTGGTGCAATTAAATCTGCAACCAATTTAAGAAGTTTGCCTTCAAGGTTATCAACACCTGTTTGTTTATTTTTAATATTCTTTAGCATATTTTCTACCTCCCTTGTGGTCACCTTATCAAATTAAAATGTACTATTTTTATCCTTCATAATTACATTTTTTATTAATAGGTTAGATAAATTATTATCTATATTTGGTATGTTGTTGTTCATTTTCTCTACTTTATCTATGAAATAGTTATTTAAATGATTTGCAATTTCAGTAGATTTCGTTAGGAAGTTACTTTCCACTTCTAAAAAGGATGGAGTGGGTTTAGTGTTCCTACCCAATAGATAATTGAGTGTGCTCCATCATTTTTTACTATCATATCTAATGTTATTAATCCTATTTTCATAATATAATCTCTTTTTAGTTCTATTTAATTTTGTAACGAAGTTTCTTAGTTTACGATAGGCCTGCCAGTCATGATTGTGTCCAGTTATGATAACTGTTTTTTTTGCTCGATCTCTTTGTTTCATACGCTGTTTGATTTCATTGTCCAACCAAGGTGTTCTGACACTCCTGACAGCAAACTTCTTCAGTGGTGCATGTTTGTCCACCAAAGGCATGAAGATTTCATCAAATTCCGACAGCGCTGCATCAGGATTAGTGCTTGACATCACATTAGACCAGGACACATTCTTGACTTCATCAACAAAACTGTCTCCATTAAATATTTTGTACGATCTTTTAAGTACAACTTTGGGTCCAGGCTTGGTTACTTTTGTATTCCTTACAATAATGATCAAATTGTGATCACTAAAACCAGTCGGAACGGATAGAATTTTAGAGCATAGTTCAGGTGTGTTAGTAAAAATGTGATCAATACAGGTTGAAGTCAAAGTACCATCATTCCTTAAACTTATCCTGGTAGCTTTGTTAATTACTTGTAATAATCCACAGCTTTCTGTAACAGTTCCAAGTTTGTTTTTTAGTGGGCAGTTTTGTGAAAACCAGTCTATATTCATATCACCCAAAACAAATGTTTCATGACCCAGAGTACTGCTATAGTCTAACATTTCACATATTGTATCCAAATAAGTATTATTAACACTTGGCAGTCTGTAACAACAGCCAACTAATAATGGCTTCAAATAAGGGAGATGTATTTGCAACCAAAGCACTTCAATACTGTAGTTCATCAAATCATCCCTGATTTTCACTGGAATGTGGTCTTGGATGTAACAGGCTACTCCGCCACCAGATTTGTTTCTGTCTCTTCTGAAAATACTGTAACCCTGAATCATTAGCGATCCATCTTCAAAAGTGGAATCTAGATGTGTTTCTGAGATTGCTAGAATATGCAAATTATTAGAAACTGCTATATCAGTTATCTCGTTTATCTTGTTCCTAATGCTATTAATGTTAATGTGAGCAATTCTTAGTCCCTTTTTTGGCAAACTGTGGTGTAAGATGTGAATGTCAATCATGAGGTGTGTTTGAGTGACAGCGGTAAATCAAGCGAGCCTGCATACCTGCACAGAGTTCAAACATCTCTAGGCTGCTTTGGGGTGCTGTTACGGGGGTGTATTATCAGTTTATCCTGCCGTAAAAAGGCGATGTCCCCACGTTCCTGTGCGGCTTTCAGCTTCGGAAGTAGTTCTTTCCTTTTCTGTCGGACAGCATCCGTATGGTCCTCATTGATGTAGATTTTGGTACCTCTGAGATTTGAGATCAAATTGAGTGAGGTAACCTCAGTTTAGGGAAAGAATCTCCTGAAAAGCTCAAGTGAACTAAGCTGTAGATTTTAAACAAAAACGTGAACTGGCAGTAGCTTGGGCTAAAGTTTTCCGTGCAGATGAGGTGCTGGAGAAACGCTTTCATCTTCTAAAGTGTTTCCTGGATGATGTCATCCTGTTGAATGGCAGACCACTCTTCAGTCAGAGCTGCCTGGAAGAGTCTGTGGAGGATGTTCACTCTGTTGCTGTCAATCAACCAACCCCCTTGTTTTCACTGGAGTTAGATTGACTCATCTTCTGTCCAGTCCAGACGTGTAACACATCATCCTCCTCCAGAAACTGGATGACATCCAGTCTGCACAGCACCAGTCTGAAGTCTTTGGGCTCGAAGTCCGTCATGCCTCTGACTGTTTTGGCGTGTGCAGACTTATTATGGGTACCAATGGTCTCTCTGCTGTAGTGGTGGCCGGTTAGAACCTGTTTTTGAGGTACAACAGGTGGAGATGTTTATCCAGATTCTGGGTCATTAATTGGGTCAAAAAATTGAGGGGTGCGATTTCAAATCCCTCGAGTGTACAGTTTATAACTTACAGTAATTAAACACCGTGCTGGAAGCTATGGTTTTACAATATCAATTAGAAATATATATATTCCAGTTCTAACTCTGCAAAGCTTATATTGAACTTTTAATAAAGTTTGAAAATGTATCAGGCTAAAAAAAATCATCTCTCAATTTGTCATCAAATACAACAACACCACAAACTAAAACCTTCATAAACAACGACATATAGTTGAATTAGTACCTTTCTGATGATGTCAAGCTAAACATTATTGTGGTAAAGGTAGAATTTGTGGCTGAGCTGTTGCATTGGATTACATTACATTTCACAGGTGTACCTAATAATAAAGTGGCCTCTGAGTGTAGTGTATCACAATATGCATAAATGTGGGCAAAATCAGATTTGTCTTTGTCAGGAATGTTATTTTAGAACAACCAATAACATTTGAATTGATCTGTTAAATGAAGAAGGCCTAAAGACATGATGTTTGTCACCCCTAGATGCGAGGTTCACGCAGCCGGACTCGTCACGATCGAGCCGTTATCAGCTGTCAGTACAGCATGGCCACATTCAGCACAGCAGAGAGGAAGAGGAGGCCACATGGCGACCGCAAGTCCACTGAGATGAGCCTCCACCGTTTGAAGCCGCCGTGATGACCCAGCTGTACCCACGCTCTCAAATAGACGTCTATGTCAAGGTTAGTGTTGAACAGTCAGAGGTGGATTTGATGTGTTGGCTTTTATAGACTTTGAATCACTTTAATATGAAGATTGTTTTTATTGTGCAGAAAAACCTCAAAACTTTCCTTTGCAAACAGATTCTGCAGACAGATGGAGGGAACTACAGCGTGTGCATGAACGCTGCCACCCTGGCGGTGATTGATGCCAGAACACCCATGCGGGACTATGTGTGTGCTTGCACGGTCGGGTTTGTGGATGAGACACCCCTCGCTGACCTTTGCTATGCGGAGGAAAGTGGAGGAGTGAGCTCTCTTGCTTTAGCACTGTTGCCCCGAGGTGGACAGATTGCTCTTCTGCAGATGGACGCCAGACTACACCAGGACCACTTAGAGGCTCTGATCGAAGCGGCCATGACTGCCTGTAAAGGTGTGAGTAAGGTGCTGGATGAAGTTGTGCGACAACATCTCCAAGAGTTTTCTGTGCTCTCCAGACACTGAAGCAGGGAGGAGAGTAAATGTACTGTACACTGTGCTTTGGTTAGAGACCAGACAGCGTTATTGGACTGAATAGAGAAAAATTCTGGGAGAACGTTGCAGTTGATTTTCTTTTTTTATGTATACATGGCAATGATAGTTTTATAGGTTATGTACATACGTGTCGAAGCTAACAATAAATGTGTCAACCCTGCAGCATTTGTGTGTTGCTTTTGACTTGTTAATTTGTAAGTGGTTGTATTATTCAAAGGTACAATCTTTAATCTCAATGCAAATAAAATACATAGTATTTTTGGTTATTAATGTTTTTGATGCTGTTAAATGTGTCTTTATCAGCATTGTTTTTCAGCTGCTGAAACTGGGCTAAATACAGATGAAAATTTGGATGCAAATGCTCAACATTGTAACTGAATCAGATTTTTATGCCTCTGCCCAAGTAGGCTCATAGGATTACTGTGGGTTACCGTATGTCACAAAACTGATGGACACAATTCATTGGAATTTCACACATGCTTTGTAGAGACCATAAAGGTGTCTATCTCATATTGGTTTCTTAAATTTGCTTATTCTTAGGCACATTTCTTTGGGGGCTATTATCCATCCATTGAGTTTTTCCAGTAGCAGAGGCATCTGTGTCCTCAGTCACCCCAACATCCAACATCACGGCCCTGACAAATTGGCAGGAATGCCTAGCTGGAACGTAGCACAACATGGATGTGATAGCAGTGTTCTTTTTATGTGAAAGTGCAATAAGAACATTTTTGTTACTAAAATCAATGAATAATTGTGATGTCCAGACTCCACAATTTGGGACAAACTCCTCACTGACATCAGGAGAGTAGAAATTCTATACTTCTTCCATTGCAGATTGAAAACTTGCCTGTTCAGACTGCAACTTGTCTCATGTCTCTTACTGTTGACTCCACCAACTGCCCATGTCTGTCTGTCTGTCTGTCTTAAGTTGATTAAACTTTGAGGCAGATCCAGGTCTGGTTGTCCATGCAGAATTAATTTGTCAATTTTCCCAATAAGTTATAAATATAATTAATAATAAATAAATAAGCCATAGATGGCATGAAAAAAGGTAACATGTATGATTTAGAAACTAACATGATTATTTTATCATTTAATTTTCATTACAAATTAATAGTTGACTTTTTGTGTGGAAACATCTACAGGAGACGCAATGATTTGCGTTACTACTTCACTTTGCAATGTTTCACCATATGTAAGTAATTAGTATAAGCACTTAACAGCTCATGTAGGCTTTGCAGCTGAAGACTCTGTCTGCACCTTTATCATCCAACCTTTACATGGGCAGTGTTCTGTCCCATACTATGTCTGCTCTGTTATCTGTGAGCTGCATATCAAGGCTATGTGGTAGAACACACTGTGAATAAAACCATGCTGATTCCTTCTCTCTTTGTCACTTGTGATGAGACGCTGTCCGTACATTGGACCTTTCTGCAGAAATACCTTGTTTGAGCTCATTTAATAATGCTCACAAAATACAGTTTCTTCGTTTTAACTCTTTATTTTCTATTCATATTAAAACAGCCAACATTCAGCCGACCTTCTGTTTAGTGAGGTGGGCTGGGTCCAGATGCTTCAGGGGTCTTCTTTTTACGCTGAAACAAGCGTGTCCAGAAGCCCTTCCAGAAGCCCTTCTTCTTTTTCTTTGATTCTTCCGTTAGGACCTCCTGAAAAGACAAAGACAGCATGTTTGAGTTGTCATCCAAAGGTCTCGCTGTAGGTTCAGGGGGCTTACTGAGCCCCTTAGAGGCCGGAGCCAACATGTAGGGATTTAAATGTCTATATTTTATAACACAGAACCAGAGATTACAGGTGATACACTTTTTGATATGATCCAATAATGGACATATTCTGTTTCATTAGTAGCACCAGCACTTCAAGCTGCACCTGCTTCTGTCATTGTGCCAAAAACTGATGGTATACCCCATTATATATATCAGTCTTTGTGTAGATTATTTTATATAATGCACAGGCTGGTATCCTGATCATTAAATTTAGTTTCATAAAATTACACATTACATTGATTTTAATTTGTATCCCCAACCTTGAAACTGCACTTATGATCTGAAGACTTCTAAAATAAGGAATTAGAATCTAAATATGCGGTGAGGCAGCTTACCTGTGGCTGTATGTGTTCCTCTGCATTCCTCTGTTCCTCTTCCATCTGACTCTCTGGCTTCAGGTTTGCCTCTTCCTCGAGAAGCTGCTGTTTCAGGTTGTCTTCTTCTTCAGCAACCTTCTTTTTCAGCTTCTCCTCCAGCTCAGAGAACACATTCCTGTAGCTCTCTTCTACCTCTGAAAGCTGCTTTTTCATATTCTCCTCCAAGTCAGCAAGCTTCTTCTTAAACCTGTCTTCCTGTTCAGAGAGGTCCTTCCTGTAGTTCTCCTCTTTCCTGGAGAGCTGCTGGATCTGATCTTCTCTTCTGTCAGCCAGCTCTTGCTCGACCCTCTCCTTTTGCTTGGCGAGCTGGTTTTGAAACCTCTCGTCTTGCTCAGAGAGCTGCTTCCTGAAGTCATCTCCTGCCTGTGAAAGCTCCTGCAGGTGTTGCTCATCTCTCTCTGCCTTCTGCCTTTTCAGGTTTTGCACCAGAACTTTGGCCGCCTCCACAGTTGACCGAGTGTCATCCAGCTGCTGCAAATTGTATTTCTGACTTTTGCAGAGCTTGCTGTCCTTTTCTTCATGATGCATATTGACCTCGCAGAGCTCTCTCTTTCCTTCATGCTCCAAATTCTGTGAGCTAGCGGTGTTCATGCTAGTTCCGACAATACCCTTTGGCGCACGGACATGCATCTTCACCGTAGCCACGAACCACTTATCCAACTGAACTGCGGAGGTACTCTTTGGCTTTTCGTCTGCTTTCCCAACGATGTCACTCCAGAGCCGAGGTTTGGACTCTGCGGGGGTTGAAGCGACTTCATTATCAAGGGGCTTCTTTGTTTCCGGCGCTGGTGGTTTGTAGACCGGCTCTTGTTGTCTCTGGGCCCGATTGTTAGCTTGTCGCGGCTAACAAACACAGACAGGAAACACAATGTCAGTAAGTTTTTTGTTCTCTTGTTTGTGGTAAAGTTTAGACATTTGGCAAAGTTCAAGCTTGTGTTATTACACACAAGTATGAGCAGAAACTATATTTAACCCTTTGAAGAATCCAGTGCTAATTGTAAATAACAAATTAAAAAAAGAAAGAAAAAAACAGTAATCTCTCTAAATACAATGGTTACTAAAATGTGTCTCCAGGTTTGAGCATCTTACCTTTCTAATTCTGACTTGTCTTTGCTCCATGGTTCTTGAGATTATTGTGATGGATCCAAATAAAATACTGTAATTGAACTCAGGTATGGTGTCCTGTGTGTGTATCTGTCAAGATACAAATGTGACCGTTTATAAAGACACTTTCCTTTGAAGTGTCATTTGACATGTAAGGTGATGTTAAGTTTATATGACGTCATTTGGAATGGTTACCATGGAAACATCAAAGCCAATCACGGTCACAGGCTGTGTGCGTGTTTGCGTAGTGACGTCGGCACGTGTGTTTCCGGAAGTTCTGTGACAGCGCGAGAGAGAGCACGTCCCACATGTTAGGCTGGCGAACGGAGCAGGCAGATACAGCGCAGCAAATACATAGTTTGGTGACATCGTGCAAGTGCAAAGTAAAGTACCAAGTCTGCAAGAATACACAAAACTGCCGTTTTTTATTTCACCGCCGCTTGTTTGTTTGTACTCTTAAAATTTTATATTAATCTTTTTTAACAACTAAATCTAATAACACGTGTATTTAACTAGTCAAAATATGTATTGGTCCATCCCAGGGAATTTTATTTAAATTTTTACTTGGTTTCTAAGCAGTATTCAACGGAAGGTGGGAGAAATGTGAGAAATTAGCAGAAATAAAAAAGAATACATTATATCAAGGAAGAGATTTGGATATACCCATATTAAAAGTACACGCAAGCTAATTGGTTAACATCAACTGGTCTATGTCAACCCTGTCCTCACTAATGTACACGGTGTTGTGTATTATGCTGTTATTTGATATGTTGACGTGTTATGGATTAATCTTAATCCTCAGAATATAGATCAAAAAGTTGTGTTTCTGCCCGGTTTTGAACCGGGGACCTTTCACGTGTGAGGCGAACGTGATGACCACTACACTACAGAAACAGGTGAAAGATGACTGAACGGACATGGTCTGATTTAGACATCTTTTCACTTTACTGCAAAGATTCTGCATTCTGGACAATATGTTCATTTTTACATGGAGATATTGGATCAGAGATTTTCAACTGGATCCAGTCACAGTGGCTTTGTCATAGATTTGTGTGACAGTAAACGCTGCGAGTGCAGGAACGATATACTTTGGTTATGTTAGAAACAGCCATCAAAGAACTAATCCAGCCATTTGTTGAAAACGGCTGATTCTTGCCTGGTTCCAGGCCTCTTATATTTCAGAGTGGAAACAAAAGCAACAAAAACAAAAAAGACTTTAGTAGCTGAGCTAATTTTTTTTTAAAAACACAATGGACTGTAACTTCAGATAGGCTACAGCAGAATCTGTTACAGTATGAGCCGAGAGTCTGTTTATGTTATCTTAGCTTTTATGTTGCACTTCTTTGCAGACAATGTGGTACACATTTTTCCATATCTTGTAATTGTTTAATGTACAGTATGATACATAAATTGGCAGGATTACTGATGATCTAAATAAAGACTGTTTCTGCCCAGTCTTGATCTGGGGCCCTTTTGCGTGTTAGGCAAACGTGATGACCACTACACTACAGAAACAACTGACAGTGTTAAGGTGTCAACATGCTCACCACAAAGCACCCGTAACACAAAGGCTCTGGCTGTGGTTTACGGTCCACATGAGGTAAGAAGCTTGGATGTAGGGCTGCAGGTTAGCTAGCAACAATTTACGACTGCTAACAGAGGAAATGTCATGCTGTTGTATCGAACATGAACAAACTTCAGTAATACTGAAGTAGACAACATGTTTCAGATTAAACGTTATAAATATTCAAAACGTCATTGACTGTAAATTGATATGATCAATATTCAGACTGAATGAATATTGAATATGAATAATGAATATTACTAAAATACATAAAGAGACATAAAAAACAACAACACCCAAAACATAAGCACCATACATCTCTTGGGTGACACAACTGGAGTATTCAACAATTCACACAATCACTAATCAGTTCGTTCCCCATCAGCATTGATTACAACTGTAATGGACTGACACAACCTCTGGATTGTTTATTTATTGTTTATTTATTAGGATCCCCATTAGCTGCAGCAAATGCTGCCACTCTTCTTACTGGGGTCAGACACATATGCTTAACATTATACAGTGCATACCATATAAGAATACATACATACAACAAAACATGATAAAAACAAAAGCACACTGTACGAACAATGTAGTTGTTGTAACAATGTAAATTATATACCTGTCCTTTCAGTAAACATTTCCATAATTTATCCAAACACATTTATAAAACTATCTTACAATCTTTCATCTGTATAAAGTATTAAGGAATTACAATGTATGTTGTGTTATGAACCATATTATCACTAGTTTCTTATTATAAAATAGTCATACTCTATACAATATAAACAACACCATTATATTAATAGTAGCAATAATAATAATAATAATAACAGTAACAACAGAGCAGCACACATATCATACTTCTCTATATCTAGAGATTGTTATAATAGTAATAAACAATATAGTATAGCAGCACTCCTATTATACTTATCTATTAAGAGAGTAATTAATTAGAATAATAGTATAGTAATAATAAATGTCACCATCATCTCTGCCCTAATCATCTCTACAATTATATAATAATGATACAGTGATATAATAATAATGATACAACTATATCAATTCAATTACCTCATCAAAACATACATATACATGTATACACATACAGTATAATAATAATGATACGACTGTATCAGTTGAATTACCTCAACATACCCACCTATAGACCTATTATTTATAATCAATTTATTGTAACTAATTCCTACATGTTTCGTCGTCACTATTCAAAAAATGTTTTTTTAGTTGTAGTTTAAATTTCACTTTACTATTTTCTGATGTGATATAACTGGGGAGTGAATTCCAGACATACATGGCTGTGAATATGACTGTTCGTTTGATAGCATTTGTCTTTACTTTTGGTAGTGTAAAATGACCTGCAGTGGCATGTCTAGTATTATAATTATGTTTATCTGTACTGCAGGATAAGTTCTGATACAAAGTAAACGGGGTCTTAGTGACAGTAATGTTTCTAATAAATACTAATAATGAATAGATCAGTCTGTCTTTTACAAATAACCAGTTAAGACTCTTATGCATTGCAACAACATTCATTCTATAGTTACAATGAAGAACTATGCGTGCTGCTCTATTCTGTATCATCTGTAGTTTCCTTATCGTTTCTACAGTGGCATTAGACCAAACTGGGGGGCAATAATCAAAGTTTGACAATATTAAGGCCTGAACTGCTTGTTTCGTGGCTGTTGGTGTCAAGAAAGTTGCACATCTTCTGATTACAGAGATTGCGCTTCCCATTTTTACAATCATCTTATTTATATGTTTTGTCCATAATAGTTTATCATCTATGATGATGCCCAGAAGCTTGGTTTCATGCACTCGGTTAATACACGTCATTTATTCTGAGGTTTAACTTTGGTGTTTTGCTGATGGAGTATTTTGAGCCAAGCACCATGCTATTAGTCTTCAGTACATTCAGGACCAGTTGGTTTCTTTTTAGCCATTCAACTATTGATCCCAATTCTACATTTAGAACCCTATCCAACTCTCTGGTTGAGAGAGCGGATGTGTATACAGTTGAGTCATATGCGTACATCACAATTTTAGCTTTGTTTAAGACAAGGGGTAAATCATTGGTAAAAATGGTATACAGTAAAGGTCCCAGACAACTGCCCTGGGGCACACCACAAGTTACAGCTCTGACGTCTGAATAACTTCCATTAAAGAAAACGGTCTGTGTCCTGTTATTTAAATAACTCTCAAACCAAGATAATGCAGATCGATCAAAGCCATAACATTCAAGTTTGTCCAGTAATAATTTATGATTTATGATATCAAATGCTGCTGAGAAGTCTAACAGAACAACACCAATGATTTTCTTCTCATCTCTTTCCCTTAACCAGTCATCAGTCATTAGTGTTAGAGCGGTAGCCGTGGAGTGCCCTTCTCTGTATGCATGTTGGAAATCAGTAACTAAACTGTTTACAGACATAAAGTTCTTAATTTGTTCATGTACAATGTTTTCAATCATCTTCATCATCACAGGCAAAATACTAATTGGAAAACTATTTGATCTAGAAAATGTTCATTTCTTGTTTTTAGGCAGTGGTATTATCTTGGCTTTTTTCCATTTTTGTGGACATAGACAGTTAGTGAAACTTAAGTTTATTATATGACAAATAGCTGGTGCAATTAAATCTGCAACCAATTTAAGAAGTTTGCCTTCAAGGTTATCAACACCTGTTTGTTTATTTTTAATATTCTTTAGCCTATTTTCTACGTCCCTTGTGGTCACCTTATCAAATTAAAATGTACTATTTTTATCCTTCATAATTACATTTTTTATTAATAGGTTAGATAAATTATTATCTATATTTGGTATGTTGTTGTTCATTTTCTCTACTTTATCTATGAAATAGTTATTTAAATGATTTGCAATTTCAGTAGATTTCGTTAGGAAGTTACTTTCCACTTCTAAAAAGGATGGAGTGGGTTTAGTGTTCCTACCCAATAGATAATTGAGTGTGCTCCATCATTTTTTACTATCATATCTAATGTTATTAATCCTATTTTCATAATATAATCTCTTTTTAGTTCTATTTAATTTTGTAACGAAGTTTCTTAGTTTACGATAGGCCTGCCAGTCATGATTGTGTCCAGTTATGATAACTGTTTTTTTTGCTCGATCTCTTTGTTTCATACGCTGTTTGATTTCATTGTCCAACCAAGGTGTTCTGACACTCCTGACAGCAAACTTCTTCAGTGGTGCATGTTTGTCCACCAAAGGCATGAAGATTTCATCAAATTCCGACAGCGCTGCATCAGGATTAGTGCTTGACATCACATTAGACCAGGACACATTCTTGACTTCATCAACAAAACTGTCTCCATTAAATATTTTGTACGATCTTTTAAGTACAACTTTGGGTCCAGGCTTGGTTACTTTTGTATTCCTTACAATAATGATCAAATTGTGATCACTAAAACCAGTCGGAACGGATAGAATTTTAGAGCATAGTTCAGGTGTGTTAGTAAAAATGTGATCAATACAGGTTGAAGTCAAAGTACCATCATTCCTTAAACTTATCCTGGTAGCTTTGTTAATTACTTGTAATAATCCACAGCTTTCTGTAACAGTTCCAAGTTTGTTTTTTAGTGGGCAGTTTTGTGAAAACCAGTCTATATTCATATCACCCAAAACAAATGTTTCATGACCCAGAGTACTGCTATAGTCTAACATTTCACATATTGTATCCAAATAAGTATTATTACCACTTGGCAGTCTGTAACAACAGCCAACTAACAATGGCTTCAAATAAGGGAGATGTATTTGCAACCAAAGCACTTCAATACTGTAGTTCATCAAATCATCCCTGATTTTCACTGGAATGTGGTCTTGGATGTAACAGGCTACTCCACCACCAGATTTGTTTCTGTCTCTTCTGAAAATACTGTAACCCTGAATCATTAGCGATCCATCTTCAAAAGTGGAATCTAGATGTGTTTCTGAGATTGCTAGAATATGCAAATTATTAGAAACTGCTATGTCAGTTATCTCGTTTATCTTGTTCCTAATGCTTTTAATGTTAATGTGAGCAATTCTTAGTCCCTTTTTTGGCAAACTGTGGTGTAAGATGTGAATGTCAATCATGAGGTGTGTTTGAGTGACAGCGGTAAATCAAGCGAGCCTGCATACCTGCACAGAGTTCAAACATCTCTAGGCTGCTTTGGGGTGCTGTTACGGGGGTGTATTATCAGTTTATCCTGCCGTAAAAAGGCGATGTCCCCACGTTCCTGTGCGGCTTTCAGCTTCGGAAGCAGTTCTTTCCTTTTCTGTCGGACAGCATCCGTATGGTCCTCATTGATGTAGATTTTGGTACCTCTGAGATTTGAGATCAAATTGAGTGAGGTAACCTCGGTCTAGGGAAAGAATCTCCTGAAAAGCTCAAGTGAACTAAGCTGTAGATTTTAAACAAAAACGTGAACTGGCAGTAGCTTGGGCTAAAGTTTTCCGTGCAGATGAGGTGCTGGAGAAACGCTTTCATCTTCTAAAGTGTTTCCTGGATGATGTCATCCTGTTGAATGGCAGACCACTCTTCAGTCAGAGCTGCCTGGAAGAGTCTGTGAAGGATGTTCACTCTGTTGCTGTCAATCAACCAACCCCCTTGTTTTCACTGGAGTTAGATTGACTCATCTTCTGTCCAGTCCAGACGTGTAACACATCCTCCTCCTCCAGAAACTGGATGATATCCAGTCTGCACAGCACCAGTGTGAAGTCTTTGGGCTTGAAGTCCGTCATGCCTTTGACTGTTTTGGCATGTGCAGACTTATTATGGGTACCAATGGTCTCTCTGCTGTAGTGGTGGCCGGTTAGAACCTGTTTTTAAGGTACAACAGGTGGAGATGTTTATCCAGATTCTGGGTCATTAATTGGGCCAAATAATTGAGGGCTGCGATTTCAAATCCCTCGAGTGTACAGTTTATAACTTACAGTAATTAAACACCGTGCTGGAAGCTATGGTTTTACAATATCAATTAGAAATATATATATTCCAGTTCTAACTCTGCAAAGCTTATATTGAACTTTTAATAAAGTTTGAAAATGTATCAGGCAAAAAAAAATCATCTCTCAATTTGTCATTAAATACAACAAAACCACCACAAACTAAAACCTTCATAAACAACGACATATAGTTGAATTAGTACCTTTCTGATGATGTTAAGCTAAACATTATCTTGGTAAAGGTAGAATTTGTGGCTGAGCTGTTGCATTGGATTACATTACATTTCACAGGTGTACCTAATAATAAAGTGGCCTCTGAGTGTAGTGTATCACAATATGCATAAATGTAGGCAAAATCACATTTGTCTTTGTCAGGAATGTTATTTTAGAACAACCAATAACATTTGAATTGATCTGTTAAATGAAGAAGGCCTAAAGACATGATGTTTGTCACCCCTAGATGTGAGGTTCACGCAGCCGGACTCGTCACGATCGAGCCGTTATCAGCTGTCAGTACAGCATGGCCACGTTCAGCACAGCAGAGAGGAAGAGGAGGCCACATGGCGACCGCAAGTCCACTGAGATGAGCCTCCACCGTTTGAAGCCGCCGTGATGACCCAGCTGTACCCACGCTCTCAAATAGACGTCTATGTCAAGGTTAGTGTTGAACAGTCAGAGGTGGATTTGATGTGTTGGCTTTTATAGACTTTGAATCACTTTAATATGAACATTGTTTTTATTGTGCAGAAAAACCTCAAAACTTTCCTTTGCAAACAGATTCTGCAGTCAGATGGAGGGAACTACAGCGTGTGCGTGAACGCTGCCACCCTGGCGGTGATTGATGCCAGAACACCCATGCGGGACTATGTGTGTGCTTGCACCGTCGGGTTTGTGGATGTGACACCCCTCGCTGACCTTTGCTATGCGGAGGAAAGTGGAGGAGTGAGCTCTCTTGCTTTAGCACTGTTGCCCCGAGGTGGACAGATTGCTCTTCTGCAGATGGACGCCAGACTACACCAGGACCACTTAGAGGCTCTGATCGAAGCGGCCATGACTGCCTGTAAAGGTGTGAGTAAGGTGCTGGATGAGGTGGTGCGACAACATCTCCAAGAGTTTTCTGTGGTCTCCAGAGACTGAAGCAGGGAGGAGAGTAAATGTACTGTACACTGTGCTTTGGTTAGAGACCAGACAGTGTTATTGGACTAAATAGAGAAAAATTCTGGGAGAACGTTGCAGTTGATTTTCTTTTTCTATGTATACATGGCAATGATAGTTTTATACGTTATGTACATACGTGTCGAAGCTAACAATAAATGTGTCAACCCTGCATCATTTGTGTGTTGCTTTTGACTTGTTAATTTGTAAGTGGTTGTATTATTCAAAGGTACAATCTTTAATCTCAATGCAAATAAAATACATAGTATTTTTGGTTATTAATGTTTTTGATGCTGTTAAATGTGTCTTTATCAGCATTGTTTTTCAGCTGCTGAAACTGGGCTAAATACAGATGAAAATTTGGATGCAAATGCTCAACATTGTAACTGAATCAGATTTTTATGCCTCTGCCCAAGTAGGCTCATAGGATTACTGTGGGTTACCGTATGTCACAAAACTGATGGACACAATTCATTGGAATTTCACACATGCTTTGTAGAGACCATAAAGGTGTCTATCTCATATTGGTTTCTTAAATTTGCTTATTCTTAGGCACATTTCTTTGGGGGCTATTATCCATCCATTGAGTTTTTCCAGTAGCAGAGGCATCTGTGTCCTCAGTCACCCCAACATCCAACATCACGGCCCTGACAAATTGGCAGGAATGCCTAGCTGGAACGTAGCACAACATGGATGTGATAGCAGTGTTCTTTTTATGTGAAAGTGCAATAAGAACATTTTTGTTACTAAAATCAATGAATAATTGTGATGTCCAGACTCCACAATTTGGGACAAACTCCTCACTGATATCAGGAGAGTAGAAATTCTATACTTCTTCCATTGCAGATTTAAAACTTGCCTGTTCAGACTGCAACTTGTCTCATGTCTCTTACTGTTGACTCCACCAACTGCCCATGTCTGTCTGTCTGTCTGTCTTAAGTTGATTAAACTTTGAGGCAGATCCAGGTCTGGTTGTCCATGCAGAATTAATTTGTCAATTTTCCCAATAAGTTATAAATATAATTAATAACAAATAAATAAGCCATAGATGGCATGAAAAAAGATAACATGTATGATTTAGAAACTAACATCATTATTTTATCATTTAATTTTCATTACAAATTAATAGTTGACTTTTTGTGTGGAAACATCTACAGGAGATGCAATGATTTGCGTTACTACTTCACTTTGCAATGTTTCACCATATGTAAGTAATTAGTATAAGCACTTAACAGCTCATGTAGGCTTTGCAGCTGAAGACTCTGTCTGCACCTTTATCATCCAACCTTTACATGGGCAGTGTTCTGTCCCATACTATGTCTGCTCTGTTATCTGTGAGCTGCATATCAAGGCTATGTGGTAGAACACACTGTGAATAAAACCATGCTGATTCCTTCTCTCTTTGTCACTTGTGATGAGACGCTGTCCGTACATTGGACCTTTCTGCAGAAATACCTTGTTTGAGCTCATTTAATAATGCTCACAAAATACGGTTTCTTCATTTTAACTCTTTATTTTCTATTCATATTAAAACAGCCAACATTCAGCCGATCTTCTGTTTAGTGAGGTGGGCTGGGTCCAGATGCTTCAGGGGTCTTCTTTTTACGCTGAAACAAGCGTGTCCAGAAGCCCTTCCAGAAGCCCTTCTTCTTTTTCTTTGATTCTTCCGTTAGGACCTCCTGAAAAGACAAAGACAGCATGTTTGAGTTGTCATCCAAAGGTCTCGCTGTAGGTTCAGGGGGCTTACTGAGCCCCTTAGAGGCCGGAGCCAACATGTAGGGATTTAAATGTCTATATTTTATAACACAGAACCAGAGATTACAGGTGATACACTTTTTGATATGATCCAATAATGGACATATTCTGTTTCATTAGCAGCACCAGCACTTCAAGCTGCACCTGCTTCTGTCATTGTGCCAAAAACTGATGGTATACCCCATTATATATATCAGTCTTTGTGTAGCTTATTTTATATAATGCACAGGCTGGTATCCTGATCATTAAATTTAGTTTCATAAAATTACACATTACATTGATTTTAATTAGTATCCCCAACCTTGAAACTGCACTTATGATCTGAAGACTTCTAAAATAAGGAATTAGAATCTAAATATGCGGTGAGGCAGCTTACCTGTGGCTGTATGTGTTCCTCTGCATTCCTCTGTTCCTCTTCCATCTGACTCTCTGGCTTCAGGTTTGCCTCTTCCTCGAGAAGCTGCTGTTTCAGGTTGTCTTCTTCTTCAGCAACCTTCTTTTTCAGCTTCTCCTCCAGCTCAGAGAACACATTCCTGTAGCTCTCTTCTACCTCTGAAAGCTGCTTTTTCATATTCTCCTCCAAGTCAGCAAGCTTCTTCTTAAACCTGTCTTCCTGTTCAGAGAGGTCCTTCCTGTAGTTCTCCTCTTTCCTGGAGAGCTGCTGGATCTGATCTTCTCTTCTGTCAGCCAGCTCTTGCTCGACCCTCTCCTTTTGCTTGGCGAGCTGGTTTTGAAACCTCTCGTCTTGCTCAGAGAGCTGCTTCCTGAAGTCATCTCCTGCCTGTGAAAGCTCCTGCAGGTGTTGCTCATCTCTCTCTGCCTTCTGCCTTTTCAGGTTTTGCACCAGAACTTTGGCCGCCTCCACAGCTGACCGAGTGTCATCCAGCTGCTGCAAATTGTATTTCTGACTTTTGCAGAGCTTGCTGTCCTTTTCTTCATGATGCATATTGACCTCGCAGAGCTCTCTCTTTCCTTCATGCTCCAAATTCTGTGAGCTAGCGGTGTTCATGCTAGTTCTGACAATACCCTTTGGCGCACGGACATGCATCTTCACCGTAGCCACGAACCACTTATCCAACTGAACTGCGGAGGTACTCTTTGGCTTTTCGTCTGCTTTCCCAACGATGTCACTCCAGAGCCGAGGTTTGGACTCTGCGGGGGTTGAAGCGACTTCATTATCAAGGGGCTTCTTTGTTTCCGGCGCTGGTGGTTTGTAGACCGGCTCTTGTTGTCTCTGGGCCCGATTGTTAGCTTGTCGCGGCTAACAAACACAGACAGGAAACACAATGTCAGTAAGTTTTTTGTCCTCTTGTTTGTGGTAAAGTTTAGACATTTGGCAAAGTTCAAGCTTGTGTTATGACACACAAGTATGAGCAGAAACTATATTTAACCCTTTGAAGAATCCAGTGCTAATTGTAAATAACAAATTTAAAAAAGAAAGAAAAAAACAGTAATCTCTCTAAATACAATGGTTACTAAAATGTGTCTCCAAGTTTGAGCATCTTACCTTTCTAATTCTGACTTGTCTTTGCTCCATGGTTCTTGAGATTATTGTGATGGATCCAAATAAAATACTGTAATTGAACTCAGGTATGGTGTCCTGTGTGTGTATCTGTCAAGATACAAATGTGACCGTTTATAAAGACACTTTCCTTTGAAGTGTCATTTGACATGTAAGGTGATGTTAAGTTTATATGACGTCATTTGGAATGGTTACCATGGAAACATCAAAGCCAATCACGGTCACAGGCTGTGTGCGTGTTTGCGTAGTGACGTCGGCACGTGTGTTTCCGGAAGTTCTGTGACAGCGCGAGAGAGAGCACGTCCCACATGTTAGGCTGGCGAACGGAGCAGGCAGATACAGCGCAGCAAATACATAGTTTGGTGACATCGTGCAAGTGCAAAGTAAAGTACCAAGTCTGCAAGAATACACAAAACTGCCGTTTTTTATTTCACCGCCGCTTGTTTGTTCGTACTCTTAAAATTTTATATTAATCTTTTTTAACAACTAAATCTACTAACACGTGTATTTAACTAGTCAAAATATGTATTGGTCCATCCCAGGGAATTTTATTTAAATTTTTACTTGGTTTCTAAGCAGTATTCAACGGAAGGTGGGAGAAATGTGAGAAATTAGCAGAAATAAAAAAGAATACATTATATCAAGGAAGAGATTTGGATATACCCATATTAAAAGTACACGCAAGCTAATTGGTTAACATCAACTGGTCTATGTCAACCCTGTCCTCACTAATGTACACGGTGTTGTGTATTATGCTGTTGTTTGATATGTTGACGTGTTATGGATTAATCTTAATCCTCAGAATATAGATCAAAAAGTTGTGTTTCTGCCCGGTTTTGAACCGGGGACCTTTCGCGTGTGAGGCGAACGTGATGACCACTACACTACAGAAACAGGTGAAAGATGACTGAACGCACATGGTCCGATTTAGACATCTTTTCACTTGACTGCAAAGGTTCTGCATTCTGGACAACATTTTCATTTTTACATGGAGATATTGGATCAGAGATTTTCAACTGGATCCAGTCACAGTGGCTTTGTCATAGATTTGTGTGACAGTAAACGCTGCGAGTGCAGGAACGATATACTTTGGTTATGTTAGAAACAGCCATCAAAGAACTAATCCAGCCATTTGTTGAAAACGGCTGATTCTTGCCTGGTTCCAGGCCTCTTATATTTCAGAGTGGAAACAAAAGCAACAAAAACAAAAAAGACTTTAGCAGCTGAGCTAATTTTTTTTTAAAAACACAATGGACTGTAACTTCAGATAGGCTACAGCAGAATCTGTTACAGTATGAGCCGAGAGTCTGTTTATGTTATCTTAGCTTTTATGTTGCACTTCTTTGCAGACAATGTGGTACACATTTTTCCATATCTTGTAATTGTTTAATGCACAGTATGATACATAAATTGCCAGGATTACTGATGATTTAAATAAAGAATGCTTCTGTCCAGTCTCGATCTGGGGCCCTTTTGCGTGTTAGGCAAACGTGATGACCACTACACTACAGAAACAGCTGACAGTGTTAAGGTGTCAACATGCTCACCACAAAGCACCCGTAACACAAAGGCTCTGGCTGTGGTTTACTATGTGGTTTATCACTAATCAGTTCGTCCCCATCAGCATTGATTACAACTGTAATGGACTGACACAACCTCTGGATTGTTTATTTATTGTTTATTTATTAGGATCCCCATTAGCTGCAGCAAATGCTGCCACTCTTCTTACTGGGGTCCGACACATATGCTTAACATTATACAATGCATACCATATAAGAATACATACATACAACAAAACATGATAAAAACAAAAGCACACTGTACGAACAATGTAGTTGTTGTAACAATGTAAATTATATACCTGTCCTTTCAGTAAACATTTCCATAATTTATCCAAACACATTTATAAAACGTATCTTACAATCTTTCATCTGTATAAAGTATTAAGGAATTACAATGTATGTTGTGTTATGAACCATATTATCACTAGTTTCTTATTATAAAATAGTCATACTCTATACAATATAAACAACACCATTATATTAATAGTAGCAATAATAATAATAATAATAACAGTAACAACAGTGCAGCACACATATCATACTTCTCTATATCTAGAGATTGTTATAATAGTAATAAACAATATAGTATAGCAGCACTCCTATCATACTTATCTATTAATAGAGTAATTAATTAGAATAATAGTATAGTAATAATAAATGTCACCATCATCTCTGCCCTAATCATCTCTACAATTATATAATAATGATACAGTGATATAATAATAATGATACAACTATATCAATTCAATTACCTCATTAAAACATACATATACACGTATAATAATAATGATACGACTGTATCAGTTGAATTACCTCAACATACCCACCTATAGACCTATTATTTATAACCAATCTATTGTAACTAATTCCTAAATGTTTCGTCGTCACTATTCAAAAAATGTTTTTTTAGTTGTAGTTTAAATTTCACTTTACTATTTTCTGATGTGATATAACTGGGGAGTGAATTCCAGACATACATGACTCTGAATACGTTTACACAAGAACAGAATATTTGGGGCCTGAAAAACACAAACTTTTGAAAACGGTCTCCAGAGTGTAATCTTTTAAAAACGCCACAGTACCGTCGCCGTCTTAACGGGCAAAACACACAACTCCTCTGAATACGATGATGTCACAGACCAGCTTTGTGAATGCCTATTAAGGCCCATTTATTTCCCTCTACATGTGTAAATGGCACATTCATATCAGCCAGTGAGGCACTATAAAATGTTTTGTTGCATCTTGTCACGACCTGGTTCTAAAGCCATGATAAAATATTGGGAGAAGCTTGAAAGCAAATAATAACCCATTTATTTAACAAAAGTTCAAAATGGTGCAATAGGATGTGGTGATTAGTAAGTCAGTGGTGTGTGTGAATGTAGGCAGGAGTGAAACATGTAATGTGTGGGAAGATGTTAGCTGGATGTGACTAAACAAGAACAAAACATCGTTGAACCTGGCAGCAGGCAGACAGAGAGCGCTCAAGGCATGAAGGAGGGGTTTAAGTAGTCAGAGAGCACCGGGCCCAGGAGCTCCAAACTACTCCAGCTCCACCCACAGGTACCAAATGAATAACCCAGGGGACCATCACACATCTACCTCCACGTCCAACTCTTTCTGCTTTATACTGTATGTGTCACAGTCGGTCCGTGCCGACATGTTGACAGCTGGACGTATATAAATATATTCAGACAGTTTCTAAATATTCTACACTAGAATGGCACTCAGTGGCACACAAATTAAATTATGATTACCTGTATAAATAAAGGTTAAATAATAAAAAAACAAAAACATAAACTGTGCCAACAAATCTTTATTATACAATAGAGTCAATAAAACAGTTATCAAAACAAAAAGATGAGTCCCAAACTTTGGTATAGTATACAAGTAAGAATATAAATGCATCAACACACTAATTTCATGCATATCAAAAAGTCAAACACTGCTGTATTACTGGTTAAATAGTGTTTCAAGTATTTATATTTTAGAGCTGTGCTAAAAGGTGTAGTAGTCACTGAACACCAGCAGGTGTCAGCGTTTTCTCAGGACAGCTCCTGCTGTTGGTTTTTACTGTAAACATGCAGCTTAAAGTGAATCCAGATCAGCCTGAGAGCCGTTTCACACACTGTGAACTTCACATCCTGTGAGGACATGGACCAGAGATTCACTGCATCAACATCTGTGTCTGACTTTCAAATACTGTTTGTTTCTTGTCTGAATGTCTGACATGTACTCTGTAAGTGTCTATTCCAACTCATCAGACTACAAAGTACTGGGTTCACTTATGATTCTGTTTCTGATAATACTGCTACTGGGAGGCTTTGTACAAAGCTGACAGAAGACACTGCCAGTCAGCAATGCTGCCAGTTTAGAGTCAGACCCCACAGACATTTTAGAATCAAAGCAAAAGAAAAAGGAAATATCACCAAAATCACAGTAATTAGTCATTTTCAGCAGGTATAAAGCACTGTTTACATTTAGAGATGTGACATGTAACAAATAAGTACATTGAACGCCTCGCAGCTGTATGCATCAGTGCATTTTGCAGTCGATTTGCAGACTCATAATATATGTAGTGAAGACTGTGAAGGAGTTTAATAAAAGGGAATAGTTCTTGGTGAGTGACATGTAGGATTCCATTGGAGAATTTCTAGTGAGATATATGCTGTTTTCTCTTAAAGGAACAGTTCACCTAAAAATGAAAATTCAGTCATAAGCTATACTTTGTCATGCCGATGGAAATTCAATTCAATTCAATTTATTTGTGCAGCGTTATATCAAGTTATATCAAGGCATATATCAGGTCTAGACCGACTCTTTATTCTACAGAGACCCAACAATCCTCCATGAGAAGAACATGGAGAACATTCTCTGAAGAAGACAGGAGCTTATTTAAAAATTAAAAATATTTTTTTTAAATTCTTCATGGAACCTTCCATCGGTATGGGGTAAGTAAACACTGACTGAATGTTCATTTCTGGGTGAATCGTTCTCTTAAGGCCTGAAATCAACTCTTTCCACTCTTGATTTTAAGTGCTCTGCACAGATATGTGTTACCTGAAAGAACAAATCACTGCACAAACAGTATCTGACAGCTGAAAGAGGATGAAACTGTCTCACTGGATTTGTGTTTCATTTAGTTATTTCAATAATGGCTCCTTGAGGACTTTTGTGTTTTACCTCCACATGAGTTTAAGATTTGACATTGAGAATGTACAACTGTGTTATGGATGTGTTATGCACAAGTAGCACCATGTCATGTCATGACTATGTTTCACTCTTGTTCATACATAACATAGCATATAAAAACTAACCTGTGGACAAAAGTGGTAGTGTTTCCTGGAGTGAAGACTACATCTCCCAGGAGTACCTTCATCTTGTGTCATAAAAATTTGATCTGACTAGCATGTGAGTAGCTATAGCTCGGTAGCAATGGTAGCATAAATGTCACATTATAAGCCAGTTGTATTATAGTAATGACCACTGTGTCCTATGCCCACAACTGTAAATTCATATATTAGTATCATAATACATTAAAATAAATAAAATAGACATGTGACATACATCTCTAGGAGGAAAAGTGACAACTCAACATCATTTTTGAATCTTTGTTGAATGAGTGAGGTTGACTCAGGTTTTTTACTGATCCCTTTTAGCTCCTTTGGTCTTTGGTCAATTCTTTTCTGTTTCTCCTTGCACCAGTATCACCCATACCCACAAAATATAACCCAGAAATAAAAGTACCTAAAGAAAAGTCTATTGCTTCTTTTGAACTGGCTGACCCTCTGCTTACTGTCAAACTTTACTTGGTAAAATATCTATGCTGGTTCTTCTGCTCTGCAGGAAACTGTTTTGTCTGCTTTAGCAGGGATCTGACCCAGTGGCAGACATTAAATAAGAATTCATGTATAGAAATAGGCAATTTTAGGGCGCAGATAGCGCAGTGGTTAGAGCTGCGCCCCATGTGCTGAGGCTATAGTCCTCTAGCGGTCGACACGGGTTTGATTCTGACCCGTGGATTTGCCGCATGTCCCCCCCCCCCCCCCCCCCCCCCCACTCTCTCTCCCACATTTCCAGTCACCTCTTCAGGCTGTCCTATAAATAAAGGCAAAAAACTACAACAACTGAGACGGTTTCATAACCAGTTAAAAACTCCTTGTAGCTGCTTTAAGTGTTCAGAATCTGAGTATCTGCAAAGAACCATAAAAACAAAGTCTAATCTTGACTTCCTCTGGAAGCATAAAGTAAATGTTTGCCTTTGGACCAGTCCTATAAAATACTGACACAGGTGCTGCTGTTGATCATCAGTCCATCCTGGTGCCGACGACAACACCCGTTTTCCTCAAAGATGTCTGGAAGATGATTGGCTTCACACCTCCATCCTCCTCGCTGACAAAAAGATGGAAACATTTCATTCAAATCAGCTCAGAAAATCACTAAAGATGCAAAAACCACTGCAGACTGGCTTGAGAGTGAAATCAAATCTGCCTCAACTCCACTGCTAATCAGCTTGTTAGGAGAGGTTTTTTTTGTTGCTGAGTGAATTATGTTTGGGAAAAGTTTGACCCCCAGCCCAGGATCCAGGAAGTGTTCCTCAGCCTTGGTGGAGGTATGCGCTCTCTTTTGCTAACATAAGAGAAGGTGGAGGCAGAGGGTCCACCGGCCCAGGACCATAAACCTCAGTCAGATGAGAGCTGCTGTTTAAAGAGTAATGCACCAGGTGCAGGCACACCTGGCTTTTAAAGGGGATGACAGATGACGTTCTGATTGGTTAGATTCACATTAGACCCAAAACAGACCTATGAATATTTAAGGTTAATACAACCTCTTTGGTTCTTACGCCTTACTTTACATCCAGATGATGTAATGTTTATCTCTAAAAAGGAGGTGGACTCACCCTAAATGCATCATAGACTTTAGACCATGTGCATTGGATTGTTTAAATAGGGCCTTTTGTGTCAGCACCATTGTTGAATATTTTGTTGTTACCTCCACCTAGGAGGTCATATTTTAACCCGTTTCTATTTGTTTGTTTGTTTGTTAACAGGATTAAGATAAAACTACTGATCTGATTTCCATGAGACTTTGAGGAGGGGTCAGCTAAACACATGTGTGTAGGATTTTTTGGCCTTGGAGAGGTTTGTGTGCCACTGAGTGCCATTCTAGTGTAGAATATTTAGAAACTGTCTGAATATATTTATATACGTCCAGCTGTCAACATGTCGGCACGGACCGACTGTGACACATACAGTATAAAGCAGAAAGAGTTGGACGTGGAGGTAGATGTGTGATGGTCCCCTGGGTTATTCATTTGGTACCTGTGGGTGGAGATGGAGTAGTTTGGAGCTCCTGGGCCCGGTGCTCTCTGACTACTTAAACCCCTCCTTCATGCCTTGAGCGCTCTCTGTCTGCCTGCTGCCAGGTTCAACGATGTTTTGTTCTTGTTTAGTCACATCCAGCTAACATCTTCCCACACATTACATGTTTCACTCCTGCCTACATTCACACACACCACTGACTTACTAATCACCACATCCTATTGCACCATTTTGAACTTTTGTTAAATAAATGGGTTATTATTTGCTTTCAAGCTTCTCCCAATATTTTATCATGGCTTTAGAACCAGGTCGTGACAAGATGCAACAAAACATTTTATAGTGCCTCACTGGCTGATATGAATGTGCCATTTACACATGTAGAGGGAAATAAATGGGCCTTAATAGGCATTCACAAAGCTGGTCTGTGACATCATCGTATTCAGAGGAGTTGTGTGTTTTGCCCGTTAAGACGGCGACGGTACTGTGGCGTTTTTAAAAGATTACACTCTGGAGACCGTTTTCAAAAGTTTGTGTTTTTCAGGCCCCAAATATTCTGTTCTTGTGTAAACGTATTCAGAGTCATGTATGTCTGGAATTCACTCCCCAGTTATATCACATCAGAAAATAGTAAAGTGAAATTTAAACTACAACTAAAAAAACATTTTTTGAATAGTGACGACGAAACATTTAGGAATTAGTTACAATAGATTGGTTATAAATAATAGGTCTATAGGTGGGTATGTTGAGGTAATTCAACTGATACAGTCGTATCATTATTATTATACGTGTATATGTATGTTTTAATGAGGTAATTGAATTGATATAGTTGTATCATTATTATTATATCACTGTATCATTATTATATAATTGTAGAGATGATTAGGGCAGAGATGATGGTGACATTTATTATTACTATACTATTATTCTAATTAATTACTCTATTAATAGATAAGTATGATAGGAGTGCTGCTATACTATATTGTTTATTACTATTATAACAATCTCTAGATATAGAGAAGTATGATATGTGTGCTGCACTGTTGTTACTGTTATTATTATTATTATTATTGCTACTATTAATATAATGGTGTTGTTTATATTGTATAGAGTATGACTATTTTATAATAAGAAACTAGTGATAATATGGTTCATAACACAACATACATTGTAATTCCTTAATACTTTATACAGATGAAAGATTGTAAGATACGTTTTATAAATGTGTTTGGATAAATTATGGAAATGTTTACTGAAAGGACAGGTATATAATTTACATTGTTACAACAACTACATTGTTCGTACAGTGTGCTTTTGTTTTTATCATGTTTTGTTGTATGTATGTATTCTTATATGGTATGCATTGTATAATGTTAAGCATATGTGTCGGACCCCAGTAAGAAGAGTGGCAGCATTTGCTGCAGCTAATGGGGATCCTAATAAATAAACAATAAATAAACAATCCAGAGGTTGTGTCAGTCCATTACAGTTGTAATCAATGCTGATGGGGACGAACTGATTAGTGATAAACCACATAGTAAACCACAGCCAGAGCCTTTGTGTTACGGGTGCTTTGTGGTGAGCATGTTGACACCTTAACACTGTCAGTTGTTTCTGTAGTGTAGTGGTCATCACGTTTGCCTAACACGCAAAAGGGCCCCAGATCAAGACTGGGCAGAAGCATTCTTTATTTAAATCATCAGTAATCCTGGCAATTTATGTATCATACTGTGCATTAAACAATTACAAGATATGGAAAAATGTGTACCACATTGTCTGCAAAGAAGTGCAACATAAAAGCTAAGATAACATAAACAGACTCTCGGCTCATACTGTAACAGATTCTGCTGTAGCCTATCTGAAGTTACAGTCCATTGTGTTTTTAAAAAAAAATTAGCTCAGCTGCTAAAGTCTTTTTTGTTTTTGTTGCTTTTGTTTCCACTCTGAAATATAAGAGGCCTGGAACCAGGCAAGAATCAGCCGTTTTCAACAAATGGCTGGATTAGTTCTTTGATGGCTGTTTCTAACATAACCAAAGTATATCGTTCCTGCACTCGCAGCGTTTACTGTCACACAAATCTATGACAAAGCCACTGTGACTGGATCCAGTTGAAAATCTCTGATCCAATATCTCCATGTAAAAATGAAAATGTTGTCCAGAATGCAGAACCTTTGCAGTCAAGTGAAAAGATGTCTAAATCAGACCATGTGCGTTCAGTCATCTTTCACCTGTTTCTGTAGTGTAGTGGTCATCACGTTCGCCTCACACGTGAAAGGTCCCCGGTTCAAAACCGGGCAGAAACACAACTTTTTGATCTATATTCTGAGGATTAAGATTAATCCATAACACGTCAACATATCAAACAACAGCATAATACACAACACCGTGTACATTAGTGAGGACAGGGTTGACATAGACCAGTTGATGTTAACCAATTAGCTTGCGTGTACTTTTAATATGGGTATATCCAAATCTCTTCCTTGATATAATGTATTCTTTTTTATTTCTGCTAATTTCTCACATTTCTCCCACCTTCCGTTGAATACTGCTTAGAAACCAAGTAAAAATTTAAATAAAATTCCCTGGGATGGACCAATACATATTTTGACTAGTTAAATACACGTGTTAGTAGATTTAGTTGTTAAAAAGATTAATATAAAATTTTAAGAGTACGAACAAACAAGCGGCGGTGAAATAAAAAACGGCAGTTTTGTGTATTCTTGCAGACTTGGTACTTTACTTTGCACTTGCACGATGTCACCAAACTATGTATTTGCTGCGCTGTATCTGCCTGCTCCGTTCGCCAGCCTAACATGTGGGACGTGCTCTCTCTCGCGCTGTCACAGAACTTCCGGAAACACACGTGCCGACGTCACTACGCAAACACGCACACAGCCTGTGACCGTGATTGGCTTTGATGTTTCCATGGTAACCATTCCAAATGACGTCATATAAACTTAACATCACCTTACATGTCAAATGACACTTCAAAGGAAAGTGTCTTTATAAACGGTCACATTTGTATCTTGACAGATACACACACAGGACACCATACCTGAGTTCAATTACAGTATTTTATTTGGATCCATCACAATAATCTCAAGAACCATGGAGCAAAGACAAGTCAGAATTAGAAAGGTAAGATGCTCAAACCTGGAGACACATTTTAGTAACCATTGTATTTAGAGAGATTACTGTTTTTTTCTTTCTTTTTTTAATTTGTTATTTACAATTAGCACTGGATTCTTCAAAGGGTTAAATATAGTTTCTGCTCATACTTGTGTGTAATAACACAAGCTTGAACTTTGCCAAATGTCTAAACTTTACCACAAACAAGAGGACAAAAAACTTACTGACATTGTGTTTCCTGTCTGTGTTTGTTAGCCGCGACAAGCTAACAATCGGGCCCAGAGACAACAAGAGCCGGTCTACAAACCACCAGCGCCGGAAACAAAGAAGCCCCTTGATAATGAAGTCGCTTCAACCCCCGCAGAGTCCAAACCTCGGCTCTGGAGTGACATCGTTGGGAAAGCAGACGAAAAGCCAAAGAGTACCTCCGCAGTTCAGTTGGATAAGTGGTTCGTGGCTACGGTGAAGATGCATGTCCGTGCGCCAAAGGGTATTGTCGGAACTAGCATGAACACCGCTAGCTCACAGAATTTGGAGCATGAAGGAAAGAGAGAGCTCTGCGAGGTCAATATGCATCATGAAGAAAAGGACAGCAAGCTCTGCAAAAGTCAGAAATACAATTTGCAGCAGCTGGATGACACTCGGTCAGCTGTGGAGGCGGCCAAAGTTCTGGTGCAAAACCTGAAAAGGCAGAAGGCAGAGAGAGATGAGCAACACCTGCAGGAGCTTTCACAGGCAGGAGATGACTTCAGGAAGCAGCTCTCTGAGCAAGACGAGAGGTTTCAAAACCAGCTCGCCAAGCAAAAGGAGAGGGTCGAGCAAGAGCTGGCTGACAGAAGAGAAGATCAGATCCAGCAGCTCTCCAGGAAAGAGGAGAACTACAGGAAGGACCTCTCTGAACAGGAAGACAGGTTTAAGAAGAAGCTTGCTGACTTGGAGGAGAATATGAAAAAGCAGCTTTCAGAGGTAGAAGAGAGCTACAGGAATGTGTTCTCTGAGCTGGAGGAGAAGCTGAAAAAGAAGGTTGCTGAAGAAGAAGACAACCTGAAACAGCAGCTTCTCGAGGAAGAGGCAAACCTGAAGCCAGAGAGTCAGATGGAAGAGGAACAGAGGAATGCAGAGGAACACATACAGCCACAGGTAAGCTGCCTCACCGCATATTTAGATTCTAATTCCTTATTTTAGAAGTCTTCAGATCATAAGTGCAGTTTCAAGGTTGGGGATACTAATTAAAATCAATGTAATGTGTAATTTTATGAAACTAAATTTAATGATCAGGATACCAGCCTGTGCATTATATAAAATAATCTACACAAAGACTGATATATATAATGGGGTATACCATCAGTTTTTGGCACAATGACAGAAGCAGGTGCAGCTTGAAGTGCTGGTGCTGCTAATGAAACAGAATATGTCCATTATTGGATCATATCAAAAAGTGTATCACCTGTAATCTCTGGTTCTGTGTTATAAAATATAGACATTTAAATCCCTACATGTTGGCTCCGGCCTCTAAGGGGCTCAGTAAGCCCCCTGAACCTACAGCGAGACCTTTGGATGACAACTCAAACATGCTGTCTTTGTCTTTTCAGGAGGTCCTAACGGAAGAATCAAAGAAAAAGAAGAAGGGCTTCTGGAAGGGCTTCTGGACACGCTTGTTTCAGCGTAAAAAGAAGACCCCTGAAGCATCTGGACCCAGCCCACCTCACTAAACAGAAGATCGGCTGAATGTTGGCTGTTTTAATATGAATAGAAAATAAAGAGTTAAAATGAAGAAACCGTATTTTGTGAGCATTATTAAATGAGCTCAAACAAGGTATTTCTGCAGAAAGGTCCAATGTACGGACAGCGTCTCATCACAAGTGACAAAGAGAGAAGGAATCAGCATGGTTTTATTCACAGTGTGTTCTACCACATAGCCTTGATATGCAGCTCACAGATAACAGAGCAGACATAGTATGGGACAGAACACTGCCCATGTAAAGGTTGGATGATAAAGGTGCAGACAGAGTCTTCAGCTGCAAAGCCTACATGAGCTGTTAAGTGCTTATACTAATTACTTACATATGGTGAAACATTGCAAAGTGAAGTAGTAACGCAAATCATTGCATCTCCTGTAGATGTTTCCACACAAAAAGTCAACTATTAATTTGTAATGAAAATTAAATGATAAAATAATCATGTTAGTTTCTAAATCATACATGTTATCTTTTTTCATGCCATCTATGGCTTATTTATTTATTATTAATTATATTTATAACTTATTGGGAAAATTGACAAATTAATTCTGCATGGACAACCAGACCTGGATCTGCCTCAAAGTTTAATCAACTTAAGACAGACAGACAGACAGACATGGGCAGTTGGTGGAGTCAACAGTAAGAGACATGAGACAAGTTGCAGTCTGAACAGGCAAGTTTTCAATCTGCAATGGAAGAAGTATAGAATTTCTACTCTCCTGATGTCAGTGAGGAGTTTGTCCCAAATTGTGGAGTCTGGACATCACAATTACTCATTGATTTTAGTAACAAAAATGTTCTTATTGCACTTTCACATAAAAAGAACACTGCTATCACATCCATGTTGTGCTACGTTCCAGCTAGGCATTCCTGCCAATTTGTCAGGGCCGTGATGTTGGATGTTGGGGTGACTGAGGACACAGATGCCTCTGCTACTGGAAAAACTCAATGGATGGATAATAGCCCCCAAAGAAATGTGCCTAAGAATAAGCAAATTTAAGAAACCAATATGAGATAGACACCTTTATGGTCTCTACAAAGCATGTGTGAAATTCCAATGAATTGTGTCCATCAGTTTTGTGACATACGGTAACCCACAGTAATCCTATGAGCCTACTTGGGCAGAGGCATAAAAATCTGATTCAGTTACAATGTTGAGCATTTGCATCCAAATTTTCATCTGTATTTAGCCCAGTTTCAGCAGCTGAAAAACAATGCTGATAAAGACACATTTAACAGCATCAAAAACATTAATAACCAAAAATACTATGTATTTTATTTGCATTGAGATTAAAGATTGTACCTTTGAATAATACAACCACTTACAAATTAACAAGTCAAAAGCAACACACAAACGATGCAGGGTTGACACGTTTATTGTTAGCTTCGACACGTATGTACATAACGTATAAAACTATCATTGCCATGTATACATAAAAAAAGAAAATCAACTGCAACGTTCTCCCAGAATTTTTCTCTATTTAGTCCAATAACGCTGTCTGGTCTCTAACCAAAGCACAGTGTACAGTACATTTACTCTCCTCCCTGCTTCAGTGTCTGGAGAGCACAGAAAACTCTTGGAGATGTTGTCGCACCACCTCATCCAGCACCTTACTCACACCTTTACAGGCAGTCATGGCCGCTTCGATCAGAGCCTCTAAGTGGTCCTGGTGTAGTCTGGCGTCCATCTGCAGAAGAGCAATCTGTCCACCTCGGGGCAACAGTGCTAAAGCAAGAGAGCTCACTCCTCCACTTTCCTCCGCATAGCAAAGGTCAGCGAGGGGTGTCTCATCCACAAACCCGACCGTGCAAGCACACACATAGTCCCGCATGGGTGTTCTGGCATCAATCACCGCCAGGGTGGCAGCGTTCACGCACACGCTGTAGTTCCCTCCATCTGACTGCAGAATCTGTTTGCAAAGGAAAGTTTTGAGGTTTTTCTGCACAATAAAAACAATGTTCATATTAAAGTGATTCAAAGTCTATAAAAGCCAACACATCAAATCCACCTCTGACTGTTCAACACTAACCTTGACATAGACGTCTATTTGAGAGCGTGGGTACAGCTGGGTCATCACGGCGGCTTCAAACGGTGGAGGCTCATCTCAGTGGACTTGCGGTCGCCATGTGGCCTCCTCTTCCTCTCTGCTGTGCTGAACGTGGCCATGCTGTACTGACAGCTGATAACGGCTCGATCGTGACGAGTCCGGCTGCGTGAACCTCGCATCTAGGGGTGACAAACATCATGTCTTTAGGCCTTCTTCATTTAACAGATCAATTCAAATGTTATTGGTTGTTCTAAAATAACATTCCTGACAAAGACAAATCTGATTTTGCCTACATTTATGCATATTGTGATACACTACACTCAGAGGCCACTTTATTATTAGGTACACCTGTGAAATGTAATGTAATCCAATGCAACAGCTCAGCCACAAATTCTACCTTTACCACAATAATGTTTAGCTTGACATCATCAGAAAGGTACTAATTCAACTATATGTCGTTGTTTATGAAGGTTTTAGTTTGTGGTGTTGTTGTATTTAATGACAAATTGAGAGATGATTTTTTTTAGCCTGATACATTTTCAAACTTTATTAAAAGTTCAATATAAGCTTTGCAGAGTTAGAACTGGAATATATATATTTCTAATTGATATTGTAAAACCATAGCTTCCAGCACGGTGTTTAATTACTGTAAGTTATAAACTGTACACTCGAGGGATTTGAAATCGCAGCCCTCAATTTTTTGACCCAATTAATGACCCAGAATCTGGATAAACATCTCCACCTGTTGTACCTCAAAAACAGGTTCTAACCGGCCACCACTACAGCAGAGAGACCATTGGTACCCATAATAAGTCTGCACATGCCAAAACAGTCAAAGGCATGACGGACTTCGAGCCCAAAGACTTCAGACTGGTGCTGTGCAGACTGGATATCATCCAGTTTCTGGAGGAGGTGGATGTGTTACACGTCTGGACTGGACAGAAGATGAGTCAATCTAAATCCAGTGAAAAGAAGGGGGTTGGTTGATTGACAGCAACAGAGTGAACATCCTCCACAGACTCTTCCAGGCAGCTCTGACTGAAGAGTGGTCTGCCATTCAACAGGATGACATCATCCAGGAAACACTTTAGAAGATGAAAGCGTTTCTCCAGCACCTCATCTGCACGGAAAACTTTAGCCCAAGCTACTGCCAGTTCACGTTTTTGTTTAAAATCTACAGCTTAGTTCACTTGAGCTTTTCAGGAGATTCTTTCCCTAGACCGAGGTTACCTCACTCAATTTGATCTCAAATCTCAGAGGTACCAAAATCTACATCAATGAGGACCATACGGATGCTGTCCGACAGAAAAGGAAAGAACTGCTTCCGAAGCTGAAAGCCGCACAGGAACGTGGGGACATCGCCTGTTTACGGCAGGATAAACTGATAATACACCCCCGTAACAGCACCCCAAAGCAGCCTAGAGATGTTTGAACTCTGTGCAGGTATGCAGGCTCGCTTGATTTACCGCTGTCACTCAAACACACCTCATGATTGACATTCACATCTTACACCACAGTTTGCCAAAAAAGGGACTAAGAATTGCTCACATTAACATTAATAGCATTAGGAACAAGATAAACGAGATAACTGACATAGCAGTTTCTAATAATTTGCATATTCTAGCAATCTCAGAAACACATCTAGATTCCACTTTTGAAGATGGATCGCTAATGATTCAGGGTTACAGTATTTTCAGAAGAGACAGAAACAAATCTGGTGGTGGAGTAGCCTGTTACATCCAAGACCACATTCCAGTGAAAATCAGGGATGATTTGATGAACTACAGTATTGAAGTGCTTTGGTTGCAAATACATCTCCCTTATTTGAAGCCATTATTAGTTGGCTGTTGTTACAGACTGCCAAGTGTTAATAATACTTATTTGGATACAATATGTGAAATGTTAGACTATAGCAGTACTCTGGGTCATGAAACATTTGTTTTGGGTGATATGAATATAGACTGGTTTTCACAAAACTGCCCACTAAAAAACAAACTTGGAACTGTTACAGAAAGCTGTGGATTATTACAAGTAATTAACAAAGCTACCAGGATAAGTTTAAGGAATGATGGTACTTTGACTTCAACCTGTATTGATCACATTTTTACTAACACACCTGAACTATGCTCTAAAATTCAATCCTCCGACTGGTTTTAGTGATCACAATTTGATCATTATTGTAAGGAATACAAAAGTAACCAAGCCTGGACCCAAAGTTGTACTTAAAAGATCGTACAAAATATTTAATGGAGACAGTTTTGTTGATGAAGTCAAGAATGTGTCCTGGTCTAATGTGATGTCAAGCACTAATCCTGATGCAGCGCTGTCGGAATTTGATGAAATCTTCATGCCTTTGGTCGACAAACATGCACCACTGAAGAAGTTTGCTGTCAGGAGTGTCAGAACACCTTGGTTGGACAATGAAATCAAACAGCGTATGAAACAAAGAGATCGAGCAAAAAAAACAGTTATCATAACTGGACACAATCATGACTGGCAGGCCTATCGTAAACTAAGAAACTTCGTTACAAAATTAAATAGAACTAAAAAGAGATTATATTATGAAAATAGGATTAATAACATTAGATATGATAGTAAAAAATGATGGAGCACACTCAATTATCTATTGGGTAGGAACACTAAACCCACTCCATCCTTTTTAGAAGTGGAAAGTAACTTCCTAACGAAATCTACTGAAATTGCAAATCATTTAAATAACTATTTCATAGATAAAGTAGAGAAAATGAAAAACAACATACCAAATATAGATAATAATTTATCTAACCTATTAATAAAAAATGTAATTATGAAGGATAAAAATAGTACATTTTAATTTGATAAGGTGACCACAAGGGAGGTAGAAAATATGCTAAAGAATATTAAAAATAAACAAACAGGTGTTGATAACCTTGAAGGCAAACTTCTTAAATTGGTTGCAGATTTAATTGCACCAGCTATTTGTCATATAATAAACTTAAGTTTCACTAACTATGTCCACAAAAATGGAAAAAAGCCAAGATAATACCACTGCCTAAAAACAAGAAATGAATATTTTCTGGATCAAATAGTCGTCCAATTAGTATTTTGCCTGTGATGATGATGATGATGAAGATGATTGAAAACATTGTACATGAACAAATTAAGAACTTTATGTCTGTAAACAGTTTAGTTACTGATTTCCAACATGCATACAGAGAAGGGCACTCCACGGCTACCGCTCTAACACTAATGACTGATGACTGGTTAAGGGAAAGAGATGAGAAGAAAATCATTGGTGTTGTTCTGTTAGACTTCTCAGCAGCATTTGATATCATAAATCCTAAATTATTACTGGACAAACTTGAATGTTATGGCTTTGATCGATCTGCATTATCTTGGTTTGAGAGTTATTTAAATAACAGGACACAGACCGTTTTCTTTAATGGAAGTTATTCAGACGTCAGAGCTGTAACTTGTGGTGTGCCCCAGGGCAGTTGTCTGGGACCTTTACTGTATACCATTTTTACCAATGATTTACCCCTTGTCTTAAACAAAGCTAAAATTGTGATGTACGCATATGACTCAACTGTATACACATCCGCTCTCTCAACCAGAGAGTTGGATAGGGTTCTAAATGTAGAATTGGGATCAATAGTTGAATGGGTAAAAAGAAACCAACTGGTCCTGAATGTACTGAAGACTAATAGCATGGTGCTTGTCTCAAAATATTCCATCAGCAAAACACCAAAGTTAAACCTCAGAATAAATGACGTGTATTAACCGAGTGCATGAAACCAAGCTTCTGGGCATCATCATAGATGATAAACTATTATGGACAAAACATATAAATAAGATGATTGTAAAAATGGGAAGCGCAATCTCTGTAATCAGAAGATGTGCAACTTTCTTGACACCAACAGCCACGAAACAAGCAGTTCAGGCCTTAATATTGTCAAACCTTGATTATTGCCCCCCAGTTTGGTCTAATGCCACTGTAGAAACGATAAGGAAACTACAGATGATACAGAATAGAGCAGCACGCATAGTTCTTCATTGTAACTATAGAATGAATGTTGTTGCAATGCATAAGAGTCTTAACTGGTTATTTGTAAAAGACAGACTGATCTATTCATTATTAGTATTTATTAGAAACATTACTGTCACTAAGACCCCGTTTACTTTGTATCAGAACTTATTCTTCAGTACAGATAAACATAATTATAATACTAGACATGCCACTGCAGGTCATTTTACACTACCAAAAGTAAAGACAAATGCTATCAAACGAACAGTCATATTCACAGCCATGTATGTCTGGAATTCACTCCCCAGTTATATCACATCAGAAAATAGTAAAGTGAAATTTAAACTACAACTAAAAAAACATTTTTTGAATAGTGACGACGAAACATGTAGGAATTAGTTACAATAAATTGGTTATAAATAATAGGTCTATAGGTGGGTATGTTGAGGTAATTCAACTGATACAGTCGTATCATTATTATTATACTGTATGTGTATACATGTATATGTATGTTTTGATGAGGTAATTGAATTGATATAGTTGTATCATTATTATTATATCACTGTATCATTATTATATAATTGTAGAGATGATTAGGGCAGAGATGATGGTGACATTTATTATTACTATACTATTATTCTAATTAATTACTCTCTTAATAGATAAGTATGATAGGAGTGCTGCTATACTATATTGTTTATTACTATTATAACAATCTCTAGATATAGAGAATTTTGATATGTGTGCTGCTCTGTTGTTACTGTTATTATTATTATTATTATTGCTACTATTAATATAATGGTGTTGTTTATATTGTATAGAGTATGACTATTTTATAATAAGAAACTAGTGATAATATGGTTCATAACACAACATACATTGTAATTCCTTAATACTTTATACAGATGAAAGATTGTAAGATAGTTTTATAAATGTGTTTGGATAAATTATGGAAATGTTTACTGAAAGGACAGGTCTATAATTTACATTGTTACAACAACTACATTGTTCGTACAGTGTGCTTTTGTTTTTATCATGTTTTGTTGTATGTATGTATTCTTATATGGTATGCATTGTATAATGTTAAGCATATGTGTCGGACCCCAGTAAGAAGAGTGGCAGCATTTGCTGCAGCTAATGGGGATCCTAATAAATAAACAATAAATAAACAATCCAGAGGTTGTGTCAGTCCATTACAGTTGTAATCAATGCTGATGGGGAACGAACTGATTAGTGATTGTGTGAATTGTTGAATACTCCAGTTGTGTCACCCAAGAGATGTATGGTGCTTATGTTTTGGGTGTTGTTGTTTTTTATGTCTCTTTATGTATTTTAGTAATATTGATGAATAAATAACTGATTGGATTCATTCAGTCTGAATATTGACCATATCAATTTACATTCAATGACGTTTTGAATATTTATAACCTTTAATCTGAAACATGTTGTCTACTTCAGTATTACTGAAGTTTGTTCATGTTCGATACAACAGCATGACATTTCCTCTGTTAGCAGTCGTAAATTGTTGCTAGCTAACCTGCAGCCCTACATCCAAGCTTCTTACCTCATGTGGACCGTAAACCACAGCCAGAGCCTTTGTGTTACGGGTGCTTTGTGGTGAGCATGTTGACACCTTAACACTGTCAGTTGTTTCTGTAGTGTAGTGGTCATCACGTTTGCCTAACACGCAAAAGGGCCCCAGATCAAGACTGGGCAGAAACAGTCTTTATTTAGATCATCAGTAATCCTGGCAATTTATGTATCATACTGTGCATTAAACAATTACAAGATATGGAAAAATGTGTACCACATTGTCTGCAAAGAAGTGCAACATAAAAGCTAAGATAACATAAACAGACTCTCGGCTCATACTGTAACAGATTCTGCTGTAGCCTATCTGAAGTTACAGTCCATTGTGTTTTTAAAAAAAAATTAGCTCAGCTGCTAAAGTCTTTTTTGTTTTTGTTGCTTTTGTTTCCACTCTGAAATATAAGAGGCCTGGAACCAGGCAAGAATCAGCCGTTTTCAACAAATGGCTGGATTAGTTCTTTGATGGCTGTTTCTAACATAACCAAAGTATATCGTTCCTGCACTCGCAGCGTTTACTGTCACACAAATCTATGACAAAGCCACTGTGACTGGATCCAGTTGAAAATCTCTGATCCAATATCTCCATGTAAAAATGAACATATTGTCCAGAATGCAGAACCTTTGCAGTAAAGTGAAAAGATTTCTAAATCAGACCATGTGCGTTCAGTGATCTTTCACCTGTTTCTGTAGTGTAGTGGTCATCACGTTCGCCTAACACGCGAAAGGTCCCCGGTTCAAAACCGGGCAGAAACACAACTTTTTGATCTGAGGATTAAGATTAATCCATAACACGTCAACATATCAAACAACAGCATAATACACAACACCGTGTACATTAGTGAGGACAGGGTTGACATAGACCAGTTGATGTTAACCAATTAGCTTGCGTGTACTTTTAATATGGGTATATCCAAATCTCTTCCTTGATATAATGTATTCTTTTTTATTTCTGCTAATTTCTCACATTTCTCCCACCTTCCGTTGAATACTGCTTAGAAACCGAGTAAAAATTTAAATAAAATTCCCTGGGATGGACCAATACATATTTTGACTAGTTAAATACACGTGTTAGTAGATTTAGTTGTTAAAAAAGATTAATATAAAATTTACGAACAAAGTACGAACAAACAAGCGGCGGTGAAATAAAAAACGGCAGTTTTGTGTATTCTTGCAGACTTGGTACTTTACTTTGCACTTGCACGATGTCACCAAACTATGTATTTGCTGCGCTGTATCTGCCTGCTCCGTTCGCCAGCCTAACATGTGGGACGTGCTCTCTCTCGCGCTGTCACAGAACTTCCGGAAACACACGTGCCGACGTCACTACGCAAACACGCACACAGCCTGTGACCGTGATTGGCTTTGATGTTTCCATGGTAACCATTCCAAATGACGTCATATCAACTTAACATCACCTTACATGTCAAATGACACTTCAAAGGAAAGTGTCTTTATAAACGGTCACATTTGTATCTTGACAGATACACACACAGGACACCATACCTGAGTTCAATTACAGTATTTTATTTGGATCCATCACAATAATCTCAAGAACCATGGAGCAAAGACAAGTCAGAATTAGAAAGGTAAGATGCTCAAACTTGGAGACACATTTTAGTAACCATTGTATTTAGAGAGATTACTGTTTTTTTCTTTCTTTTTTAAATTTGTTATTTACAATTAGCACTGGATTCTTCAAAGGGTTAAATATAGTTTCTGCTCATACTTGTGTGTAATAACACAAGCTTGAACTTTGCCAAATGTCTAAACTTTACCACAAACAAGAGGACAAAAAACTTACTGACATTGTGTTTCCTGTCTGTGTTTGTTAGCCGCGACAAGCTAACAATCGGGCCCAGAGACAACAAGAGCCGGTCTACAAACCACCAGCGCCGGAAACAAAGAAGCCCCTTGATAATGAAGTCGCTTCAACCCCCGCAGAGTCCAAACCTCGGCTCTGGAGTGACATCGTTGGGAAAGCAGACGAAAAGCCAAAGAGTACCTCCGCAGTTCAGTTGGATAAGTGGTTCGTGGCTACGGTGAAGATGCATGTCCGTGCGCCAAAGGGTATTGTCGGAACTAGCATGAACACCGCTAGCTCACAGAATTTGGAGCATGAAGGAAAGAGAGAGCTCTGCGAGGTCAATATGCATCATGAAGAAAAGGACAGCAAGCTCTGCAAAAGTCAGAAATACAATTTGCAGCAGCTGGATGACACTCGGTCAGCTGTGGAGGCGGCCAAAGTTCTGGTGCAAAACCTGAAAAGGCAGAAGGCAGAGAGAGATGAGCAACACCTGCAGGAGCTTTCACAGGCAGGAGATGACTTCAGGAAGCAGCTCTCTGAGCAAGACGAGAGGTTTCAAAACCAGCTCGCCAAGCAAAAGGAGAGGGTCGAGCAAGAGCTGGCTGACAGAAGAGAAGATCAGATCCAGCAGCTCTCCAGGAAAGAGGAGAACTACAGGAAGGACCTCTCTGAACAGGAAGACAGGTTTAAGAAGAAGCTTGCTGACTTGGAGGAGAATATGAAAAAGCAGCTTTCAGAGGTAGAAGAGAGCTACAGGAATGTGTTCTCTGAGCTGGAGGAGAAGCTGAAAAAGAAGGTTGCTGAAGAAGAAGACAACCTGAAACAGCAGCTTCTCGAGGAAGAGGCAAACCTGAAGCCAGAGAGTCAGATGGAAGAGGAACAGAGGAATGCAGAGGAACACATACAGCCACAGGTAAGCTGCCTCACCGCATATTTAGATTCTAATTCCTTATTTTAGAAGTCTTCAGATCATAAGTGCAGTTTCAAGGTTGGGGATACTAATTAAAATCAATGTAATGTGTAATTTTATGAAACTAAATTTAATGATCAGGATACCAGCCTGTGCATTATATAAAATAATCTACACAAAGACTGATATATATAATGGGGTATACCATCAGTTTTTGGCACAATGACAGAAGCAGGTGCAGCTTGAAGTGCTGGTGCTGCTAATGAAACAGAATATGTCCATTATTGGATCATATCAAAAAGTGTATCACCTGTAATCTCTGGTTCTGTGTTATAAAATATAGACATTTAAATCCCTACATGTTGGCTCCGGCCTCTAAGGGGCTCAGTAAGCCCCCTGAACCTACAGCGAGACCTTTGGATGACAACTCAAACATGCTGTCTTTGTCTTTTCAGGAGGTCCTAACGGAAGAATCAAAGAAAAAGAAGAAGGGCTTCTGGAAGGGCTTCTGGACACGCTTGTTTCAGCGTAAAAAGAAGACCCCTGAAGCATCTGGACCCAGCCCACCTCACTAAACAGAAGATCGGCTGAATGTTGGCTGTTTTAATATGAATAGAAAATAAAGAGTTAAAATGAAGAAACCGTATTTTGTGAGCATTATTAAATGAGCTCAAACAAGGTATTTCTGCAGAAAGGTCCAATGTACGGACAGCGTCTCATCACAAGTGACAAAGAGAGAAGGAATCAGCATGGTTTTATTCACAGTGTGTTCTACCACATAGCCTTGATATGCAGCTCACAGATAACAGAGCAGACATAGTATGGGACAGAACACTGCCCATGTAAAGGTTGGATGATAAAGGTGCAGACAGAGTCTTCAGCTGCAAAGCCTACATGAGCTGTTAAGTGCTTATACTAATTACTTACATATGGTGAAACATTGCAAAGTGAAGTAGTAACGCAAATCATTGCATCTCCTGTAGATGTTTCCACACAAAAAGTCAACTATTAATTTGTAATGAAAATTAAATGATAAAATAATCATGTTAGTTTCTAAATCATACATGTTATCTTTTTTCATGCCATCTATGGCTTATTTATTTATTATTAATTATATTTATAACTTATTGGGAAAATTGACAAATTAATTCTGCATGGACAACCAGACCTGGATCTGCCTCAAAGTTTAATCAACTTAAGACAGACAGACAGACAGACATGGGCAGTTGGTGGAGTCAACAGTAAGAGACATGAGACAAGTTGCAGTCTGAACAGGCAAGTTTTCAATCTGCAATGGAAGAAGTATAGAATTTCTACTCTCCTGATGTCAGTGAGGAGTTTGTCCCAAATTGTGGAGTCTGGACATCACAATTATTCATTGATTTTAGTAACAAAAATGTTCTTATTGCACTTTCACATAAAAAGAACACTGCTATCACATCCATGTTGTGCTACGTTCCAGCTAGGCATTCCTGCCAATTTGTCAGGGCCGTGATGTTGGATGTTGGGGTGACTGAGGACACAGATGCCTCTGCTACTGGAAAAACTCAATGGATGGATAATAGCCCCCAAAGAAATGTGCCTAAGAATAAGCAAATTTAAGAAACCAATATGAGATAGACACCTTTATGGTCTCTACAAAGCATGTGTGAAATTCCAATGAATAGTTCTTGGTGAGTGACATGTAGGATTTTCTGAGCTGATTTGAATGAAATGTTTCCATCTTTTTGTCAGCGAGGAGGATGGAGGTGTGAAGCCAATCATCTTCCAGACATCTTTGAGGAAAACGGGTGTTGTCGTCGGCACCAGAATGGACTGATGATCAACAGCAGCACCTGTGTCAGTATTTTATAGGACTGGTCCAAAGGCAAACATTTACTTTATGCTTCCAGAGGAAGTCAAGATTAGACTTTGTTTTTATGGTTCTTTGCAGATACTCAGATTCTGAACACTTAAAGCAGCTACAAGGAGTTTTTAACTGGTTATGAAACCGTCTCAGTTGTTGTAGTTTTTTGCCTTTATTTATAGGACAGCCTGAAGAGGTGACTGGAAATGTGGGAGAGAGAGTGGGGGGGGGGGGACATGCGGCAAATCCACGGGTCAGAATCAAACCCGTGTCGACCGCTAGAGGACTATAGCCTCAGCACATGGGGCGCAGCTCTAACCACTGCGCTATCTGCGCCCTAAAATTGCCTATTTCTATACATGAATTCTTATTTAATGTCTGCCACTGGGTCAGATCCCTGCTAAAGCAGACAAAACAGTTTCCTGCAGAGCAGAAGAACCAGCATAGATATTTTACCAAGTAAAGTTTGACAGTAAGCAGAGGGTCAGCCAGTTCAAAAGAAGCAATAGACTTTTCTTTAGGTACTTTTATTTCTGGGTTATATTTTGTGGGTATGGGTGATACTGGTGCAAGGAGAAACAGAAAAGAATTGACCAAAGACCAAAGGAGCTAAAAGGGATCAGTAAAAAACCTGAGTCAACCTCACTCATTCAACAAAGATTCAAAAATGATGTTGAGTTGTCACTTTTCCTCCTAGAGATGTATGTCACATGTCTATTTTATTTATTTTAATGTATTATGATACTAATATATGAATTTACAGTTGTGGGCATAGGACACAGTGGTCATTACTATAATACAACTGGCTTATAATGTGACATTTATGCTACCATTGCTACCGAGCTATAGCTACTCACATGCTAGTCAGATCAAATTTTTATGACACAAGATGAAGGTACTCCTGGGAGATGTAGTCTTCACTCCAGGAAACACTACCACTTTTGTCCACAGGTTAGTTTTTATATGCTATGTTATGTATGAACAAGAGTGAAACATAGTCATGACATGACATGGTGCTACTTGTGCATAACACATCCATAACACAGTTGTACATTCTCAATGTCAAATCTTAAACTCATGTGGAGGTAAAACACAAAAGTCCTCAAGGAGCCATTATTGAAATAACTAAATGAAACACAAATCCAGTGAGACAGTTTCATCCTCTTTCAGCTGTCAGATACTGTTTGTGCAGTGATTTGTTCTTTCAGGTAACACATATCTGTGCAGAGCACTTAAAATCAAGAGTGGAAAGAGTTGATTTCAGGCCTTAAGAGAACGATTCACCCAGAAATGAACATTCAGTCAGTGTTTACTTACCCCATACCGATGGAAGGTTCCATGAAGAATTTAAAAAAAATATTTTTAATTTTTAAATAAGCTCCTGTCTTCTTCAGAGAATGTTCTCCATGTTCTTCTCATGGAGGATTGTTGGGTCTCTGTAGAATAAAGAGTCGGTCTAGACCTGATATATGCCTTGATATAACTTGATATAACGCTGCACAAATAAATTGAATTGAATTGAATTTCCATCGGCATGACAAAGTATAGCTTATGACTGAATTTTCATTTTTAGGTGAACTGTTCCTTTAAGAGAAAACAGCATATATCTCACTAGAAATTCTCCAATGGAATCCTACATGTCACTCACCAAGAACTATTCCCTTTTATTAAACTCCTTCACAGTCTTCACTACATATATTATGAGTCTGCAAATCGACTGCAAAATGCACTGATGCATACAGCTGCGAGGCGTTCAATGTACTTATTTGTTACATGTCACATCTCTAAATGTAAACAGTGCTTTATACCTGCTGAAAATGACTAATTACTGTGATTTTGGTGATATTTCCTTTTTCTTTTGCTTTGATTCTAAAATGTCTGTGGGGTCTGACTCTAAACTGGCAGCATTGCTGACTGGCAGTGTCTTCTGTCAGCTTTGTACAAAGCCTCCCAGTAGCAGTATTATCAGAAACAGAATCATAAGTGAACCCAGTACTTTGTAGTCTGATGAGTTGGAATAGACACTTACAGAGTACATGTCAGACATTCAGACAAGAAACAAACAGTATTTGAAAGTCAGACACAGATGTTGATGCAGTGAATCTCTGGTCCATGTCCTCACAGGATGTGAAGTTCACAGTGTGTGAAACGGCTCTCAGGCTGATCTGGATTCACTTTAAGCTGCATGTTTACAGTAAAAACCAACAGCAGGAGCTGTCCTGAGAAAACGCTGACACCTGCTGGTGTTCAGTGACTACTACACCTTTTAGCACAGCTCTAAAATATAAATACTTGAAACACTATTTAACCAGTAATACAGCAGTGTTTGACTTTTTGATATGCATGAAATTAGTGTGTTGATGCATTTATATTCTTACTTGTATACTATACCAAAGTTTGGGACTCATCTTTTTGTTTTGATAACTGTTTTATTGACTCTATTGTATAATAAAGATTTGTTGGCACAGTTTATGTTTTTGTTTTTTTATTATTTAACCTTTATTTATACAGGTAATCAACATTCATTCTATAGTTACAATGAAGAACTATGCGTGCTGCTCTATTCTGTATCATCTGTAGTTTCCTTATCGTTTCTACAGTGGCATTAGACCAAACTGCGGGGCTAATCAAGGTTTGACAATATTAAGGCCTGAACTGCTTGTTTCGTGGCTGTTGGTGTCAAGAAAGTTGCACATCTTCTGATTACAGAGATTGCGCTTCCCATTTTTACAATCATCTTATTTATATGTTTTGTCCATAATAGTTTATCATCTATGATGATGCCCAGAAGCTTGGTTTCATGCACTCGGTTAATACACGTCATTTATTCTGAGGTTTAACTTTGGTGTTTTGCTGATGGAGTATTTTGAGCCAAGCACCATGCTATTAGTCTTCAGTACATTCAGGACCAGTTGGTTTCTTTTTACCCATTCAGCTATTGATCCCAATTCTACATTTAGAACCCTATCCAACTCTCTGGTTGAGAGAGCGGATGTGTATACAGTTGAGTCATATGCGTACATCACAATTTTAGCTTTGTTTAAGACAAGGGGTAAATCATTGGTAAAAATGGTATACAGTAAAGGTCCCAGACAAGTGCCCTGGGGCACACCACAAGTTACAGCTCTGACGTCTGAATAACTTCCATTAAAGAAAACGGTCTGTGTCCTGTTATTTAAATAACTCTCAAACCAAGATAATGCAGATCGATCAAAGCCATAACATTCAAGTTTGTCCAGTAATAATTTAGGATTTATGATATCAAATGCTGCTGAGAAGTCTAACAGAACAACACCAATGATTTTCTTCTCATCTCTTTCCCTTAACCAGTCATCAGTCATTAGTGTTAGAGCGGTAGCCGTGGAGTGCCCTTCTCTGTATGCATGTTGGAAATCAGTAACTAAACTGTTTACAGACATAAAGTTATTAATTTGTTCATGTACAATGTTTTCAATCATCTTCATCATCATCATCATCACAGGCAAAATACTAATTGGACGACTATTTGATCCAGAAAATATTCATTTCTTGTTTTTAGGCAGTGGTATTATCTTGGCTTTTTTCCATTTTTGTGGACATAGACAGTTAGTGAAACTTAAGTTTATTATATGACAAATAGCTGGTGCAATTAAATCTGCAACCAATTTAAGAAGTTTGCCTTCAAGGTTATCAACACCTGTTTGTTTATTTTTAATATTCTTTAGCCTATTTTCTACCTCCCTTGTGGTCACCTTATCAAATTAAAATGTTCTATTTTTATCCTTCATAATTACATTTTTTATTAATAGGTTAGATAAATTATTATCTATATTTGGTATGTTGTTGTTCATTTTCTCTACTTTATCTATGAAATAGTTATTTAAATGATTTGCAATTTCAGTAGATTTCGTTAGGAAGTTACTTTCCACTTCTAAAAAGGATGGAGTGGGTTTAGTGTTCCTACCCAATAGATAATTGAGTGTGCTCCATCATTTTTTACTATCATATCTAATGTTATTAATCCTATTTTCATAATATAATCTCTTTTTAGTTCTATTTAATTTTGTAACGAAGTTTCTTAGTTTACGATAGGCCTGCCAGTCATGATTGTGTCCAGTTATGATAACTGTTTTTTTTGCTCGATCTCTTTGTTTCATACGCTGTTTGATTTCATTGTCCAACCAAGGTGTTCTGACACTCCTGACAGCAAACTTCTTCAGTGGTGCATGTTTGTCGACCAAAGGCATGAAGATTTCATCAAATTCCGACAGCGCTGCATCAGGATTAGTGCTTGACATCACATTAGACCAGGACACATTCTTGACTTCATCAACAAAACTGTCTCCATTAAATATTTTGTACGATCTTTTAAGTACAACTTTGGGTCCAGGCTTGGTTACTTTTGTATTCCTTACAATAATGATCAAATTGTGATCACTAAAACCAGTCGGAACGGATAGAATTTTAGAGCATAGTTCAGGTGTGTTAGTAAAAATGTGATCAATACAGGTTGAAGTCAAAGTACCATCATTCCTTAAACTTATCCTGGTAGCTTTGTTAATTACTTGTAATAATCCACAGCTTTCTGTAACAGTTCCAAGTTTGTTTTTTAGTGGGCAGTTTTGTGAAAACCAGTCTATATTCATATCACCCAAAACAAATGTTTCATGACCCAGAGTACTGCTATAGTCTAACATTTCACATATTGTATCCAAATAAGTATTATTAACACTTGGCAGTCTGTAACAACAGCCAACTAATAATGGCTTCAAATAAGGGAGATGTATTTGCAACCAAAGCACTTCAATACTGTAGTTCATCAAATCATCCCTGATTTTCACTGGAATGTGGTCTTGGATGTAACAGGCTACTCCACCACCAGATTTGTTTCTGTCTCTTCTGAAAATACTGTAACCCTGAATCATTAGCAATCCATCTTCAAAAGTGGAATCTAGATGTGTTTCTGAGATTGCTAGAATATGCAAATTATTAGAAACTGCTATGTCAGTTATCTCGTTTATCTTGTTCCTAATGCTATTAATGTTAATGTGAGCAATTCTTAGTCCCTTTTTTGGCAAACTGTGGTGTAAGATGTGAATGTCAATCATGAGGTGTGTTTGAGTGACAGCGGTAAATCAAGCGAGCCTGCATACCTGCACAGAGTTCAAACATCTCTAGGCTGCTTTGGGGTGCTGTTACGGGGGTGTATTATCAGTTTATCCTGCCGTAAACAGGCGATGTCCCCACGTTCCTGTGCGGCTTTCAGCTTCGGAAGCAGTTTTTTCCTTTTCTGTCGGACAGCATCCGTATGGTCCTCATTGATGTAGATTTTGGTACCTCTGAGATTTGAGATCAAATTGAGTGAGGTAACCTCGGTCTAGGGAAAGAATCTCCTGAAAAGCTCAAGTGAACTAAGCTGTAGATTTTAAACAAAAACGTGAACTGGCAGTAGCTTGGGCTAAAGTTTTCCGTGCAGATGAGGTGCTGGAGAAACGCTTTCATCTTCTAAAGTGTTTCCTGGATGATGTCATCCTGTTGAATGGCAGACCACTCTTCAGTCAGAGCTGCCTGGAAGAGTCTGTGGAGGATGTTCACTCTGTTGCTGTCAATCAACCAACCCCCTTCTTTTCACTGGATTTAGATTGACTCATCTTCTGTCCAGTCCAGACGTGTAACACATCCACCTCCTCCAGAAACTGGATGATATCCAGTCTGCACAGCACCAGTCTGAAGTCTTTGGGCTCGAAGTCCGTCATGCCTTTGACTGTTTTGGCATGTGCAGACTTATTATGGGTACCAATGGTCTCTCTGCTGTAGTGGTGGCCGGTTAGAACCTGTTTTTGAGGTACAACAGGTGGAGATGTTTATCCAGATTCTGGGTCATTAATTGGGTCAAAAAATTGAGGGGTGCGATTTCAAATCCCTCGAGTGTACAGTTTATAACTTACAGTAATTAAACACCGTGCTGGAAGCTATGGTTTTACAATATCAATTAGAAATATATATATTCCAGTTCTAACTCTGCAAAGCTTATATTGAACTTTTAATAAAGTTTGAAAATGTATCAGGCTAAAAAAAATCATCTCTCAATTTGTCATTAAATACAACACCACCACCACAAACTAAAACCTTCATAAACAACGACATATAGTTGAATTAGTACCTTTCTGATGATGTCAAGCTAAACATTATTGTGGTAAAGGTAGAATTTGTGGCTGAGCTGTTGCATTGGATTACATTACATTTCACAGGTGTACCTAATAATAAAGTGGCCTCTGAGTGTAGTGTATCACAATATGCATAAATGTAGGCAAAATCAGATTTGTCTTTGTCAGGAATGTTATTTTAGAACAACCAATAACATTTGAATTGATCTGTTAAATGAAGAAGGCCTAAAGACATGATGTTTGTCACCCCTAGATGCGAGGTTCACGCAGCCGGACTCGTCACGATCGAGCCGTTATCAGCTGTCAGTACAGCATGGCCACGTTCAGCACAGCAGAGAGGAAGAGGAGGCCACATGGCGACCGCAAGTCCACTGAGATGAGCCTCCACCGTTTGAAGCCGCCGTGATGACCCAGCTGTACCCACGCTCTCAAATAGACGTCTATGTCAAGGTTAGTGTTGAACAGTCAGAGGTGGATTTGATGTGTTGGCTTTTATAGACTTTGAATCACTTTAATATGAACATTGTTTTTATTGTGCAGAAAAACCTCAAAACTTTCCTTTGCAAACAGATTCTGCAGTCAGATGGAGGGAACTACAGCGTGTGCGTGAACGCTGCCACCCTGGCGGTGATTGATGCCAGAACACCCATGCGGGACTATGTGTGTGCTTGCACGGTCGGGTTTGTGGATGAGACACCCCTCGCTGACCTTTGCTATGCGGAGGAAAGTGGAGGAGTGAGCTCTCTTGCTTTAGCACTGTTGCCCCGAGGTGGACAGATTGCTCTTCTGCAGATGGACGCCAGACTACACCAGGACCACTTAGAGGCTCTGATCGAAGCGGCCATGACTGCCTGTAAAGGTGTGAGTAAGGTGCTGGATGAGGTGGTGCGACAACATCTCCAAGAGTTTTCTGTGCTCTCCAGACACTGAAGCAGGGAGGAGAGTAAATGTACTGTACACTGTGCTTTGGTTAGAGACCAGACAGCGTTATTGGACTAAATAGAGAAAAATTCTGGGAGAACGTTGCAGTTGATTTTCTTTTTTTATGTATACATGGCAATGATAGTTTTATACGTTATGTACATACGTGTCGAAGCTAACAATAAACGTGTCAACCCTGCATCGTTTGTGTGTTGCTTTTGACTTGTTAATTTGTAAGTGGTTGTATTATTCAAAGGTACAATCTTTAATCTCAATGCAAATAAAATACATAGTATTTTTGGTTATTAATGTTTTTGATGCTGTTAAATGTGTCTTTATCAGCATTGTTTTTCAGCTGCTGAAACTGGGCTAAATACAGATGAAAATTTGGATGCAAATGCTCAACATTGTAACTGAATCAGATTTTTATGCCTCTGCCCAAGTAGGCTCATAGGATTACTGTGGGTTACCGTATGTCACAAAACTGATGGACACAATTCATTGGAATTTCACACATGCTTTGTAGAGACCATAAAGGTGTCTATCTCATATTGGTTTCTTAAATTTGCTTATTCTTAGGCACATTTCTTTGGGGGCTATTATCCATCCATTGAGTTTTTCCAGTAGCAGAGGCATCTGTGTCCTCAGTCACCCCAACATCCAACATCACGGCCCTGACAAATTGGCAGGAATGCCTAGCTGGAACGTAGCACAACATGGATGTGATAGCAGTGTTCTTTTTATGTGAAAGTGCAATAAGAACATTTTTGTTACTAAAATCAATGGATAATTGTGATGTCCAGACTCCACAATTTGGGACAAACTCCTCACTGATATCAGGAGAGTAGAAATTCTATACTTCTTCCATTGCAGATTGAAAACTTGCCTGTTCAGACTGCAACTTGTCTCATGTCTCTTACTGTTGACTCCACCAACTGCCCATGTCTGTCTGTCTGTCTGTCTTAAGTTGATTAAACTTTGAGGCAGATCCAGGTCTGGTTGTCCATGCAGAATTAATTTGTCAATTTTCCCAATAAGTTATAAATATAATTAATAATAAATAAATAAGCCATAGATGGCTTCACTTTGCAATGTTTCACCATATGTAAGTAATTAGTATAAGCACTTAACAGCTCATGTAGGCTTTGCAGCTGAAGACTCTGTCTGCACCTTTATCATCCAACCTTTACATGGGCAGTGTTCTGTCCCATACTATGTCTGCTCTGTTATCTGTGAGCTGCATATCAAGGCTATGTGGTAGAACACACTGTGAATAAAACCATGCTGATTCCTTCTCTCTTTGTCACTTGTGATGAGACGCTGTCCGTACATTGGACCTTTCTGCAGAAATACCTTGTTTGAGCTCATTTAATAATGCTCACAAAATACAGTTTCTTCGTTTTAACTCTTTATTTTCTATTCATATTAAAACAGCCAACATTCAGCCGACCTTCTGTTTAGTGAGGTGGGCTGGGTCCAGATGCTTCAGGGGTCTTCTTTTTACGCTGAAACAAGCGTGTCCAGAAGCCCTTCCAGAAGCCCTTCTTCTTTTTCTTTGATTCTTCCGTTAGGACCTCCTGAAAAGACAAAGACAGCATGTTTGAGTTGTCATCCAAAGGTCTCGCTGTAGGTTCAGGGGGCTTACTGAGCCCCTTAGAGGCCGGAGCCAACATGTAGGGATTTAAATGTCTATATTTTATAACACAGAACCAGATTACAGGTGATACACTTTTTGATATGATCCAATAATGGACATATTCTGTTTCATTAGTAGCACCAGCACTTCAAGCTGCACCTGCTTCTGTCATTGTGCCAAAAACTGATGGTATACCCCATTATATATATCAGTCTTTGTGTAGATTATTTTATATAATGCACAGGCTGGTATCCTGATCATTAAATTTAGTTTCATAAAATTACACATTACATTGATTTTAATTTGTATCCCCAACCTTGAAACTGCACTTATGATCTGAAGACTTCTAAAATAAGGAATTAGAATCTAAATATGCGGTGAGGCAGCTTACCTGTGGCTGTATGTGTTCCTCTGCATTCCTCTGTTCCTCTTCCATCTGACTCTCTGGCTTCAGGTTTGCCTCTTCCTCGAGAAGCTGCTGTTTCAGGTTGTCTTCTTCTTCAGCAACCTTCTTTTTCAGCTTCTCCTCCAGCTCAGAGAACACATTCCTGTAGCTCTCTTCTACCTCTGAAAGCTGCTTTTTCATATTCTCCTCCAAGTCAGCAAGCTTCTTCGTAAACCTGATTTCCTGTTCAGAGAGGTCCTTCCTGTAGTTCTCCTCTTTCCTGGAGAGCTGCTGGATCTGATCTTCTCTTCTGTCAGCCAGCTCTTGCTCGACCCTCTCCTTTTGCTTGGCGAGCTGGTTTTGAAACCTCTCGTCTTGCTCAGAGAGCTGCTTCCTGAAGTCATCTCCTGCCTGTGAAAGCTCCTGCAGGTGTTGCTCATCTCTCTCTGCCTTCTGCCTTTTCAGGTTTTGCACCAGAACTTTGGCCGCCTCCACAGCTGACCGAGTGTCATCCAGCTGCTGCAAATTGTATTTCTGACTTTTGCAGAGCTTGCTGTCCTTTTCTTCATGATGCATATTGACCTCGCAGAGCTCTCTCTTTCCTTCATGCTCCAAATTCTGTGAGCTAGCGGTGTTCATGCTAGTTCCGACAATACCCTTTGGCGCACGGACATGCATCTTCACCGTAGCCACGAACCACTTATCCAACTGAACTGCGGAGGTACTCTTTGGCTTTTCGTCTGCTTTCCCAACGATGTCACTCCAGAGCCGAGGTTTGGACTCTGCGGGGGTTGAAGCGACTTCATTATCAAGGGGCTTCTTTGTTTCCGGCGCTGGTGGTTTGTAGACCGGCTCTTGTTGTCTCTGGGCCCGATTGTTAGCTTGTCGCGGCTAACAAACACAGACAGGAAACACAATGTCAGTAAGTTTTTTGTCCTCTTGTTTGTGGTAAAGTTTAGACATTTGGCAAAGTTCAAGCTTGTGTTATTACACACAAGTATGAGCAGAAACTATATTTAACCCTTTGAAGAATCCAGTGCTAATTGTAAATAACAAATTTAAAAAAGAAAGAAAAAAACAGTAATCTCTCTAAATACAATGGTTACTAAAATGTGTCTCCAAGTTTGAGCATCTTACCTTTCTAATTCTGACTTGTCTTTGCTCCATGGTTCTTGAGATTATTGTGATGGATCCAAATAAAATACTGTAATTGAACTCAGGTATGGTGTCCTGTGTGTGTATCTGTCAAGATACAAATGTGACCGTTTATAAAGACACTTTCCTTTGAAGTGTCATTTGACATGTAAGGTGATGTTAAGTTTATATGACGTCATTTGGAATGGTTACCATGGAAACATCAAAGCCAATCACGGTCACAGGCTGTGTGCGTGTTTGCGTAGTGACGTCGGCACGTGTGTTTCCGGAAGTTCTGTGACAGCGCGAGAGAGAGCACGTCCCACATGTTAGGCTGGCGAACGGAGCAGGCAGATACAGCGCAGCAAATACATAGTTTGGTGACATCGTGCAAGTGCAAAGTAAAGTACCAAGTCTGCAAGAATACACAAAACTGCCGTTTTTTATTTCACCGCCGCTTGTTTGTTCGTACTCTTAAAATTTTATATTAATCTTTTTAACAACTAAATCTACTAAAACGTGTATTTAACTAGTCAAAATATGTATTGGTCCATCCCAGGGAATTTTATTTAAATTTTTACTTGGTTTCTAAGCAGTATTCAACGGAAGGTGGGAGAAATGTGAGAAATTAGCAGAAATAAAAAAGAATACATTATATCAAGGAAGAGATTTGGATATACCCATATTAAAAGTACACGCAAGCTAATTGGTTAACATCAACTGGTCTATGTCAACCCTGTCCTCACTAATGTACACGGTGTTGTGTATTATGCTGTTATTTGATATGTTGACGTGTTATGGATTAATCTTAATCCTCAGAATATAGATCAAAAAGTTGTGTTTCTGCCCGGTTTTGAACCGGGGACCTTTCACGTGTGAGGCGAACGTGATGACCACTACACTACAGAAACAGGTGAAAGATGACTGAACGCACATGGTCTGATTTAGACATCTTTTCACTTGACTGCAAAGGTTCTGCATTCTGGACAACATTTTCATTTTTACATGGAGATATTGGATCAGAGATTTTCAACTGGATCCAGTCACAGTGGCTTTGTCATAGATTTGTGTGACAGTAAACGCTGCGAGTGCAGGAACGATATACTTTGGTTATGTTAGAAACAGCCATCAAAGAACTAATCCAGCCATTTGTTGAAAACGGCTGATTCTTGCCTGGTTCCAGGCCTCTTATATTTCAGAGTGGAAACAAAAGCAACAAAAACAAAAAAGACTTTAGCAGCTGAGCTAATTTTTTTTTAAAAACACAATGGACTGTAACTTCAGATAGGCTACAGCAGAATCTGTTACAGTATGAGCCGAGAGTCTGTTTATGTTATCTTAGCTTTTATGTTGCACTTCTTTGCAGACAATGTGGTACACATTTTTCCATATCTTGTAATTGTTTAATGCACAGTATGATACATAAATTGCCAGGATTACTGATGATTTAAATAAAGAATGCTTCTGTCCAGTCTCGATCTGGGGCCCTTTTGCGTGTTAGGCAAACGTGATGACCACTACACTACAGAAACAACTGACAGTGTTAAGGTGTCAACATGCTCACCACAAAGCACCCGTAACACAAAGGCTCTGGCTGTGGTTTACTATGTGGTTTATCACTAATCAGTTCGTCCCCATCAGCATTGATTACAACTGTAATGGACTGACACAACCTCTGGATTGTTTATTTATTGTTTATTTATTAGGATCCCCATTAGCTGCAGCAAATGCTGCCACTCTTCTTACTGGGGTCCGACACATATGCTTAACATTATACAATGCATACCATATAAGAATACATACATACAACAAAACATGATAAAAACAAAAGCACACTGTATGAACAATGTAGTTGTTGTAACAATGTAAATTATAGACCTGTCCTTTCAGTAAACATTTCCATAATTTATCCAAACACATTTATAAAACGTATCTTACAATCTTTCATCTGTATAAAGTATTAAGGAATTACAATGTATGTTGTGTTATGAACCATATTATCACTAGTTTCTTATTATAAAATAGTCATACTCTATACAATATAAACAACACCATTATATTAATAGTAGCAATAATAATAATAATAATAAAAGTAACAACAGAGCCGCACACATATCATACTTCTCTATATCTAGAGATTGTTATAATAGTAATAAACAATATAGTATAGCAGCACTCCTATCATACTTATCTATTAAGAGAGTAATTAATTAGAATAATAGTATAGTAATAATAAATGTCACCATCATCTCTGCCCTAATCATCTCTACAATTATATAATAATGATACAGTGATATAATAATAATGATACAACTATATCAATTCAATTACCTCATTAAAACATACATATACACGTATAATAATAATGATACAGTGATATAATAATAATGATACAACTATATCAATTCAATTACCTCATTAAAACATACATATACACGTATAATAATAATGATACGACTGTATCAGTTGAATTACCTCAACATACCCACCTATAGACCTATTATTTATAACCAATCTATTGTAACTAATTCCTAAATGTTTCGTCGTCACTATTCAAAAAATGTTTTTTTAGTTGTAGTTTAAATTTCACTTTACTATTTTCTGATGTGATATAACTGGGGAGTGAATTCCAGACATACATGACTCTGAATACGTTTACACAAGAACAGAATATTTGGGGCCTGAAAAACACAAACTTTTGAAAACGGTCTCCAGAGTGTAATCTTTTAAAAACGCCACAGTACCGTCGCCGTCTTAACGGGCAAAACACACAACTCCTCTGAATACGATGATGTCACAGACCAGCTTTGTGAATGTCTATTAAGGCCCATTTATTTCCCTCTACATGTGTAAATGGCACATTCATATCAGCCAGTGAGGCACTATAAAATGTTTTGTTGCATCTTGTCACGACCTGGTTCTAAAGCCATGATAAAATATTGGGAGAAGCTTGAAAGCAAATAATAACCCATTTATTTAACAAAAGTTCAAAATGGTGCAATAGGATGTGGTGATTAGTAAGTCAGTGGTGTGTGTGAATGTAGGCAGGAGTGAAACATGTAATGTGTGGGAAGATGTTAGCTGGATGTGACTAAACAAGAACAAAACATCGTTGAACCTGGCAGCAGGCAGACAGAGAGCGCTCAAGGCATGAAGGAGGGGTTTAAGTAGTCAGAGAGCACCGGGCCCAGGAGCTCCAAACTACTCCAGCTCCACCCACAGGTACCAAATGAATAACCCAGGGGACCATCACACATCTACCTCCACATCCAACTCTTTCTGCTTTATACTGTATGTGTCACAGTCGGTCCGTGGCGACATGTTGACAGCTGGACGTATATAAATATATTCAGACAGTTTCTAAATATTCTACACTAGAATGGCACTCAGTGGCACACAAACCTCTCCAAGGCCAAAAAATCCTACACACATGTGTTTAGCTCACCCCTCCTCAAAGTCTCATGGAAATCAGATCAGTAGTTTTATCTTAATCCTGTTAAGAAACAAACAAACAAATAGAAACGGGTTAAAATATGACCTCCTAGGTGGAGGTAACAACAAAATATTCAACAATGGTGCTGACACAAAAGGCCCTATTTCAACAATCCAATGCACATGGTCTAAAGTCTATGATGCATTTAGGGTGAGTCCACCTCCTTTTTAGAGATAAACATTACATCATCTGGATGTAAAGTAAGGCGTAAGAACCAAAGAGGTTGTATTAACATCCTTATTTATTCATAGGTCTGTTTTGGGTCTAATGTGAATCTAACCAATCAGAACGTCATCTGTCATCCCCTTTAAAAGCCAGGTGTGCCTGCACCTGGTGCATTACTCTTTAAACAGCAGCTCTCATCTGACTGAGGTTTATGGTCCTGGGCCGGTGGACCCTCTGCCTCCACCTTCTCTTATGTTAGCAAAAGAGAGCGCATACCTCCACCAAGGCTGAGGAACACTTCCTGGATCCTGGGCTGGGGGTCAAACTTTTCCCAAACATAATTCACTCAGCAACAAAAAAACCCTCTCCTAACAAGCTGATTAGCAGTGGAGTTGAGGCAGATTTGATTTCACTCTCAAGCCAGTCTGCAGTGGTTTTTGCATCTTTAGTGATTTTCTGAGCTGATTTGAATGAAATGTTTCCATCTTTTTGTCAGCGAGGAGGATGGAGGTGTGAAGCCAATCATCTTCCAGACATCTTTGAGGAAAACGGGTGTTGTCGTCGGCACCAGGATGGACTGATGATCAACAGCAGCACCTGTGTCAGTATTTTATAGGACTGGTCCAAAGGCAAACATTTACTTTATGCTTCCAGAGGAAGTCAAGATTAGACTTTGTTTTTATGGTTCTTTGCAGATACTCAGATTCTGAACACTTAAAGCAGCTACAAGGAGTTTTTAACTGGTTATGAAACCGTCTCAGTTGTTGTAGTTTTTTGCCTTTATTTATAGGACAGCCTGAAGAGGTGACTGGAAATGTGGGAGAGAGAGTGGGGGGGGGGGGGGGGGGACATGCGGCAAATCCAAGGGTCAGAATCAAACCCGTGTCGACCGCTAGAGGACTATAGCCTCAGCACATGGGGCGCAGCTCTAACCACTGCGCTATCTGCGCCCTAAAATTGCCTATTTCTATACATGAATTCTTATTTAATGTCTGCCACTGGGTCAGATCCCTGCTAAAGCAGACAAAACAGTTTCCTGCAGAGCAGAAGAACCAGCATAGATATTTTACCAAGTAAAGTTTGACAGTAAGCAGAGGGTCAGCCAGTTCAAAAGAAGCAATAGACTTTTCTTTAGGTACTTTTATTTCTGGGTTATATTTTGTGGGTATGGGTGATACTGGTGCAAGGAGAAACAGAAAAGAATTGACCAAAGACCAAAGGAGCTAAAAGGGATCAGTAAAAAACCTGAGTCAACCTCACTCATTCAACAAAGATTCAAAAATGATGTTGAGTTGTCACTTTTCCTCCTAGAGATGTATGTCACATGTCTATTTTATTTATTTTAATGTATTATGATACTAATATATGAATTTACAGTTGTGGGCATAGGACACAGTGGTCATTACTATAATACAACTGGCTTATAATGTGACATTTATGCTACCATTGCTACCGAGCTATAGCTACTCACATGCTAGTCAGATCAAATTTTTATGACACAAGATGAAGGTACTCCAGGGAGATGTAGTCTTCACTCCAGGAAACACTACCACTTTTGTCCACAGGTTAGTTTTTATATGCTATGTTATGTATGAACAAGAGTGAAACATAGTCATGACATGACATGGTGCTACTTGTGCATAACACATCCATAACACAGTTGTACATTCTCAATGTCAAATCTTAAACTCATGTGGAGGTAAAACACAAAAGTCCTCAAGGAGCCATTATTGAAATAACTAAATGAAACACAAATCCAGTGAGACAGTTTCATCCTCTTTCAGCTGTCAGATACTGTTTGTGCAGTGATTTGTTCTTTCAGGTAACACATATCTGTGCAGAGCACTTAAAATCAAGAGTGGAAAGAGTTGATTTCAGGCCTTAAGAGAACGATTCACCCAGAAATGAACATTCAGTCAGTGTTTACTTACCCCATACCGATGGAAGGTTCCATGAAGAATTTAAAAAAAATATTTTTAATTTTTAAATAAGCTCCTGTCTTCTTCAGAGAATGTTCTCCATGTTATTCTCATGGAGGATTGTTGGGTCTCTGTAGAATAAAGAGTCGGTCTAGACCTGATATATGCCTTGATATAACTTGATATAACGCTGCACAAATAAATTGAATTGAATTTAATTTCCATCGGCATGACAAAGTATAGCTTATGACTGAATTTTCATTTTTAGGTGAACTGTTCCTTTAAGAGAAAACAGCATATATCTCACTAGAAATTCTCCAATGGAATCCTACATGTCACTCACCAAGAACTATTCCCTTTTATTAAACTCCTTCACAGTCTTCACTACATATATTATGAGTCTGCAAATCGACTGCAAAATGCACTGATGCATACAGCTGCGAGGCGTTCAATGTACTTATTTGTTACATGTCACATCTCTAAATGTAAACAGTGCTTTATACCTGCTGAAAATGACTAATTACTGTGATTTTGGTGATATTTCCTTTTTCTTTTGCTTTGATTCTAAAATGTCTGTGGGGTCTGACTCTAAACTGGCAGCATTGCTGACTGGCAGTGTCTTCTGTCAGCTTTGTACAAAGCCTCCCAGTAGCAGTATTATCAGAAACAGAATCATAAGTGAACCCAGTACTTTGTAGTCTGATGAGTTGGAATAGACACTTACAGAGTACATGTCAGACATTCAGACAAGAAACAAACAGTATTTGAAAGTCAGACACAGATGTTGATGCAGTGAATCTCTGGTCCATGTCCTCACAGGATGTGAAGTTCACAGTGTGTGAAACGACTCTCAGGCTGATCTGGATTCACTTTAAGCTGCATGTTTACAGTAAAAACCAACAGCAGGAGCTGTCCTGAGAAAACGCTGACACCTGCTGGTGTTCAGTGACTACTACACCTTTTAGCACAGCTCTAAAATATAAATACTTGAAACACTATTTAACCAGTAATACAGCAGTGTTTGACTTTTTGATATGCATGAAATTAGTGTGTTGATGCATTTATATTCTTACTTGTATACTATACCAAAGTTTGGGACTCATCTTTTTGTTTTGATAACTGTTTTATTGACTCTATTGTATAATAAAGATTTGTTGGCACAGTTTATGTTTTTGTTTTTTTATTATTTAACCTTTATTTATACAGGTAATCAACATTCATTCTATAGTTACAATGAAGAACTATGCGTGCTGCTCTATTCTGTATCATCTGTAGTTTCCTTATCGTTTCTACAGTGGCATTAGACCAAACTGCGGGGCTAATCAAGGTTTGACAATATTAAGGCCTGAACTGCTTGTTTCGTGGCTGTTGGTGTCAAGAAAGTTGCACATCTTCTGATTACAGAGATTGCGCTTCCCATTTTTACAATCATCTTATTTATATGTTTTGTCCATAATAGTTTATCATCTATGATGATGCCCAGAAGCTTGGTTTCATGCACTCGGTTAATACACGTCATTTATTCTGAGGTTTAACTTTGGTGTTTTGCTGATGGAGTATTTTGAGCCAAGCACCATGCTATTAGTCTTCAGTACATTCAGGACCAGTTGGTTTCTTTTTACCCATTCAACTATTGATCCCAATTCTACAGTTAGAACCCTATCCAACTCTCTGGTTGAGAGAGCGGATGTGTATACAGTTGAGTCATATGCGTACATCACAATTTTAGCTTTGTTTAAGACAAGGGGTAAATCATTGGTAAAAATGGTATACAGTAAAGGTCCCAGACAACTGCCCTGGGGCACACCACAAGTTACAGCTCTGACGTCTGAATAACTTCCATTAAAGAAAACGGTCTGTGTCCTGTTATTTAAATAACTCTCAAACCAAGATAATGCAGATCGATCAAAGCCATAACATTCAAGTTTGTCCAGTAATAATTTAGGATTTATGATATCAAATGCTGCTGAGAAGTCTAACAGAATAACACCAATGATTTTCTTCTCATCTCTTTCCCTTAACCAGTCATCAGTCATTAGTGTTAGAGCGGTAGCCGTGGAGTGCCCTTCTCTGTATGCATGTTGGAAATCAGTAACTAAACTGTTTACAGACATAAAGTTCTTAATTTGTTCATGTACAATGTTTTCAATCATCTTCATCATCATCATCATCACAGGCAAAATACTAATTGGACGACTATTTGATCCAGAAAATATTCATTTCTTGTTTTTAGGCAGTGGTATTATCTTGGCTTTTTTCCATTTTTGTGGACATAGACAGTTAGTGAAACTTAAGTTTATTATATGACAAATAGCTGGTGCAATTAAATCTGCAACCAATTTAAGAAGTTTGCCTTCAAGGTTATCAACACCTGTTTGTTTATTTTTAATATTCTTTAGCATATTTTCTACCTCCCTTGTGGTCACCTTATCAAATTAAAATGTACTATTTTTATCCTTCATAATTACATTTTTTATTAATAGGTTAGATAAATTATTATCTATATTTGGTATGTTGTTGTTCATAGCTCGGTAGCAATGCTAGCATAAATGTCACATTATAAGCCAGTTGTATTATAGTAATGACCACTGTGTCCTATGCCCACAACTGTAAATTCATATATTAGTATCATAATACATTAAAATAAATAAAATAGACATGTGACATACATCTCTAGGAGGAAAAGTGACAACTCAACATCATTTTTGAATCTTTGTTGAATGAGTGAGGTTGACTCAGGTTTTTTACTGATCCCTTTTAGCTCCTTTGGTCTTTGGTCAATTCTTTTCTGTTTCTCCTTGCACCAGTATCACCCATACCCACAAAATATAACCCAGAAATAAAAGTACCTAAAGAAAAGTCTATTGCTTCTTTTGAACTGGCTGACCCTCTGCTTACTGTCAAACTTTACTTGGTAAAATATCTATGCTGGTTCTTCTGCTCTGCAGGAAACTGTTTTGTCTGCTTTAGCAGGGATCTGACCCAGTGGCAGACATTAAATAAGAATTCATGTATAGAAATAGGCAATTTTAGGGCGCAGATAGCGCAGTGGTTAGAGCTGCGCCCCATGTGCTGAGGCTATAGTCCTCTAGCGGTCGACACGGGTTTGATTCTGACCCGTGGATTTGCCGCATGTCCCCCCCCCCCCCCCCCCCCCCACTCTCTCTCCCACATTTCCAGTCACCTCTTCAGGCTGTCCTATAAATAAAGGCAAAAAACTACAACAACTGAGACGGTTTCATAACCAGTTAAAAACTCCTTGTAGCTGCTTTAAGTGTTCAGAATCTGAGTATCTGCAAAGAACCATAAAAACAAAGTCTAATCTTGACTTCCTCTGGAAGCATAAAGTAAATGTTTGCCTTTGGACCAGTCCTATGAAATACTGACACAGGTGCTGCTGTTGATCATCAGTCCATCCTGGTGCCGACGACAACACCCGTTTTCCTCAAAGATGTCTGGAAGATGATTGGCTTCACACCTCCATCCTCCTCGCTGACAAAAAGATGGAAACATTTCATTCAAATCAGCTCAGAAAATCACTAAAGATGCAAAAACCACTGCAGACTGGCTTGAGAGTGAAATCAAATCTGCCTCAACTCCACTGCTAATCAGCTTGTTAGGAGAGGTTTTTTTTGTTGCTGAGTGAATTATGTTTGGGAAAAGTTTGACCCCCAGCCCAGGATCCAGGAAGTGTTCCTCAGCCTTGGTGGAGGTATGCGCTCTCTTTTGCTAACATAAGAGAAGGTGGAGGCAGAGGGTCCACCGGCCCAGGACCATAAACCTCAGTCAGATGAGAGCTGCTGTTTAAAGAGTAATGCACCAGGTGCAGGCACACCTGGCTTTTAAAGGGGATGACAGATGACGTTCTGATTGGTTAGATTCACATTAGACCCAAAACAGACCTATGAATATTTAAGGTTAATACAACCTCTTTGGTTCTTACGCCTTACTTTACATCCAGATGATGTAATGTTTATCTCTAAAAAGGAGGTGGACTCACCCTAAATGCATCATAGACTTTAGACCATGTGCATTGGATTGTTTAAATAGGGCCTTTTGTGTCAGCACCATTGTTGAATATTTTGTTGTTACCTCCACCTAGGAGGTCATATTTTAACCCGTTTCTATTTGTTTGTTTGTTTGTTAACAGGATTAAGATAAAACTACTGATCTGATTTCCATGAGACTTTGAGGAGGGGTGAGCTAAACACATGTGTGTAGGATTTTTTGGCCTTGGAGAGGTTTGTGTGCCACTGAGTGCCATTCTAGTGTAGAATATTTAGAAACTGTCTGAATATATTTATATACGTCCAGCTGTCAACATGTCGGCACGGACCGACTGTGACACATACAGTATAAAGCAGAAAGAGTTGGACGTGGAGGTAGATGTGTGATGGTCCCCTGGGTTATTCATTTGGTACCTGTGGGTGGAGATGGAGTAGTTTGGAGCTCCTGGGCCCGGTGCTCTCTGACTACTTAAACCCCTCCTTCATGCCTTGAGCGCTCTCTGTCTGCCTGCTGCCAGGTTCAACGATGTTTTGTTCTTGTTTAGTCACATCCAGCTAACATCTTCCCACACATTACATGTTTCACTCCTGCCTACATTCACACACACCACTGACTTACTAATCACCACATCCTATTGCACCATTTTGAACTTTTGTTAAATAAATGGGTTATTATTTGCTTTCAAGCTTCTCCCAATATTTTATCATGGCTTTAGAACCAGGTCGTGACAAGATGCAACAAAACATTTTATAGTGCCTCACTGGCTGATATGAATGTGCCATTTACACATGTAGAGGGAAATAAATGGGCCTTAATAGGCATTCACAAAGCTGGTCTGTGACATCATCGTATTCAGAGGAGTTGTGTGTTTTGCCCGTTAAGACGGCGACGGTACTGTGGCGTTTTTAAAAGATTACACTCTGGAGACCGTTTTCAAAAGTTTGTGTTTTTCAGGCCCCAAATATTCTGTTCTTGTGTAAACGTATTCAGAGTCATGTATGTCTGGAATTCACTCCCCAGTTATATCACATCAGAAAATAGTAAAGTGAAATTTAAACTACAACTAAAAAAACATTTTTTGAATAGTGACGACGAAACATTTAGGAATTAGTTACAATAGATTGGTTATAAATAATAGGTCTATAGGTGGGTATGTTGAGGTAATTCAACTGATACAGTCGTATCATTATTATTATACCTGTATATGTATGTTTTAATGAGGTAATTGAATTGATATAGTTGTATCATTATTATTATATCACTGTATCATTATTATATAATTGTAGAGATGATTAGGGCAGAGATGATGGTGACATTTATTATTACTATACTATTATTCTAATTAATTACTCTATTAATAGATAAGTATGATAGGAGTGCTGCTATACTATATTGTTTATTACTATTATAACAATCTCTAGATATAGAGAAGTATGATATGTGTGCTGCACTGTTGTTACTGTTATTATTATTATTATTATTGCTACTATTAATATAATGGTGTTGTTTATATTGTATAGAGTATGACTATTTTATAATAAGAAACTAGTGATAATATGGTTCATAACACAACATACATTGTAATTCCTTAATACTTTATACAGATGAAAGATTGTAAGATACGTTTTATAAATGTGTTTGGATAAATTATGGAAATGTTTACTGAAAGGACAGGTCTATAATTTACATTGTTACAACAACTACATTGTTCGTACAGTGTGCTTTTGTTTTTATCATGTTTTGTTGTATGTATGTATTCTTATATGGTATGCATTGTATAATGTTAAGCATATGTGTCGGACCCCAGTAAGAAGAGTGGCAGCATTTGCTGCAGCTAATGGGGATCCTAATAAATAAACAATAAATAAACAATCCAGAGGTTGTGTCAGTCCATTACAGTTGTAATCAATGCTGATGGGGACGAACTGATTAGTGATAAACCACATAGTAAACCACAGCCAGAGCCTTTGTGTTACGGGTGCTTTGTGGTGAGCATGTTGACACCTTAACACTGTCAGCTGTTTCTGTAGTGTAGTGGTCATCACGTTTGCCTAACACGCAAAAGGGCCCCAGATCGAGACTGGGCAGAAACAGTCTTTATTTAGATCATCAGTAATCCTGCCAATTTATGTATCATACTGTGCATTAAACAATTACAAGATATGGAAAAATGTGTACCACATTGTCTGCAAAGAAGTGCAACATAAAAGCTAAGATAACATAAACAGACTCTCGGCTCATACTGTAACAGATTCTGCTGTAGCCTATCTGAAGTTACAGTCCATTGTGTTTTTAAAAAAAAATTAGCTCAGCTGCTAAAGTCTTTTTTGTTTTTGTTGCTTTTGTTTCCACTCTGAAATATAAGAGGCCTGGAACCAGGCAAGAATCAGCCGTTTTCAACAAATGGCTGGATTAGTTCTTTGATGGCTGTTTCTAACATAACCAAAGTATATCGTTCCTGCACTCGCAGCGTTTACTGTCACACAAATCTATGACAAAGCCACTGTGACTGGATCCAGTTGAAAATCTCTGATCCAATATCTCCATGTAAAAATGAAAATGTTGTCCAGAATGCAGAACCTTTGCAGTCAAGTGAAAAGATGTCTAAATCAGACCATGTGCGTTCAGTCATCTTTCACCTGTTTCTGTAGTGTAGTGGTCATCACGTTCGCCTCACACGTGAAAGGTCCCCGGTTCAAAACCGGGCAGAAACACAACTTTTTGATCTATATTCTGAGGATTAAGATTAATCCATAACACGTCAACATATCAAACAACAGCATAATACACAACACCGTGTACATTAGTGAGGACAGGGTTGACATAGACCAGTTGATGTTAACCAATTAGCTTGCGTGTACTTTTAATATGGGTATATCCAAATCTCTTCCTTGATATAATGTATTCTTTTTTATTTCTGCTAATTTCTCACATTTCTCCCACCTTCCGTTGAATACTGCTTAGAAACCAAGTAAAAATTTAAATAAAATTCCCTGGGATGGACCAATACATATTTTGACTAGTTAAATACACGTGTTAGTAGATTTAGTTGTTAAAAAGATTAATATAAAATTTTAAGAGTACGAACAAACAAGCGGCGGTGAAATAAAAAACGGCAGTTTTGTGTATTCTTGCAGACTTGGTACTTTACTTTGCACTTGCACGATGTCACCAAACTATGTATTTGCTGCGCTGTATCTGCCTGCTCCGTTCGCCAGCCTAACATGTGGGACGTGCTCTCTCTCGCGCTGTCACAGAACTTCCGGAAACACACGTGCCGACGTCACTACGCAAACACGCACACAGCCTGTGACCGTGATTGGCTTTGATGTTTCCATGGTAACCATTCCAAATGACGTCATATAAACTTAACATCACCTTACATGTCAAATGACACTTCAAAGGAAAGTGTCTTTATAAACGGTCACATTTGTATCTTGACAGATACACACACAGGACACCATACCTGAGTTCAATTACAGTATTTTATTTGGATCCATCACAATAATCTCAAGAACCATGGAGCAAAGACAAGTCAGAATTAGAAAGGTAAGATGCTCAAACCTGGAGACACATTTTAGTAACCATTGTATTTAGAGAGATTACTGTTTTTTTCTTTCTTTTTTAAATTTGTTATTTACAATTAGCACTGGATTCTTCAAAGGGTTAAATATAGTTTCTGCTCATACTTGTGTGTAATAACACAAGCTTGAACTTTGCCAAATGTCTAAACTTTACCACAAACAAGAGGACAAAAAACTTACTGACATTGTGTTTCCTGTCTGTGTTTGTTAGCCGCGACAAGCTAACAATCGGGCCCAGAGACAACAAGAGCCGGTCTACAAACCACCAGCGCCGGAAACAAAGAAGCCCCTTGATAATGAAGTCGCTTCAACCCCCGCAGAGTCCAAACCTCGGCTCTGGAGTGACATCGTTGGGAAAGCAGACGAAAAGCCAAAGAGTACCTCCGCAGTTCAGTTGGATAAGTGGTTCGTGGCTACGGTGAAGATGCATGTCCGTGCGCCAAAGGGTATTGTCGGAACTAGCATGAACACCGCTAGCTCACAGAATTTGGAGCATGAAGGAAAGAGAGAGCTCTGCGAGGTCAATATGCATCATGAAGAAAAGGACAGCAAGCTCTGCAAAAGTCAGAAATACAATTTGCAGCAGCTGGATGACACTCGGTCAGCTGTGGAGGCGGCCAAAGTTCTGGTGCAAAACCTGAAAAGGCAGAAGGCAGAGAGAGATGAGCAACACCTGCAGGAGCTTTCACAGGCAGGAGATGACTTCAGGAAGCAGCTCTCTGAGCAAGACGAGAGGTTTCAAAACCAGCTCGCCAAGCAAAAGGAGAGGGTCGAGCAAGAGCTGGCTGACAGAAGAGAAGATCAGATCCAGCAGCTCTCCAGGAAAGAGGAGAACTACAGGAAGGACCTCTCTGAACAGGAAGACAGGTTTAAGAAGAAGCTTGCTGACTTGGAGGAGAATATGAAAAAGCAGCTTTCAGAGGTAGAAGAGAGCTACAGGAATGTGTTCTCTGAGCTGGAGGAGAAGCTGAAAAAGAAGGTTGCTGAAGAAGAAGACAACCTGAAACAGCAGCTTCTCGAGGAAGAGGCAAACCTGAAGCCAGAGAGTCAGATGGAAGAGGAACAGAGGAATGCAGAGGAACACATACAGCCACAGGTAAGCTGCCTCACCGCATATTTAGATTCTAATTCCTTATTTTAGAAGTCTTCAGATCATAAGTGCAGTTTCAAGGTTGGGGATACAAATTAAAATCAATGTAATGTGTAATTTTATGAAACTAAATTTAATGATCAGGATACCAGCCTGTGCATTATATAAAATAATCTACACAAAGACTGATATATATAATGGGGTATACCATCAGTTTTTGGCACAATGACAGAAGCAGGTGCAGCTTGAAGTGCTGGTGCTGCTAATGAAACAGAATATGTCCATTATTGGATGATATCAAAAAGTGTATCACCTGTAATCTCTGGTTCTGTGTTATAAAATATAGACATTTAAATCCCTACATGTTGGCTCCGGCCTCTAAGGGGCTCAGTAAGCCCCCTGAACCTACAGCGAGACCTTTGGATGACAACTCAAACATGCTGTCTTTGTCTTTTCAGGAGGTCCTAACGGAAGAATCAAAGAAAAAGAAGAAGGGCTTCTGGAAGGGCTTCTGGACACGCTTGTTTCAGCGTAAAAAGAAGACCCCTGAAGCATCTGGACCCAGCCCACCTCACTAAACAGAAGGTCGGCTGAATGTTGGCTGTTTTAATATGAATAGAAAATAAAGAGTTAAAACGAAGAAACTGTATTTTGTGAGCATTATTAAATGAGCTCAAACAAGGTATTTCTGCAGAAAGGTCCAATGTACGGACAGCGTCTCATCACAAGTGACAAAGAGAGAAGGAATCAGCATGGTTTTATTCACAGTGTGTTCTACCACATAGCCTTGATATGCAGCTCACAGATAACAGAGCAGACATAGTATGGGACAGAACACTGCCCATGTAAAGGTTGGATGATAAAGGTGCATATGGAGTCTTCAGCTGCAAAGCCTACATGAGCTGTTAAGTGCTTATACTAATTACTTACATATGGTGAAACATTGCAAAGTGAAGTAGTAACGCAAATCATTGCATCTCCTGTAGATGTTTCCACACAAAAAGTCAACTATTAATTTGTAATGAAAATTAAATGATAAAATAATCATGTTAGTTTCTAAATCATACATGTTACCTTTTTTCATGCCATCTATGGCTTATTTATTTATTATTAATTATATTTATAACTTATTGGGAAAATTGACAAATTAATTCTGCATGGACAACCAGACCTGGATCTGCCTCAAAGTTTAATCAACTTAAGACAGACAGACAGACAGACATGGGCAGTTGGTGGAGTCAACAGTAAGAGACATGAGACAAGTTGCAGTCTGAACAGGCAAGTTTTCAATCTGCAATGGAAGAAGTATAGAATTTCTACTCTCCTGATGTCAGTGAGGAGTTTGTCCCAAATTGTGGAGTCTGGACATCACAATTATTCATTGATTTTAGTAACAAAAATGTTCTTATTGCACTTTCACATAAAAAGAACACTGCTATCACATCCATGTTGTGCTACGTTCCAGCTAGGCATTCCTGCCAATTTGTCAGGGCCGTGATGTTGGATGTTGGGGTGACTGAGGACACAGATGCCTCTGCTACTGGAAAAACTCAATGGATGGATAATAGCCCCCAAAGAAATGTGCCTAAGAATAAGCAAATTTAAGAAACCAATATGAGATAGACACCTTTATGGTCTCTACAAAGCATGTGTGAAATTCCAATGAATTGTGTCCATCAGTTTTGTGACATACGGTAACCCACAGTAATCCTACGAGCCTACTTGGGCAGAGGCATAAAAATCTGATTCAGTTACAATGTTGAGCATTTGCATCCAAATTTTCATCTGTATTTAGCCCAGTTTCAGCAGCTGAAAAACAATGCTGATAAAGACACATTTAACAGCATCAAAAACATTAATAACCAAAAATACTATGTATTTTATTTGCATTGAGATTAAAGATTGTACCTTTGAATAATACAACCACTTACAAATTAACAAGTCAAAAGCAACACCCAAATGATGCAGGGTTGACACATTTATTGTTAGCTTCGACACGTATGTACATAACGTATAAAACTATCATTGCCATGTATACATAAAAAAAGAAAATCAACTGCAACGTTCTCCCAGAATTTTTCTCTATTCAGTCCAATAACACTGTCTGGTCTCTAACCAAAGCACAGTGTACAGTACATTTACTCTCCTCCCTGCTTCAGTGTCTGGAGAGCACAGAAAACTCTTGGAGATGTTGTCGCACCACCTCATCCAGCACCTTACTCACACCTTTACAGGCAGTCATGGCCGCTTCGATCAGAGCCTCTAAGTGGTCCTGGTGTAGTCTGGCGTCCATCTGCAGAAGAGCAATCTGTCCACCTCGGGGCAACAGTGCTAAAGCAAGAGAGCTCACTCCTCCACTTTCCTCCGCATAGCAAAGGTCAGCGAGGGGTGTCTCATCCACAAACCCGACCGTGCAAGCACACACATAGTCCCGCATGGGTGTTCTGGCATCAATCACCGCCAGGGTGGCAGCGTTCACGCACACGCTGTAGTTCCCTCCATCTGACTGCAGAATCTGTTTGCAAAGGAAAGTTTTGAGGTTTTTCTGCACAATAAAAACAATGTTCATATTAAAGTGATTCAAAGTCTATAAAAGCCAACACATCAAATCCACCTCTGACTGTTCAACACTAACCTTGACATAGACGTCTATTTGAGAGCGTGGGTACAGCTGGGTCATCACGGCGGCTTCAAACGGTGGAGGCTCATCTCAGTGGACTTGCGGTCGCCATGTGGCCTCCTCTTCCTCTCTGCTGTGCTGAACGTGGCCATGCTGTACTGACAGCTGATAACGGCTCGATCGTGACGAGTCCGGCTGCGTGAACCTCACATCTAGGGGTGACAAACATCATGTCTTTAGGCCTTCTTCATTTAACAGATCAATTCAAATGTTATTGGTTGTTCTAAAATAACATTCCTGACAAAGACAAATCTGATTTTGCCTACATTTATGCATATTGTGATACACTACACTCAGAGGCCACTTTATTATTAGGTACACCTGTGAAATGTAATGTAATCCAATGCAACAGCTCAGCCACAAATTCTACCTTTACCACAATAATGTTTAGCTTGACATCATCAGAAAGGTACTAATTCAACTATATGTCGTTGTTTATGAAGGTTTTAGTTTGTGGTGGTGGTGTTGTATTTGATGACAAATTGAGAGCTGATTTTTTTTAGCCTGATACATTTTCAAACTTTATTAAAAGTTCAATATAAGCTTTGCAGAGTTAGAACTGGAATATATATATTTCTAATTGATATTGTAAAACCATAGCTTCCAGCACGGTGTTTAATTACTGTAAGTTATAAACTGTACACTCGAGGGATTTGAAATCGCACCCCTCAATTTTTTGACCCAATTAATGACCCAGAATCTGGATAAACATCTCCACCTGTTGTACCTCAAAAACAGGTTCTAACCGGCCACCACTACAGCAGAGAGACCATTGGTACCCATAATAAGTCTGCACACGCCAAAACAGTCAGAGGCATGACGGACTTCGAGCCCAAAGACTTCACACTGGTGCTGTGCAGACTGGATATCATCCAGTTTCTGGAGGAGGAGGATGTGTTACACGTCTGGACTGGACAGAAGATGAGTCAATCTAAATCCAGTGAAAACAAGGGGGTTGGTTGATTGACAGCAACAGAGTGAACATCCTCCACAGACTCTTCCAGGCAGCTCTGACTGAAGAGTGGTCTGCCATTCAACAGGATGACATCATCCAGGAAACACTTTAGAAGATGAAAGCGTTTCTCCAGCACCTCATCTGCACGGAAAACTTTAGCCCAAGCTACTGCCAGTTCACGTTTTTGTTTAAAATCTACAGCTTAGTTCACTTGAGCTTTTCAGGAGATTCTTTCCCTAGACCGAGGTTACCTCACTCAATTTGATCTCAAATCTCAGAGGTACCAAAATCTACATCAATGAGGACCATACGGATGCTGTCCGACAGAAAAGGAAAGAACTGCTTCCGAAGCTGAAAGCCGCACAGGAACGTGGGGACATCGCCTGTTTACGGCAGGATAAACTGATAATACACCCCCGTAACAGCACCCCAAAGCAGCCTAGAGATGTTTGAACTCTGTGCAGGTATGCAGGCTCGCTTGATTTACCGCTGTCACTCAAACACACCTCATGATTGACATTCACATCTTACACCACAGTTTGCCAAAAAAGGGACTAAGAATTGCTCACATTAACATTAATAGCATTAGGAACAAGATAAACGAGATAACTGACATAGCAGTTTCTAATAATTTGCATATTCTAGCAATCTCAGAAACACATCTAGATTCCACTTTTGAAGATGGATCGCTAATGATTCAGGGTTACAGTATTTTCAGAAGAGACAGAAACAAATCTGGTGGTGGAGTAGCCTGTTACATCCAAGACCACATTCCAGTGAAAATCAGGGATGATTTGATGAACTACAGTATTGAAGTGCTTTGGTTGCAAATACATCTCCCTTATTTGAAGCCATTATTAGTTGGCTGTTGTTACAGACTGCCAAGTGGTAATAATACTTATTTGGATACAATATGTGAAATGTTAGACTATAGCAGTACTCTGGGTCATGAAACATTTGTTTTGGGTGATATGAATATAGACTGGTTTTCACAAAACTGCCCACTAAAAAACAAACTTGGAACTGTTACAGAAAGCTGTGGATTATTACAAGTAATTAACAAAGCTACCAGGATAAGTTTAAGGAATGATGGTACTTTGACTTCAACCTGTATTGATCACATTTTTACTAACACACCTGAACTATGCTCTAAAATTCTATCCGTTCCGACTGGTTTTAGTGATCACAATTTGATCATTATTGTAAGGAATACAAAAGTAACCAAGCCTGGACCCAAAGTTGTACTTAAAAGATCGTACAAAATATTTAATGGAGACAGTTTTGTTGATGAAGTCAAGAATGTGTCCTGGTCTAATGTGATGTCAAGCACTAATCCTGATGCAGCGCTGTCGGAATTTGATGAAATCTTCATGCCTTTGGTCGACAAACATGCACCACTGAAGAAGTTTGCTGTCAGGAGTGTCAGAACACCTTGGTTGGACAATGAAATCAAACAGCGTATGAAACAAAGAGATCGAGCAAAAAAAACAGTTATCATAACTGGACACAATCATGACTGGCAGGCCTATCGTAAACTAAGAAACTTCGTTACAAAATTAAATAGAACTAAAAAGAGATTATATTATGAAAATAGGATTAATAACATTAGATATGATAGTAAAAAATGATGGAGCACACTCAATTATCTATTGGGTAGGAACACTAAACCCACTCCATCCTTTTTAGAAGTGGAAAGTAACTTCCTAACGAAATCTACTGAAATTGCAAATCATTTAAATAACTATTTCATAGATAAAGTAGAGAAAATGAACAACAACATACCAAATATAGATAATAATTTATCTAACCTATTAATAAAAAATGTAATTATGAAGGATAAAAATAGAACATTTTAATTTGATAAGGTGACCACAAGGGAGGTAGAAAATATGCTAAAGAATATTAAAAATAAACAAACAGGTGTTGATAACCTTGAAGGCAAACTTCTTAAATTGGTTGCAGATTTAATTGCACCAGCTATTTGTCATATAATAAACTTAAGTTTCACTAACTGTCTATGTCCACAAAAATGGAAAAAAGCCAAGATAATACCACTGCCTAAAAACAAGAAATGAATATTTTCTGGATCAAATAGTCGTCCAATTAGTATTTTGCCTGTGATGATGATGATGATGAAGATGATTGAAAACATTGTACATGAACAAATTAAGAACTTTATGTCTGTAAACAGTTTAGTTACTGATTTCCAACATGCATACAGAGAAGGGCACTCCACGGCTACCGCTCTAACACTAATGACTGATGACTGGTTAAGGGAAAGAGATGAGAAGAAAATCATTGGTGTTGTTCTGTTAGACTTCTCAGCAGCATTTGATATCATAAATCCTAAATTATTACTGGACAAACTTGAATGTTATGGCTTTGATCGATCTGCATTATCTTGGTTTGAGAGTTATTTAAATAACAGGACACAGACCGTTTTCTTTAATGGAAGTTATTCAGACGTCAGAGCTGTAACTTGTGGTGTGCCCCAGGGCAGTTGTCTGGGACCTTTACTGTATACCATTTTTACCAATGATTTACCCCTTGTCTTAAACAAAGCTAAAATTGTGATGTACGCATATGACTCAACTGTATACACATCCGCTCTCTCAACCAGAGAGTTGGATAGGGTTCTAAATGTAGAATTGGGATCAATAGTTGAATGGGTAAAAAGAAACCAACTGGTCCTGAATGTACTGAAGACTAATAGCATGGTGCTTGGCTCAAAATACTCCATCAGCAAAACACCAAAGTTAAACCTCAGAATAAATGACGTGTATTAACCGAGTGCATGAAACCAAGCTTCTGGGCATCATCATAGATGATAAACTATTATGGACAAAACATATAAATAAGATGATTGTAAAAATGGGAAGCGCAATCTCTGTAATCAGAAGATGTGCAACTTTCTTGACACCAACAGCCACGAAACAAGCAGTTCAGGCCTTAATATTGTCAAACCTTGATTAGCCCCGCAGTTTGGTCTAATGCCACTGTAGAAACGATAAGGAAACTACAGATGATACAGAATAGAGCAGCACGCATAGTTCTTCATTGTAACTATAGAATGAATGTTGATTACCTGTATAAATAAAGGTTAAATAATAAAAAAACAAAAACATAAACTGTGCCAACAAATCTTTATTATACAATAGAGTCAATAAAACAGTTATCAAAACAAAAAGATGAGTCCCAAACTTTGGTATAGTATACAAGTAAGAATATAAATGCATCAACACACTAATTTCATGCATATCAAAAAGTCAAACACTGCTGTATTACTGGTTAAATAGTGTTTCAAGTATTTATATTTTAGAGCTGTGCTAAAAGGTGTAGTAGTCACTGAACACCAGCAGGTGTCAGCGTTTTCTCAGGACAGCTCCTGCTGTTGGTTTTTACTGTAAACATGCAGCTTAAAGTGAATCCAGATCAGCCTGAGAGCCGTTTCACACACTGTGAACTTCACATCCTGTGAGGACATGGACCAGAGATTCACTGCATCAACATCTGTGTCTGACTTTCAAATACTGTTTGTTTCTTGTCTGAATGTCTGACATGTACTCTGTAAGTGTCTATTCCAACTCATCAGACTACAAAGTACTGGGTTCACTTATGATTCTGTTTCTGATAATACTGCTACTGGGAGGCTTTGTACAAAGCTGACAGAAGACACTGCCAGTCAGCAATGCTGCCAGTTTAGAGTCAGACCCCACAGACATTTTAGAATCAAAGCAAAAGAAAAAGGAAATATCACCAAAATCACAGTAATTAGTCATTTTCAGCAGGTATAAAGCACTGTTTACATTTAGAGATGTGACATGTAACAAATAAGTACATTGAACGCCTCGCAGCTGTATGCATCAGTGCATTTTGCAGTCGATTTGCAGACTCATAATATATGTAGTGAAGACTGTGAAGGAGTTTAATAAAAGGGAATAGTTCTTGGTGAGTGACATGTAGGATTCCATTGGAGAATTTCTAGTGAGATATATGCTGTTTTCTCTTAAAGGAACAGTTCACCTAAAAATGAAAATTCAGTCATAAGCTATACTTTGTCATGCCGATGGAAATTCAATTCAATTCAATTTATTTGTGCAGCGTTATATCAAGTTATATCAAGGCATATATCAGGTCTAGACCGACTCTTTATTCTACAGAGACCCAACAATCCTCCATGAGAAGAACATGGAGAACATTCTCTGAAGAAGACAGGAGCTTATTTAAAAATTAAAAATATTTTTTTAAAATTCTTCATGGAACCTTCCATCGGTATGGGGTAAGTAAACACTGACTGAATGTTCATTTCTGGGTGAATCGTTCTCTTAAGGCCTGAAATCAACTCTTTCCACTCTTGATTTTAAGTGCTCTGCACAGATATGTGTTACCTGAAAGAACAAATCACTGCACAAACAGTATCTGACAGCTGAAAGAGGATGAAACTGTCTCACTGGATTTGTGTTTCATTTAGTTATTTCAATAATGGCTCCTTGAGGACTTTTGTGTTTTACCTCCACATGAGTTTAAGATTTGACATTGAGAATGTACAACTGTGTTATGGATGTGTTATGCACAAGTAGCACCATGTCATGTCATGACTATGTTTCACTCTTGTTCATACATAACATAGCATATAAAAACTAACCTGTGGACAAAAGTGGTAGTGTTTCCTGGAGTGAAGACTACATCTCCCAGGAGTACCTTCATCTTGTGTCATAAAAATTTGATCTGACTAGCATGTGAGTAGCTATAGCTCGGTAGCAATGGTAGCATAAATGTCACATTATAAGCCAGTTGTATTATAGTAATGACCACTGTGTCCTATGCCCACAACTGTAAATTCATATATTAGTATCATAATACATTAAAATAAATAAAATAGACATGTGACATACATCTCTAGGAGGAAAAGTGACAACTCAACATCATTTTTGAATCTTTGTTGAATGAGTGAGGTTGACTCAGGTTTTTTACTGATCCCTTTTAGCTCCTTTGGTCTTTGGTCAATTCTTTTCTGTTTCTCCTTGCACCAGTATCACCCATACCCACAAAATATAACCCAGAAATAAAAGTACCTAAAGAAAAGTCTATTGCTTCTTTTGAACTGGCTGACCCTCTGCTTACTGTCAAACTTTACTTGGTAAAATATCTATGCTGGTTCTTCTGCTCTGCAGGAAACTGTTTTGTCTGCTTTAGCAGGGATCTGACCCAGTGGCAGACATTAAATAAGAATTCATGTATAGAAATAGGCAATTTTAGGGCGCAGATAGCGCAGTGGTTAGAGCTGCGCCCCATGTGCTGAGGCTATAGTCCTCTAGCGGTCGACACGGGTTTGATTCTGACCCGTGGATTTGCCGCATGTCCCCCCCCCCCCACTCTCTCTCCCACATTTCCAGTCACCTCTTCAGGCTGTCCTATAAATAAAGGCAAAAAACTACAACAACTGAGACGGTTTCATAACCAGTTAAAAACTCCTTGTAGCTGCTTTAAGTGTTCAGAATCTGAGTATCTGCAAAGAACCATAAAAACAAAGTCTAATCTTGACTTCCTCTGGAAGCATAAAGTAAATGTTTGCCTTTGGACCAGTCCTATAAAATACTGACACAGGTGCTGCTGTTGATCATCAGTCCATTCTGGTGCCGACGACAACACCCGTTTTCCTCAAAGATGTCTGGAAGATGATTGGCTTCACACCTCCATCCTCCTCGCTGACAAAAAGATGGAAACATTTCATTCAAATCAGCTCAGAAAATCCTACATGTCACTCACCAAGAACTATTCATTGGAATTTCACACATGCTTTGTAGAGACCATAAAGGTGTCTATCTCATATTGGTTTCTTAAATTTGCTTATTCTTAGGCACATTTCTTTGGGGGCTATTATCCATCCATTGAGTTTTTCCAGTAGCAGAGGCATCTGTGTCCTCAGTCACCCCAACATCCAACATCACGGCCCTGACAAATTGGCAGGAATGCCTAGCTGGAACGTAGCACAACATGGATGTGATAGCAGTGTTCTTTTTATGTGAAAGTGCAATAAGAACATTTTTGTTACTAAAATCAATGAATAATTGTGATGTCCAGACTCCACAATTTGGGACAAACTCCTCACTGACATCAGGAGAGTAGAAATTCTATACTTCTTCCATTGCAGATTGAAAACTTGCCTGTTCAGACTGCAACTTGTCTCATGTCTCTTACTGTTGACTCCACCAACTGCCCATGTCTGTCTGTCTGTCTGTCTTAAGTTGATTAAACTTTGAGGCAGATCCAGGTCTGGTTGTCCATGCAGAATTAATTTGTCAATTTTCCCAATAAGTTATAAATATAATTAATAATAAATAAATAAGCCATAGATGGCATGAAAAAAGATAACATGTATGATTTAGAAACTAACATCATTATTTTATCATTTAATTTTCATTACAAATTAATAGTTGACTTTTTGTGTGGAAACATCTACAGGAGATGCAATGATTTGCGTTACTACTTCACTTTGCAATGTTTCACCATATGTAAGTAATTAGTATAAGCACTTAACAGCTCATGTAGGCTTTGCAGCTGAAGACTCTGTCTGCACCTTTATCATCCAACCTTTACATGGGCAGTGTTCTGTCCCATACTATGTCTGCTCTGTTATCTGTGAGCTGCATATCAAGGCTATGTGGTAGAACACACTGTGAATAAAACCATGCTGATTCCTTCTCTCTTTGTCACTTGTGATGAGACGCTGTCCGTACATTGGACCTTTCTGCAGAAATACCTTGTTTGAGCTCATTTAATAATGCTCACAAAATACGGTTTCTTCATTTTAACTCTTTATTTTCTATTCATATTAAAACAGCCAACATTCAGCCGATCTTCTGTTTAGTGAGGTGGGCTGGGTCCAGATGCTTCAGGGGTCTTCTTTTTACGCTGAAACAAGCGTGTCCAGAAGCCCTTCCAGAAGCCCTTCTTCTTTTTCTTTGATTCTTCCGTTAGGACCTCCTGAAAAGACAAAGACAGCATGTTTGAGTTGTCATCCAAAGGTCTCGCTGTAGGTTCAGGGGGCTTACTGAGCCCCTTAGAGGCCGGAGCCAACATGTAGGGATTTAAATGTCTATATTTTATAACACAGAACCAGAGATTACAGGTGATACACTTTTTGATATGATCCAATAATGGACATATTCTGTTTCATTAGCAGCACCAGCACTTCAAGCTGCACCTGCTTCTGTCATTGTGCCAAAAACTGATGGTATACCCCATTATATATATCAGTCTTTGTGTAGATTATTTTATATAATGGACAGGCTGGTATCCTGATCATTAAATTTAGTTTCATAAAATTACACATTACATTGATTTTAATTAGTATCCCCAACCTTGAAACTGCACTTATGATCTGAAGACTTCTAAAATAAGGAATTAGAATCTAAATATGCGGTGAGGCAGCTTACCTGTGGCTGTATGTGTTCCTCTGCATTCCTCTGTTCCTCTTCCATCTGACTCTCTGGCTTCAGGTTTGCCTCTTCCTCGAGAAGCTGCTGTTTCAGGTTGTCTTCTTCTTCAGCAACCTTCTTTTTCAGCTTCTCCTCCAGCTCAGAGAACACATTCCTGTAGCTCTCTTCTACCTCTGAAAGCTGCTTTTTCATATTCTCCTCCAAGTCAGCAAGCTTCTTCTTAAACCTGTCTTCCTGTTCAGAGAGGTCCTTCCTGTAGTTCTCCTCTTTCCTGGAGAGCTGCTGGATCTGATCTTCTCTTCTGTCAGCCAGCTCTTGCTCGACCCTCTCCTTTTGCTTGGCGAGCTGGTTTTGAAACCTCTCGTCTTGCTCAGAGAGCTGCTTCCTGAAGTCATCTCCTGCCTGTGAAAGCTCCTGCAGGTGTTGCTCATCTCTCTCTGCCTTCTGCCTTTTCAGGTTTTGCACCAGAACTTTGGCCGCCTCCACAGCTGACCGAGTGTCATCCAGCTGCTGCAAATTGTATTTCTGACTTTTGCAGAGCTTGCTGTCCTTTTCTTCATGATGCATATTGACCTCGCAGAGCTCTCTCTTTCCTTCATGCTCCAAATTCTGTGAGCTAGCGGTGTTCATGCTAGTTCCGACAATACCCTTTGGCGCACGGACATGCATCTTCACCGTAGCCACGAACCACTTATCCAACTGAACTGCGGAGGTACTCTTTGGCTTTTCGTCTGCTTTCCCAACGATGTCACTCCAGAGCCGAGGTTTGGACTCTGCGGGGGTTGAAGCGACTTCATTATCAAGGGGCTTCTTTGTTTCCGGCGCTGGTGGTTTGTAGACCGGCTCTTGTTGTCTCTGGGCCCGATTGTTAGCTTGTCGCGGCTAACAAACACAGACAGGAAACACAATGTCAGTAAGTTTTTTGTCCTCTTGTTTGTGGTAAAGTTTAGACATTTGGCAAAGTTCAAGCTTGTGTTATTACACACAAGTATGAGCAGAAACTATATTTAACCCTTTGAAGAATCCAGTGCTAATTGTAAATAACAAATTAAAAAAAGAAAGAAAAAAACAGTAATCTCTCTAAATACAATGGTTACTAAAATGTGTCTCCAAGTTTGAGCATCTTACCTTTCTAATTCTGACTTGTCTTTGCTCCATGGTTCTTGAGATTATTGTGATGGATCCAAATAAAATACTGTAATTGAACTCAGGTATGGTGTCCTGTGTGTGTATCTGTCAAGATACAAATGTGACCGTTTATAAAGACACTTTCCTTTGAAGTGTCATTTGACATGTAAGGTGATGTTAAGTTTATATGACGTCATTTGGAATGGTTACCATGGAAACATCAAAGCCAATCACGGTCACAGGCTGTGTGCGTGTTTGCGTAGTGACGTCGGCACGTGTGTTTCCGGAAGTTCTGTGACAGCGCGAGAGAGAGCACGTCCCACATGTTAGGCTGGCGAACGGAGCAGGCAGATACAGCGCAGCAAATACATAGTTTGGTGACATCGTGCAAGTGCAAAGTAAAGTACCAAGTCTGCAAGAATACACAAAACGGCCGTTTTTTATTTCACCGCCGCTTGTTTGTTCGTACTCTTAAAATTTTATATTAATCTTTTTAACAACTAAATCTACTAAAACGTGTATTTAACTAGTCAAAATATGTATTGGTCCATCCCAGGGAATTTTATTTAAATTTTTACTTGGTTTCTAAGCAGTATTCAACGGAAGGTGGGAGAAATGTGAGAAATTAGCAGAAATAAAAAAGAATACATTATATCAAGGAAGAGATTTGGATATACCCATATTAAAAGTACACGCAAGCTAATTGGTTAACATCAACTGGTCTATGTCAACCCTGTCCTCACTAATGTACACGGTGTTGTGTATTATGCTGTTATTTGATATGTTGACGTGTTATGGATTAATCTTAATCCTCAGAATATAGATCAAAAAGTTGTGTTTCTGCCCGGTTTTGAACCGGGGACCTTTCACGTGTGAGGCGAACGTGATGACCACTACACTACAGAAACAGGTGAAAGATGACTGAACGCACATGGTCTGATTTAGACATCTTTTCACTTGACTGCAAAGGTTCTGCATTCTGGACAACATTTTCATTTTTACATGGAGATATTGGATCAGAGATTTTCAACTGGATCCAGTCACAGTGGCTTTGTCATAGATTTGTGTGACAGTAAACGCTGCGAGTGCAGGAACGATATACTTTGGTTATGTTAGAAACAGCCATCAAAGAACTAATCCAGCCATTTGTTGAAAACGGCTGATTCTTGCCTGGTTCCAGGCCTCTTATATTTCAGAGTGGAAACAAAAGCAACAAAAACAAAAAAGACTTTAGCAGCTGAGCTAATTTTTTTTTAAAAACACAATGGACTGTAACTTCAGATAGGCTACAGCAGAATCTGTTACAGTATGAGCCGAGAGTCTGTTTATGTTATCTTAGCTTTTATGTTGCACTTCTTTGCAGACAATGTGGTACACATTTTTCCATATCTTGTAATTGTTTAATGCACAGTATGATACATAAATTGCCAGGATTACTGATGATTTAAATAAAGAATGCTTCTGTCCAGTCTCGATCTGGGGCCCTTTTGCGTGTTAGGCAAACGTGATGACCACTACACTACAGAAACAACTGACAGTGTTAAGGTGTCAACATGCTCACCACAAAGCACCCGTAACACAAAGGCTCTGGCTGTGGTTTACTATGTGGTTTATCACTAATCAGTTCGTCCCCATCAGCATTGATTACAACTGTAATGGACTGACACAACCTCTGGATTGTTTATTTATTGTTTATTTATTAGGATCCCCATTAGCTGCAGCAAATGCTGCCACTCTTCTTACTGGGGTCCGACACATATGCTTAACATTATACAATGCATACCATATAAGAATACATACATACAACAAAACATGATAAAAACAAAAGCACACTGTATGAACAATGTAGTTGTTGTAACAATGTAAATTATAGACCTGTCCTTTCAGTAAACATTTCCATAATTTATCCAAACACATTTATAAAACGTATCTTACAATCTTTCATCTGTATAAAGTATTAAGGAATTACAATGTATGTTGTGTTATGAACCATATTATCACTAGTTTCTTATTATAAAATAGTCATACTCTATACAATATAAACAACACCATTATATTAATAGTAGCAATAATAATAATAATAATAAAAGTAACAACAGAGCCGCACACATATCATACTTCTCTATATCTAGAGATTGTTATAATAGTAATAAACAATATAGTATAGCAGCACTCCTATCATACTTATCTATTAAGAGAGTAATTAATTAGAATAATAGTATAGTAATAATAAATGTCACCATCATCTCTGCCCTAATCATCTCTACAATTATATAATAATGATACAGTGATATAATAATAATGATACAACTATATCAATTCAATTACCTCATTAAAACATACATATACACGTATAATAATAATGATACAGTGATATAATAATAATGATACAACTATATCAATTCAATTACCTCATTAAAACATACATATACACGTATAATAATAATGATACGACTGTATCAGTTGAATTACCTCAACATACCCACCTATAGACCTATTATTTATAACCAATCTATTGTAACTAATTCCTAAATGTTTCGTCGTCACTATTCAAAAAATGTTTTTTTAGTTGTAGTTTAAATTTCACTTTACTATTTTCTGATGTGATATAACTGGGGAGTGAATTCCAGACATACATGACTCTGAATACGTTTACACAAGAACAGAATATTTGGGGCCTGAAAAACACAAACTTTTGAAAACGGTCTCCAGAGTGTAATCTTTTAAAAACGCCACAGTACCGTCGCCGTCTTAACGGGCAAAACACACAACTCCTCTGAATACGATGATGTCACAGACCAGCTTTGTGAATGTCTATTAAGGCCCATTTATTTCCCTCTACATGTGTAAATGGCACATTCATATCAGCCAGTGAGGCACTATAAAATGTTTTGTTGCATCTTGTCACGACCTGGTTCTAAAGCCATGATAAAATATTGGGAGAAGCTTGAAAGCAAATAATAACCCATTTATTTAACAAAAGTTCAAAATGGTGCAATAGGATGTGGTGATTAGTAAGTCAGTGGTGTGTGTGAATGTAGGCAGGAGTGAAACATGTAATGTGTGGGAAGATGTTAGCTGGATGTGACTAAACAAGAACAAAACATCGTTGAACCTGGCAGCAGGCAGACAGAGAGCGCTCAAGGCATGAAGGAGGGGTTTAAGTAGTCAGAGAGCACCGGGCCCAGGAGCTCCAAACTACTCCAGCTCCACCCACAGGTACCAAATGAATAACCCAGGGGACCATCACACATCTACCTCCACATCCAACTCTTTCTGCTTTATACTGTATGTGTCACAGTCGGTCCGTGCCGACATGTTGACAGCTGGACGTATATAAATATATTCAGACAGTTTCTAAATATTCTACACTAGAATGGCACTCAGTGGCACACAAACCTCTCCAAGGCCAAAAAATCCTACACACATGTGTTTAGCTCACCCCTCCTCAAAGTCTCATGGAAATCAGATCAGTAGTTTTATCTTAATCCTGTTAAGAAACAAACAAACAAATAGAAACGGGTTAAAATATGACCTCCTAGGTGGAGGTAACAACAAAATATTCAACAATGGTGCTGACACAAAAGGCCCTATTTAAACAATCCAATGCACATGGTCTAAAGTCTATGATGCATTTAGGGTGAGTCCACCTCCTTTTTAGAGATAAACATTACATCATCTGGATGTAAAGTAAGGCGTAAGAACCAAAGAGGTTGTATTAACATCCTTATTTATTCATAGGTCTGTTTTGGGTCTAATGTGAATCTAACCAATCAGAACGTCATCTGTCATCCCCTTTAAAAGCCAGGTGTGCCTGCACCTGGTGCATTACTCTTTAAACAGCAGCTCTCATCTGACTGAGGTTTATGGTCCTGGGCCGGTGGACCCTCTGCCTCCACCTTCTCTTATGTTAGCAAAAGAGAGCGCATATCTCCACCAAGGCTGAGGAACACTTCCTGGATCCTGGGCTGGGGGTCAAACTTTTCCCAAACATAATTCACTCAGCAACAAAAAAACCCTCTCCTAACAAGCTGATTAGCAGTGGAGTTGAGGCAGATTTGATTTCACTCTCAAGCCAGTCTGCAGTGGTTTTTGCATCTTTAGTGATTTTCTGAGCTGATTTGAATGAAATGTTTCCATCTTTTTGTCAGCGAGGAGGATGGAGGTGTGAAGCCAATCATCTTCCAGACATCTTTGAGGAAAACGGGTGTTGTCGTCGGCACCAGGATGGACTGATGATCAACAGCAGCACCTGTGTCAGTATTTCATAGGACTGGTCCAAAGGCAAACATTTACTTTATGCTTCCAGAGGAAGTCAAGATTAGACTTTGTTTTTATGGTTCTTTGCAGATACTCAGATTCTGAACACTTAAAGCAGCTACAAGGAGTTTTTAACTGGTTATGAAACCGTCTCAGTTGTTGTAGTTTTTTGCCTTTATTTATAGGACAGCCTGAAGAGGTGACTGGAAATGTGGGAGAGAGAGTGGGGGGGGGGGACATGCGGCAAATCCACGGGTCAGAATCAAACCCGTGTCGACCGCTAGAGGACTATAGCCTCAGCACATGGGGCGCAGCTCTAACCACTGCGCTATCTGCGCCCTAAAATTGCCTATTTCTATACATGAATTCTTATTTAATGTCTGCCACTGGGTCAGATCCCTGCTAAAGCAGACAAAACAGTTTCCTGCAGAGCAGAAGAACCAGCATAGATATTTTACCAAGTAAAGTTTGACAGTAAGCAGAGGGTCAGCCAGTTCAAAAGAAGCAATAGACTTTTCTTTAGGTACTTTTATTTCTGGGTTATATTTTGTGGGTATGGGTGATACTGGTGCAAGGAGAAACAGAAAAGAATTGACCAAAGACCAAAGGAGCTAAAAGGGATCAGTAAAAAACCTGAGTCAACCTCACTCATTCAACAAAGATTCAAAAATGATGTTGAGTTGTCACTTTTCCTCCTAGAGATGTATGTCACATGTCTATTTTATTTATTTTAATGTATTATGATACTAATATATGAATTTACAGTTGTGGGCATAGGACACAGTGGTCATTACTATAATACAACTGGCTTATAATGTGACATTTATGCTACCATTGCTACCGAGCTATAGCTACTCACATGCTAGTCAGATCAAATTTTTATGACACAAGATGAAGGTACTCCAGGGAGATGTAGTCTTCACTCCAGGAAACACTACCACTTTTGTCCACAGGTTAGTTTTTATATGCTATGTTATGTATGAACAAGAGTGAAACATAGTCATGACATGACATGGTGCTACTTGTGCATAACACATCCATAACACAGTTGTACATTCTCAATGTCAAATCTTAAACTCATGTGGAGGTAAAACACAAAAGTCCTCAAGGAGCCATTATTGAAATAACTAAATGAAACACAAATCCAGTGAGACAGTTTCATCCTCTTTCAGCTGTCAGATACTGTTTGTGCAGTGATTTGTTCTTTCAGGTAACACATATCTGTGCAGAGCACTTAAAATCAAGAGTGGAAAGAGTTGATTTCAGGCCTTAAGAGAACGATTCACCCAGAAATGAACATTCAGTCAGTGTTTACTTACCCCATACCGATGGAAGGTTCCATGAAGAATTTAAAAAAAATATTTTTAATTTTTAAATAAGCTCCTGTCTTCTTCAGAGAATGTTCTCCATGTTCTTCTCATGGAGGATTGTTGGGTCTCTGTAGAATAAAGAGTCGGTCTAGACCTGATATATGCCTTGATATAACTTGATATAACGCTGCACAAATAAATTGAATTGAATTGAATTTCCATCGGCATGACAAAGTATAGCTTATGACTGAATTTTCATTTTTAGGTGAACTGTTCCTTTAAGAGAAAACAGCATATATCTCACTAGAAATTCTCCAATGGAATCCTACATGTCACTCACCAAGAACTATTCCCTTTTATTAAACTCCTTCACAGTCTTCACTACATATATTATGAGTCTGCAAATCAACTGCAAAATGCACTGATGCATACAGCTGCGAGGCGTTCAATGTACTTATTTGTTACATGTCACATCTCTAAATGTAAACAGTGCTTTATACCTGCTGAAAATGACTAATTACTGTGATTTTGGTGATATTTCCTTTTTCTTTTGCTTTGATTCTAAAATGTCTGTGGGGTCTGACTCTAAACTGGCAGCATTGCTGACTGGCAGTGTCTTCTGTCAGCTTTGTACAAAGCCTCCCAGTAGCAGTATTATCAGAAACAGAATCATAAGTGAACCCAGTACTTTGTAGTCTGATGAGTTGGAATAGACACTTACAGAGTACATGTCAGACATTCAGACAAGAAACAAACAGTATTTGAAAGTCAGACACAGATGTTGATGCAGTGAATCTCTGGTCCATGTCCTCACAGGATGTGAAGTTCACAGTGTGTGAAACGACTCTCAGGCTGATCTGGATTCACTTTAAGCTGCATGTTTACAGTAAAAACCAACAGCAGGAGCTGTCCTGAGAAAACGCTGACACCTGCTGGTGTTCAGTGACTACTACACCTTTTAGCACAGCTCTAAAATATAAATACTTGAAACACTATTTAACCAGTAATACAGCAGTGTTTGACTTTTTGATATGCATGAAATTAGTGTGTTGATGCATTTATATTCTTACTTGTATACTATACCAAAGTTTGGGACTCATCTTTTTGTTTTGATAACTGTTTTATTGACTCTATTGTATAATAAAGATTTGTTGGCACAGTTTATGTTTTTGTTTTTTTATTATTTAACCTTTATTTATACAGGTAATCAACATTCATTCTATAGTTACAATGAAGAACTATGCGTGCTGCTCTATTCTGTATCATCTGTAGTTTCCTTATCGTTTCTACAGTGGCATTAGACCAAACTGCGGGGCTAATCAAGGTTTGACAATATTAAGGCCTGAACTGCTTGTTTCGTGGCTGTTGGTGTCAAGAAAGTTGCACATCTTCTGATTACAGAGATTGCGCTTCCCATTTTTACAATCATCTTATTTATATGTTTTGTCCATAATAGTTTATCATCTATGATGATGCCCAGAAGCTTGGTTTCATGCACTCGGTTAATACACGTCATTTATTCTGAGGTTTAACTTTGGTGTTTTGCTGATGGAGTATTTTGAGCCAAGCACCATGCTATTAGTCTTCAGTACATTCAGGACCAGTTGGTTTCTTTTTACCCATTCAACTATTGATCCCAATTCTACAGTTAGAACCCTATCCAACTCTCTGGTTGAGAGAGCGGATGTGTATACAGTTGAGTCATATGCGTACATCACAATTTTAGCTTTGTTTAAGACAAGGGGTAAATCATTGGTAAAAATGGTATACAGTAAAGGTCCCAGACAACTGCCCTGGGGCACACCACAAGTTACAGCTCTGACGTCTGAATAACTTCCATTAAAGAAAACGGTCTGTGTCCTGTTATTTAAATAACTCTCAAACCAAGATAATGCAGATCGATCAAAGCCATAACATTCAAGTTTGTCCAGTAATAATTTAGGATTTATGATATCAAATGCTGCTGAGAAGTCTAACAGAATAACACCAATGATTTTCTTCTCATCTCTTTCCCTTAACCAGTCATCAGTCATTAGTGTTAGAGCGGTAGCCGTGGAGTGCCCTTCTCTGTATGCATGTTGGAAATCAGTAACTAAACTGTTTACAGACATAAAGTTCTTAATTTGTTCATGTACAATGTTTTCAATCATCTTCATCATCATCATCATCACAGGCAAAATACTAATTGGACGACTATTTGATCCAGAAAATATTCATTTCTTGTTTTTAGGCAGTGGTATTATCTTGGCTTTTTTCCATTTTTGTGGACATAGACAGTTAGTGAAACTTAAGTTTATTATATGACAAATAGCTGGTGCAATTAAATCTGCAACCAATTTAAGAAGTTTGCCTTCAAGGTTATCAACACCTGTTTGTTTATTTTTAATATTCTTTAGCATATTTTCTACCTCCCTTGTGGTCACCTTATCAAATTAAAATGTACTATTTTTATCCTTCATAATTACATTTTTTATTAATAGGTTAGATAAATTATTATCTATATTTGGTATGTTGTTGTTCATAGCTCGGTAGCAATGCTAGCATAAATGTCACATTATAAGCCAGTTGTATTATAGTAATGACCACTGTGTCCTATGCCCACAACTGTAAATTCATATATTAGTATCATAATACATTAAAATAAATAAAATAGACATGTGACATACATCTCTAGGAGGAAAAGTGACAACTCAACATCATTTTTGAATCTTTGTTGAATGAGTGAGGTTGACTCAGGTTTTTTACTGATCCCTTTTAGCTCCTTTGGTCTTTGGTCAATTCTTTTCTGTTTCTCCTTGCACCAGTATCACCCATACCCACAAAATATAACCCAGAAATAAAAGTACCTAAAGAAAAGTCTATTGCTTCTTTTGAACTGGCTGACCCTCTGCTTACTGTCAAACTTTACTTGGTAAAATATCTATGCTGGTTCTTCTGCTCTGCAGGAAACTGTTTTGTCTGCTTTAGCAGGGATCTGACCCAGTGGCAGACATTAAATAAGAATTCATGTATAGAAATAGGCAATTTTAGGGCGCAGATAGCGCAGTGGTTAGAGCTGCGCCCCATGTGCTGAGGCTATAGTCCTCTAGCGGTCGACACGGGTTTGATTCTGACCCGTGGATTTGCCGCATGTCCCCCCCCCCCCCACTCTCTCTCCCACATTTCCAGTCACCTCTTCAGGCTGTCCTATAAATAAAGGCAAAAAACTACAACAACTGAGACGGTTTCATAACCAGTTAAAAACTCCTTGTAGCTGCTTTAAGTGTTCAGAATCTGAGTATCTGCAAAGAACCATAAAAACAAAGTCTAATCTTGACTTCCTCTGGAAGCATAAAGTAAATGTTTGCCTTTGGACCAGTCCTATGAAATACTGACACAGGTGCTGCTGTTGATCATCAGTCCATCCTGGTGCTGACGACAACACCCGTTTTCCTCAAAGATGTCTGGAAGATGATTGGCTTCACACCTCCATCCTCCTCGCTGACAAAAAGATGGAAACATTTCATTCAAATCAGCTCAGAAAATCACTAAAGATGCAAAAACCACTGCAGACTGGCTTGAGAGTGAAATCAAATCTGCCTCAACTCCACTGCTAATCAGCTTGTTAGGAGAGGGTTTTTTTGTTGCTGAGTGAATTATGTTTGGGAAAAGTTTGACCCCCAGCCCAGGATCCAGGAAGTGTTCCTCAGCCTTGGTGGAGGTATGCGCTCTCTTTTGCTAACATAAGAGAAGGTGGAGGCAGAGGGTCCACCGGCCCAGGACCATAAACCTCAGTCAGATGAGAGCTGCTGTTTAAAGAGTAATGCACCAGGTGCAGGCACACCTGGCTTTTAAAGGGGATGACAGATGACGTTCTGATTGGTTAGATTCACATTAGACCCAAAACAGACCTATGAATATTTAAGGTTAATACAACCTCTTTGGTTCTTACGCCTTACTTTACATCCAGATGATGTAATGTTTATCTCTAAAAAGGAGGTGGACTCACCCTAAATGCATCATAGACTTTAGACCATGTGCATTGGATTGTTTAAATAGGGCCTTTTGTGTCAGCACCATTGTTGAATATTTTGTTGTTACCTCCACCTAGGAGGTCATATTTTAACCCGTTTCTATTTGTTTGTTTGTTTGTTAACAGGATTAAGATAAAACTACTGATCTGATTTCCATGAGACTTTGAGGAGGGGTGAGCTAAACACATGTGTGTAGGATTTTTTGGCCTTGGAGAGGTTTGTGTGCCACTGAGTGCCATTCTAGTGTAGAATATTTAGAAACTGTCTGAATATATTTATATACGTCCAGCTGTCAACATGTCGGCACGGACCGACTGTGACACATACAGTATAAAGCAGAAAGAGTTGGACGTGGAGGTAGATGTGTGATGGTCCCCTGGGTTATTCATTTGGTACCTGTGGGTGGAGATGGAGTAGTTTGGAGCTCCTGGGCCCGGTGCTCTCTGACTACTTAAACCCCTCCTTCATGCCTTGAGCGCTCTCTGTCTGCCTGCTGCCAGGTTCAACGATGTTTTGTTCTTGTTTAGTCACATCCAGCTAACATCTTCCCACACATTACATGTTTCACTCCTGCCTACATTCACACACACCACTGACTTACTAATCACCACATCCTATTGCACCATTTTGAACTTTTGTTAAATAAATGGGTTATTATTTGCTTTCAAGCTTCTCCCAATATTTTATCATGGCTTTAGAACCAGGTCGTGACAAGATGCAACAAAACATTTTATAGTGCCTCACTGGCTGATATGAATGTGCCATTTACACATGTAGAGGGAAATAAATGGGCCTTAATAGGCATTCACAAAGCTGGTCTGTGACATCATCGTATTCAGAGGAGTTGTGTGTTTTGCCCGTTAAGACGGCGACGGTACTGTGGCGTTTTTAAAAGATTACACTCTGGAGACCGTTTTCAAAAGTTTGTGTTTTTCAGGCCCCAAATATTCTGTTCTTGTGTAAACGTATTCAGAGTCATGTATGTCTGGAATTCACTCCCCAGTTATATCACATCAGAAAATAGTAAAGTGAAATTTAAACTACAACTAAAAAAACATTTTTTGAATAGTGACGACGAAACATTTAGGAATTAGTTACAATAGATTGGTTATAAATAATAGGTCTATAGGTGGGTATGTTGAGGTAATTCAACTGATACAGTCGTATCATTATTATTATACCTGTATATGTATGTTTTAATGAGGTAATTGAATTGATATAGTTGTATCATTATTATTATATCACTGTATCATTATTATATAATTGTAGAGATGATTAGGGCAGAGATGATGGTGACATTTATTATTACTATACTATTATTCTAATTAATTACTCTATTAATAGATAAGTATGATAGGAGTGCTGCTATACTATATTGTTTATTACTATTATAACAATCTCTAGATATAGAGAAGTATGATATGTGTGCTGCACTGTTGTTACTGTTATTATTATTATTATTATTGCTACTATTAATATAATGGTGTTGTTTATATTGTATAGAGTATGACTATTTTATAATAAGAAACTAGTGATAATATGGTTCATAACACAACATACATTGTAATTCCTTAATACTTTATACAGATGAAAGATTGTAAGATACGTTTTATAAATGTGTTTGGATAAATTATGGAAATGTTTACTGAAAGGACAGGTCTATAATTTACATTGTTACAACAACTACATTGTTCGTACAGTGTGCTTTTGTTTTTATCATGTTTTGTTGTATGTATGTATTCTTATATGGTATGCATTGTATAATGTTAAGCATATGTGTCGGACCCCAGTAAGAAGAGTGGCAGCATTTGCTGCAGCTAATGGGGATCCTAATAAATAAACAATAAATAAACAATCCAGAGGTTGTGTCAGTCCATTACAGTTGTAATCAATGCTGATGGGGACGAACTGATTAGTGATAAACCACATAGTAAACCACAGCCAGAGCCTTTGTGTTACGGGTGCTTTGTGGTGAGCATGTTGACACCTTAACACTGTCAGCTGTTTCTGTAGTGTAGTGGTCATCACGTTTGCCTAACACGCAAAAGGGCCCCAGATCGAGACTGGGCAGAAACAGTCTTTATTTAGATCATCAGTAATCCTGCCAATTTATGTATCATACTGTGCATTAAACAATTACAAGATATGGAAAAATGTGTACCACATTGTCTGCAAAGAAGTGCAACATAAAAGCTAAGATAACATAAACAGACTCTCGGCTCATACTGTAACAGATTCTGCTGTAGCCTATCTGAAGTTACAGTCCATTGTGTTTTTAAAAAAAAATTAGCTCAGCTGCTAAAGTCTTTTTTGTTTTTGTTGCTTTTGTTTCCACTCTGAAATATAAGAGGCCTGGAACCAGGCAAGAATCAGCCGTTTTCAACAAATGGCTGGATTAGTTCTTTGATGGCTGTTTCTAACATAACCAAAGTATATCGTTCCTGCACTCGCAGCGTTTACTGTCACACAAATCTATGACAAAGCCACTGTGACTGGATCCAGTTGAAAATCTCTGATCCAATATCTCCATGTAAAAATGAAAATGTTGTCCAGAATGCAGAACCTTTGCAGTCAAGTGAAAAGATGTCTAAATCAGACCATGTGCGTTCAGTCATCTTTCACCTGTTTCTGTAGTGTAGTGGTCATCACGTTCGCCTCACACGTGAAAGGTCCCCGGTTCAAAACCGGGCAGAAACACAACTTTTTGATCTATATTCTGAGGATTAAGATTAATCCATAACACGTCAACATATCAAACAACAGCATAATACACAACACCGTGTACATTAGTGAGGACAGGGTTGACATAGACCAGTTGATGTTAACCAATTAGCTTGCGTGTACTTTTAATATGGGTATATCCAAATCTCTTCCTTGATATAATGTATTCTTTTTTATTTCTGCTAATTTCTCACATTTCTCCCACCTTCCGTTGAATACTGCTTAGAAACCAAGTAAAAATTTAAATAAAATTCCCTGGGATGGACCAATACATATTTTGACTAGTTAAATACACGTGTTAGTAGATTTAGTTGTTAAAAAGATTAATATAAAATTTTAAGAGTACGAACAAACAAGCGGCGGTGAAATAAAAAACGGCAGTTTTGTGTATTCTTGCAGACTTGGTACTTTACTTTGCACTTGCACGATGTCACCAAACTATGTATTTGCTGCGCTGTATCTGCCTGCTCCGTTCGCCAGCCTAACATGTGGGACGTGCTCTCTCTCGCGCTGTCACAGAACTTCCGGAAACACACGTGCCGACGTCACTACGCAAACACGCACACAGCCTGTGACCGTGATTGGCTTTGATGTTTCCATGGTAACCATTCCAAATGACGTCATATAAACTTAACATCACCTTACATGTCAAATGACACTTCAAAGGAAAGTGTCTTTATAAACGGTCACATTTGTATCTTGACAGATACACACACAGGACACCATACCTGAGTTCAATTACAGTATTTTATTTGGATCCATCACAATAATCTCAAGAACCATGGAGCAAAGACAAGTCAGAATTAGAAAGGTAAGATGCTCAAACCTGGAGACACATTTTAGTAACCATTGTATTTAGAGAGATTACTGTTTTTTTCTTTCTTTTTTAAATTTGTTATTTACAATTAGCACTGGATTCTTCAAAGGGTTAAATATAGTTTCTGCTCATACTTGTGTGTAATAACACAAGCTTGAACTTTGCCAAATGTCTAAACTTTACCACAAACAAGAGGACAAAAAACTTACTGACATTGTGTTTCCTGTCTGTGTTTGTTAGCCGCGACAAGCTAACAATCGGGCCCAGAGACAACAAGAGCCGGTCTACAAACCACCAGCGCCGGAAACAAAGAAGCCCCTTGATAATGAAGTCGCTTCAACCCCCGCAGAGTCCAAACCTCGGCTCTGGAGTGACATCGTTGGGAAAGCAGACGAAAAGCCAAAGAGTACCTCCGCAGTTCAGTTGGATAAGTGGTTCGTGGCTACGGTGAAGATGCATGTCCGTGCGCCAAAGGGTATTGTCGGAACTAGCATGAACACCGCTAGCTCACAGAATTTGGAGCATGAAGGAAAGAGAGAGCTCTGCGAGGTCAATATGCATCATGAAGAAAAGGACAGCAAGCTCTGCAAAAGTCAGAAATACAATTTGCAGCAGCTGGATGACACTCGGTCAGCTGTGGAGGCGGCCAAAGTTCTGGTGCAAAACCTGAAAAGGCAGAAGGCAGAGAGAGATGAGCAACACCTGCAGGAGCTTTCACAGGCAGGAGATGACTTCAGGAAGCAGCTCTCTGAGCAAGACGAGAGGTTTCAAAACCAGCTCGCCAAGCAAAAGGAGAGGGTCGAGTAAGAGCTGGCTGACAGAAGAGAAGATCAGATCCAGCAGCTCTCCAGGAAAGAGGAGAACTACAGGAAGGACCTCTCTGAACAGGAAGACAGGTTTAAGAAGAAGCTTGCTGACTTGGAGGAGAATATGAAAAAGCAGCTTTCAGAGGTAGAAGAGAGCTACAGGAATGTGTTCTCTGAGCTGGAGGAGAAGCTGAAAAAGAAGGTTGCTGAAGAAGAAGACAACCTGAAACAGCAGCTTCTCGAGGAAGAGGCAAACCTGAAGCCAGAGAGTCAGATGGAAGAGGAACAGAGGAATGCAGAGGAACACATACAGCCACAGGTAAGCTGCCTCACCGCATATTTAGATTCTAATTCCTTATTTTAGAAGTCTTCAGATCATAAGTGCAGTTTCAAGGTTGGGGATACAAATTAAAATCAATGTAATGTGTAATTTTATGAAACTAAATTTAATGATCAGGATACCAGCCTGTGCATTATATAAAATAATCTACACAAAGACTGATATATATAATGGGGTATACCATCAGTTTTTGGCACAATGACAGAAGCAGGTGCAGCTTGAAGTGCTGGTGCTGCTAATGAAACAGAATATGTCCATTATTGGATCATATCAAAAAGTGTATCACCTGTAATCTCTGGTTCTGTGTTATAAAATATAGACATTTAAATCCCTACATGTTGGCTCCGGCCTCTAAGGGGCTCAGTAAGCCCCCTGAACCTACAGCGAGACCTTTGGATGACAACTCAAACATGCTGTCTTTGTCTTTTCAGGAGGTCCTAACGGAAGAATCAAAGAAAAAGAAGAAGGGCTTCTGGAAGGGCTTCTGGACACGCTTGTTTCAGCGTAAAAAGAAGACCCCTGAAGCATCTGGACCCAGCCCACCTCACTAAACAGAAGGTCGGCTGAATGTTGGCTGTTTTAATATGAATAGAAAATAAAGAGTTAAAACGAAGAAACTGTATTTTGTGAGCATTATTAAATGAGCTCAAACAAGGTATTTCTGCAGAAAGGTCCAATGTACGGACAGCGTCTCATCACAAGTGACAAAGAGAGAAGGAATCAGCATGGTTTTATTCACAGTGTGTTCTACCACATAGCCTTGATATGCAGCTCACAGATAACAGAGCAGACATAGTATGGGACAGAACACTGCCCATGTAAAGGTTGGATGATAAAGGTGCATACAGAGTCTTCAGCTGCAAAGCCTACATGAGCTGTTAAGTGCTTATACTAATTACTTACATATGGTGAAACATTGCAAAGTGAAGTAGTAACGCAAATCATTGCATCTCCTGTAGATGTTTCCACACAAAAAGTCAACTATTAATTTGTAATGAAAATTAAATGATAAAATAATCATGTTAGTTTCTAAATCATACATGTTACCTTTTTTCATGCCATCTATGGCTTATTTATTTATTATTAATTATATTTATAACTTATTGGGAAAATTGACAAATTAATTCTGCATGGACAACCAGACCTGGATCTGCCTCAAAGTTTAATCAACTTAAGACAGACAGACAGACAGACATGGGCAGTTGGTGGAGTCAACAGTAAGAGACATGAGACAAGTTGCAGTCTGAACAGGCAAGTTTTCAATCTGCAATGGAAGAAGTATAGAATTTCTACTCTCCTGATGTCAGTGAGGAGTTTGTCCCAAATTGTGGAGTCTGGACATCACAATTATTCATTGATTTTAGTAACAAAAATGTTCTTATTGCACTTTCACATAAAAAGAACACTGCTATCACATCCATGTTGTGCTACGTTCCAGCTAGGCATTCCTGCCAATTTGTCAGGGCCGTGATGTTGGATGTTGGGGTGACTGAGGACACAGATGCCTCTGCTACTGGAAAAACTCAATGGATGGATAATAGCCCCCAAAGAAATGTGCCTAAGAATAAGCAAATTTAAGAAACCAATATGAGATAGACACCTTTATGGTCTCTACAAAGCATGTGTGAAATTCCAATGAATTGTGTCCATCAGTTTTGTGACATACGGTAACCCACAGTAATCCTATGAGCCTACTTGGGCAGAGGCATAAAAATCTGATTCAGTTACAATGTTGAGCATTTGCATCCAAATTTTCATCTGTATTTAGCCCAGTTTCAGCAGCTGAAAAACAATGCTGATAAAGACACATTTAACAGCATCAAAAACATTAATAACCAAAAATACTATGTATTTTATTTGCATTGAGATTAAAGATTGTACCTTTGAATAATACAACCACTTACAAATTAACAAGTCAAAAGCAACACACAAATGATGCAGGGTTGACACATTTATTGTTAGCTTCGACACGTATGTACATAACGTATAAAACTATCATTGCCATGTATACATAAAAAAAGAAAATCAACTGCAACGTTCTCCCAGAATTTTTCTCTATTCAGTCCAATAACACTGTCTGGTCTCTAACCAAAGCACAGTGTACAGTACATTTACTCTCCTCCCTGCTTCAGTGTCTGGAGAGCACAGAAAACTCTTGGAGATGTTGTCGCACCACCTCATCCAGCACCTTACTCACACCTTTACAGGCAGTCATGGCCGCTTCGATCAGAGCCTCTAAGTGGTCCTGGTGTAGTCTGGCGTCCATCTGCAGAAGAGCAATCTGTCCACCTCGGGGCAACAGTGCTAAAGCAAGAGAGCTCACTCCTCCACTTTCCTCCGCATAGCAAAGGTCAGCGAGGGGTGTCTCATCCACAAACCCGACCGTGCAAGCACACACATAGTCCCGCATGGGTGTTCTGGCATCAATCACCGCCAGGGTGGCAGCGTTCACGCACACGCTGTAGTTCCCTCCATCTGACTGCAGAATCTGTTTGCAAAGGAAAGTTTTGAGGTTTTTCTGCACAATAAAAACAATGTTCATATTAAAGTGATTCAAAGTCTATAAAAGCCAACACATCAAATCCACCTCTGACTGTTCAACACTAACCTTGACATAGACGTCTATTTGAGAGCGTGGGTACAGCTGGGTCATCACGGCGGCTTCAAACGGTGGAGGCTCATCTCAGTGGACTTGCGGTCGCCATGTGGCCTCCTCTTCCTCTCTGCTGTGCTGAACGTGGCCATGCTGTACTGACAGCTGATAACGGCTCGATCGTGACGAGTCCGGCTGCGTGAACCTCGCATCTAGGGGTGACAAACATCATGTCTTTAGGCCTTCTTCATTTAATAGATCAATTCAAATGTTATTGGTTGTTCTAAAATAACATTCCTGACAAAGACAAATCTGATTTTGCCTACATTTATGCATATTGTGATACACTACACTCAGAGGCCACTTTATTATTAGGTACACCTGTGAAATGTAATGTAATCCAATGCAACAGCTCAGCCACAAATTCTACCTTTACCACAATAATGTTTAGCTTGACATCATCAGAAAGGTACTAATTCAACTATATGTCGTTGTTTATGAAGGTTTTAGTTTGAGGTGGTGGTGTTGTATTTGATGACAAATTGAGAGCTGATTTTTTTTAGCCTGATACATTTTCAAACTTTATTAAAAGTTCAATATAAGCTTTGCAGAGTTAGAACTGGAATATATATATTTCTAATTGATATTGTAAAACCATAGCTTCCAGCACGGTGTTTAATTACTGTAAGTTATAAACTGTACACTCGAGGGATTTGAAATCGCACCCCTCAATTTTTTGACCCAATTAATGACCCAGAATCTGGATAAACATCTCCACCTGTTGTACCTCAAAAACAGGTTCTAACCGGCCACCACTACAGCAGAGAGACCATTGGTACCCATAATAAGTCTGCACACGCCAAAACAGTCAGAGGCATGACGGACTTCGAGCCCAAAGACTTCACACTGGTGCTGTGCAGACTGGATATCATCCAGTTTCTGGAGGAGGAGGATGTGTTACACGTCTGGACTGGACAGAAGATGAGTCAATCTAAATCCAGTGAAAACAAGGGGGTTGGTTGATTGACAGCAACAGAGTGAACATCCTCCACAGACTCTTCCAGGCAGCTCTGACTGAAGAGTGGTCTGCCATTCAACAGGATGACATCATCCAGGAAACACTTTAGAAGATGAAAGCGTTTCTCCAGCACCTCATCTGCACGGAAAACTTTAGCCCAAGCTACTGCCAGTTCACGTTTTTGTTTAAAATCTACAGCTTAGTTCACTTGAGCTTTTCAGGAGATTCTTTCCCTAGACCGAGGTTACCTCACTCAATTTGATCTCAAATCTCAGAGGTACCAAAATCTACATCAATGAGGACCATACGGATGCTGTCCGACAGAAAAGGAAAGAACTACTTCCGAAGCTGAAAGCCGCACAGGAACGTGGGGACATCGCCTTTTTACGGCAGGATAAACTGATAATACACCCCCGTAACAGCACCCCAAAGCAGCCTAGAGATGTTTGAACTCTGTGCAGGTATGCAGGCTCGCTTGATTTACCGCTGTCACTCAAACACACCTCATGATTGACATTCACATCTTACACCACAGTTTGCCAAAAAAGGGACTAAGAATTGCTCACATTAACATTAATAGCATTAGGAACAAGATAAACGAGATAACTGACATAGCAGTTTCTAATAATTTGCATATTCTAGCAATCTGAGAAACACATCTAGATTCCACTTTTGAAGATGGATTGCTAATGATTCAGGGTTACAGTATTTTCAGAAGAGACAGAAACAAATCTGGTGGTGGAGTAGCCTGTTACATCCAAGACCACATTCCAGTGAAAATCAGGGATGATTTGATGAACTACAGTATTGAAGTGCTTTGGTTGCAAATACATCTCCCTTATTTGAAGCCATTATTAGTTGGCTGTTGTTACAGACTGCCAAGTGTTAATAATACTTATTTGGATACAATATGTGAAATGTTAGACTATAGCAGTACTCTGGGTCATGAAACATTTGTTTTGGGTGATATGAATATAGACTGGTTTTCACAAAACTGCCCACTAAAAAACAAACTTGGAACTGTTACAGAAAGCTGTGGATTATTACAAGTAATTAACAAAGCTACCAGGATAAGTTTAAGGAATGATGGTACTTTGACTTCAACCTGTATTGATCACATTTTTACTAACACACCTGAACTATGCTCTAAAATTCTATCCGTTCCGACTGGTTTTAGTGATCACAATTTGATCATTATTGTAAGGAATACAAAAGTAACCAAGCCTGGACCCAAAGTTGTACTTAAAAGATCGTACAAAATATTTAATGGAGACAGTTTTGTTGATGAAGTCAAGAATGTGTCCTGGTCTAATGTGATGTCAAGCACTAATCCTGATGCAGCGCTGTCGGAATTTGATGAAATCTTCATGCCTTTGGTCGACAAACATGCACCACTGAAGAAGTTTGCTGTCAGGAGTGTCAGAACACCTTGGTTGGACAATGAAATCAAACAGCGTATGAAACAAAGAGATCGAGCAAAAAAAACAGTTATCATAACTGGACACAATCATGACTGGCAGGCCTATCGTAAACTAAGAAACTTCGTTACAAAATTAAATAGAACTAAAAAGAGATTATATTATGAAAATAGGATTAATAACATTAGATATGATAGTAAAAAATGATGGAGCACACTCAATTATCTATTGGGTAGGAACACTAAACCCACTCCATCCTTTTTAGAAGTGGAAAGTAACTTCCTAACGAAATCTACTGAAATTGCAAATCATTTAAATAACTATTTCATAGATAAAGTAGAGAAAATGAACAACAACATACCAAATATAGATAATAATTTATCTAACCTATTAATAAAAAATGTAATTATGAAGGATAAAAATAGAACATTTTAATTTGATAAGGTGACCACAAGGGAGGTAGAAAATATGCTAAAGAATATTAAAAATAAACAAACAGGTGTTGATAACCTTGAAGGCAAACTTCTTAAATTGGTTGCAGATTTAATTGCACCAGCTATTTGTCATATAATAAACTTAAGTTTCACTAACTGTCTATGTCCACAAAAATGGAAAAAAGCCAAGATAATACCACTGCCTAAAAACAAGAAATGAATATTTTCTGGATCAAATAGTCGTCCAATTAGTATTTTGCCTGTGATGATGATGATGATGAAGATGATTGAAAACATTGTACATGAACAAATTAAGAACTTTATGTCTGTAAACAGTTTAGTTACTGATTTCCAACATGCATACAGAGAAGGGCACTCCACGGCTACCGCTCTAACACTAATGACTGATGACTGGTTAAGGGAAAGAGATGAGAAGAAAATCATTGGTGTTGTTCTGTTAGACTTCTCAGCAGCATTTGATATCATAAATCCTAAATTATTACTGGACAAACTTGAATGTTATGGCTTTGATCGATCTGCATTATCTTGGTTTGAGAGTTATTTAAATAACAGGACACAGACCGTTTTCTTTAATGGAAGTTATTCAGACGTCAGAGCTGTAACTTGTGGTGTGCCCCAGGGCAGTTGTCTGGGACCTTTACTGTATACCATTTTTACCAATGATTTACCCCTTGTCTTAAACAAAGCTAAAATTGTGATGTACGCATATGACTCAACTGTATACACATCCGCTCTCTCAACCAGAGAGTTGGATAGGGTTCTAAATGTAGAATTGGGATCAATAGTTGAATGGGTAAAAAGAAACCAACTGGTCCTGAATGTACTGAAGACTAATAGCATGGTGCTTGGCTCAAAATACTCCATCAGCAAAACACCAAAGTTAAACCTCAGAATAAATGACGTGTATTAACCGAGTGCATGAAACCAAGCTTCTGGGCATCATCATAGATGATAAACTATTATGGACAAAACATATAAATAAGATGATTGTAAAAATGGGAAGCGCAATCTCTGTAATCAGAAGATGTGCAACTTTCTTGACACCAACAGCCACGAAACAAGCAGTTCAGGCCTTAATATTGTCAAACCTTGATTAGCCCCGCAGTTTGGTCTAATGCCACTGTAGAAACGATAAGGAAACTACAGATGATACAGAATAGAGCAGCACGCATAGTTCTTCATTGTAACTATAGAATGAATGTTGATTACCTGTATAAATAAAGGTTAAATAATAAAAAAACAAAAACATAAACTGTGCCAACAAATCTTTATTATACAATAGAGTCAATAAAACAGTTATCAAAACAAAAAGATGAGTCCCAAACTTTGGTATAGTATACAAGTAAGAATATAAATGCATCAACACACTAATTTCATGCATATCAAAAAGTCAAACACTGCTGTATTACTGGTTAAATAGTGTTTCAAGTATTTATATTTTAGAGCTGTGCTAAAAGGTGTAGTAGTCACTGAACACCAGCAGGTGTCAGCGTTTTCTCAGGACAGCTCCTGCTGTTGGTTTTTACTGTAAACATGCAGCTTAAAGTGAATCCAGATCAGCCTGAGAGCCGTTTCACACACTGTGAACTTCACATCCTGTGAGGACATGGACCAGAGATTCACTGCATCAACATCTGTGTCTGACTTTCAAATACTGTTTGTTTCTTGTCTGAATGTCTGACATGTACTCTGTAAGTGTCTATTCCAACTCATCAGACTACAAAGTACTGGGTTCACTTATGATTCTGTTTCTGATAATACTGCTACTGGGAGGCTTTGTACAAAGCTGACAGAAGACACTGCCAGTCAGCAATGCTGCCAGTTTAGAGTCAGACCCCACAGACATTTTAGAATCAAAGCAAAAGAAAAAGGAAATATCACCAAAATCACAGTAATTAGTCATTTTCAGCAGGTATAAAGCACTGTTTACATTTAGAGATGTGACATGTAACAAATAAGTACATTGAACGCCTCGCAGCTGTATGCATCAGTGCATTTTGCAGTCGATTTGCAGACTCATAATATATGTAGTGAAGACTGTGAAGGAGTTTAATAAAAGGGAATAGTTCTTGGTGAGTGACATGTAGGATTCCATTGGAGAATTTCTAGTGAGATATATGCTGTTTTCTCTTAAAGGAACAGTTCACCTAAAAATGAAAATTCAGTCATAAGCTATACTTTGTCATGCCGATGGAAATTCAATTCAATTCAATTTATTTGTGCAGCGTTATATCAAGTTATATCAAGGCATATATCAGGTCTAGACCGACTCTTTATTCTACAGAGACCCAACAATCCTCCATGAGAAGAACATGGAGAACATTCTCTGAAGAAGACAGGAGCTTATTTAAAAATTAAAAATATTTTTTTTAAATTCTTCATGGAACCTTCCATCGGTATGGGGTAAGTAAACACTGACTGAATGTTCATTTCTGGGTGAATCGTTCTCTTAAGGCCTGAAATCAACTCTTTCCACTCTTGATTTTAAGTGCTCTGCACAGATATGTGTTACCTGAAAGAACAAATCACTGCACAAACAGTATCTGACAGCTGAAAGAGGATGAAACTGTCTCACTGGATTTGTGTTTCATTTAGTTATTTCAATAATGGCTCCTTGAGGACTTTTGTGTTTTACCTCCACATGAGTTTAAGATTTGACATTGAGAATGTACAACTGTGTTATGGATGTGTTATGCACAAGTAGCACCATGTCATGTCATGACTATGTTTCACTCTTGTTCATACATAACATAGCATATAAAAACTAACCTGTGGACAAAAGTGGTAGTGTTTCCTGGAGTGAAGACTACATCTCCCAGGAGTACCTTCATCTTGTGTCATAAAAATTTGATCTGACTAGCATGTGAGTAGCTATAGCTCAGTAGCAATGGTAGCATAAATGTCACATTATAAGCCAGTTGTATTATAGTAATGACCACTGTGTCCTATGCCCACAACTGTAAATTCATATATTAGTATCATAATACATTAAAATAAATAAAATAGACATGTGACATACATCTCTAGGAGGAAAAGTGACAACTCAACATCATTTTTGAATCTTTGTTGAATGAGTGAGGTTGACTCAGGTTTTTTACTGATCCCTTTTAGCTCCTTTGGTCTTTGGTCAATTCTTTTCTGTTTCTCCTTGCACCAGTATCACCCATACCCACAAAATATAACCCAGAAATAAAAGTACCTAAAGAAAAGTCTATTGCTTCTTTTGAACTGGCTGACCCTCTGCTTACTGTCAAACTTTACTTGGTAAAATATCTATGCTGGTTCTTCTGCTCTGCAGGAAACTGTTTTGTCTGCTTTAGCAGGGATCTGACCCAGTGGCAGACATTAAATAAGAATTCATGTATAGAAATAGGCAATTTTAGGGCGCAGATAGCGCAGTGGTTAGAGCTGCGCCCCATGTGCTGAGGCTATAGTCCTCTAGCGGTCGACACGGGTTTGATTCTGACCCGTGGATTTGCCGCATGTCCCCCCCCCCCCACTCTCTCTCCCACATTTCCAGTCACCTCTTCAGGCTGTCCTATAAATAAAGGCAAAAAACTACAACAACTGAGACGGTTTCATAACCAGTTAAAAACTCCTTGTAGCTGCTTTAAGTGTTCAGAATCTGAGTATCTGCAAAGAACCATAAAAACAAAGTCTAATCTTGACTTCCTCTGGAAGCATAAAGTAAATGTTTGCCTTTGGACCAGTCCTATAAAATACTGACACAGGTGCTGCTGTTGATCATCAGTCCATTCTGGTGCCGACGACAACACCCGTTTTCCTCAAAGATGTCTGGAAGATGATTGGCTTCACACCTCCATCCTCCTCGCTGACAAAAAGATGGAAACATTTCATTCAAATCAGCTCAGAAAATCCTACATGTCACTCACCAAGAACTATTCATTGGAATTTCACACATGCTTTGTAGAGACCATAAAGGTGTCTATCTCATATTGGTTTCTTAAATTTGCTTATTCTTAGGCACATTTCTTTGGGGGCTATTATCCATCCATTGAGTTTTTCCAGTAGCAGAGGCATCTGTGTCCTCAGTCACCCCAACATCCAACATCACGGCCCTGACAAATTGGCAGGAATGCCTAGCTGGAACGTAGCACAACATGGATGTGATAGCAGTGTTCTTTTTATGTGAAAGTGCAATAAGAACATTTTTGTTACTAAAATCAATGAATAATTGTGATGTCCAGACTCCACAATTTGGGACAAACTCCTCACTGACATCAGGAGAGTAGAAATTCTATACTTCTTCCATTGCAGATTGAAAACTTGCCTGTTCAGACTGCAACTTGTCTCATGTCTCTTACTGTTGACTCCACCAACTGCCCATGTCTGTCTGTCTGTCTGTCTTAAGTTGATTAAACTTTGAGGCAGATCCAGGTCTGGTTGTCCATGCAGAATTAATTTGTCAATTTTCCCAATAAGTTATAAATATAATTAATAATAAATAAATAAGCCATAGATGGCATGAAAAAAGGTAACATGTATGATTTAGAAACTAACATCATTATTTTATCATTTAATTTTCATTACAAATTAATAGTTGACTTTTTGTGTGGAAACATCTACAGGAGATGCAATGATTTGCGTTACTACTTCACTTTGCAATGTTTCACCATATGTAAGTAATTAGTATAAGCACTTAACAGCTCATGTAGGCTTTGCAGCTGAAGACTCTGTCTGCACCTTTATCATCCAACCTTTACATGGGCAGTGTTCTGTCCCATACTATGTCTGCTCTGTTATCTGTGAGCTGCATATCAAGGCTATGTGGTAGAACACACTGTGAATAAAACCATGCTGATTCCTTCTCTCTTTGTCACTTGTGATGAGACGCTGTCCGTACATTGGACCTTTCTGCAGAAATACCTTGTTTGAGCTCATTTAATAATGCTCACAAAATACGGTTTCTTCATTTTAACTCTTTATTTTCTATTCATATTAAAACAGCCAACATTCAGCCGATCTTCTGTTTAGTGAGGTGGGCTGGGTCCAGATGCTTCAGGGGTCTTCTTTTTACGCTGAAACAAGCGTGTCCAGAAGCCCTTCCAGAAGCCCTTCTTCTTTTTCTTTGATTCTTCCGTTAGGACCTCCTGAAAAGACAAAGACAGCATGTTTGAGTTGTCATCCAAAGGTCTCGCTGTAGGTTCAGGGGGCTTACTGAGCCCCTTAGAGGCCGGAGCCAACATGTAGGGATTTAAATGTCTATATTTTATAACACAGAACCAGAGATTACAGGTGATACACTTTTTGATATGATCCAATAATGGACATATTCTGTTTCATTAGCAGCACCAGCACTTCAAGCTGCACCTGCTTCTGTCATTGTGCCAAAAACTGATGGTATACCCCATTATATATATCAGTCTTTGTGTAGATTATTTTATATAATGGACAGGCTGGTATCCTGATCATTAAATTTAGTTTCATAAAATTACACATTACATTGATTTTAATTAGTATCCCCAACCTTGAAACTGCACTTATGATCTGAAGACTTCTAAAATAAGGAATTAGAATCTAAATATGCGGTGAGGCAGCTTACCTGTGGCTGTATGTGTTCCTCTGCATTCCTCTGTTCCTCTTCCATCTGACTCTCTGGCTTCAGGTTTGCCTCTTCCTCGAGAAGCTGCTGTTTCAGGTTGTCTTCTTCTTCAGCAACCTTCTTTTTCAGCTTCTCCTCCAGCTCAGAGAACACATTCCTGTAGCTCTCTTCTACCTCTGAAAGCTGCTTTTTCATATTCTCCTCCAAGTCAGCAAGCTTCTTCTTAAACCTGTCTTCCTGTTCAGAGAGGTCCTTCCTGTAGTTCTCCTCTTTCCTGGAGAGCTGCTGGATCTGATCTTCTCTTCTGTCAGCCAGCTCTTGCTCGACCCTCTCCTTTTGCTTGGCGAGCTGGTTTTGAAACCTCTCGTCTTGCTCAGAGAGCTGCTTCCTGAAGTCATCTCCTGCCTGTGAAAGCTCCTGCAGGTGTTGCTCATCTCTCTCTGCCTTCTGCCTTTTCAGGTTTTGCACCAGAACTTTGGCCGCCTCCACAGCTGACCGAGTGTCATCCAGCTGCTGCAAATTGTATTTCTGACTTTTGCAGAGCTTGCTGTCCTTTTCTTCATGATGCATATTGACCTCGCAGAGCTCTCTCTTTCCTTCATGCTCCAAATTCTGTGAGCTAGCGGTGTTCATGCTAGTTCCGACAATACCCTTTGGCGCACGGACATGCATCTTCACCGTAGCCACGAACCACTTATCCAACTGAACTGCGGAGGTACTCTTTGGCTTTTCGTCTGCTTTCCCAACGATGTCACTCCAGAGCCGAGGTTTGGACTCTGCGGGGGTTGAAGCGACTTCATTATCAAGGGGCTTCTTTGTTTCCGGCGCTGGTGGTTTGTAGACCGGCTCTTGTTGTCTCTGGGCCCGATTGTTAGCTTGTCGCGGCTAACAAACACAGACAGGAAACACAATGTCAGTAAGTTTTTTGTCCTCTTGTTTGTGGTAAAGTTTAGACATTTGGCAAAGTTCAAGCTTGTGTTATTACACACAAGTATGAGCAGAAACTATATTTAACCCTTTGAAGAATCCAGTGCTAATTGTAAATAACAAATTTAAAAAAGAAAGAAAAAAACAGTAATCTCTCTAAATACAATGGTTACTAAAATGTGTCTCCAGGTTTGAGCATCTTACCTTTCTAATTCTGACTTGTCTTTGCTCCATGGTTCTTGAGATTATTGTGATGGATCCAAATAAAATACTGTAATTGAACTCAGGTATGGTGTCCTGTGTGTGTATCTGTCAAGATACAAATGTGACCGTTTATAAAGACACTTTCCTTTGAAGTGTCATTTGACATGTAAGGTGATGTTAAGTTTATATGACGTCATTTGGAATGGTTACCATGGAAACATCAAAGCCAATCACGGTCACAGGCTGTGTGCGTGTTTGCGTAGTGACGTCGGCACGTGTGTTTCCGGAAGTTCTGTGACAGCGCGAGAGAGAGCACGTCCCACATGTTAGGCTGGCGAACGGAGCAGGCAGATACAGCGCAGCAAATACATAGTTTGGTGACATCGTGCAAGTGCAAAGTAAAGTACCAAGTCTGCAAGAATACACAAAACTGCCGTTTTTTATTTCACCGCCGCTTGTTTGTTCGTACTTTGTTCGTAAATTTTATATTAATCTTTTTTAACAACTAAATCTACTAACACGTGTATTTAACTAGTCAAAATATGTATTGGTCCATCCCAGGGAATTTTATTTAAATTTTTACTCGGTTTCTAAGCAGTATTCAACGGAAGGTGGGAGAAATGTGAGAAATTAGCAGAAATAAAAAAGAATACATTATATCAAGGAAGAGATTTGGATATACCCATATTAAAAGTACACGCAAGCTAATTGGTTAACATCAACTGGTCTATGTCAACCCTGTCCTCACTAATGTACACGGTGTTGTGTATTATGCTGTTGTTTGATATGTTGACGTGTTATGGATTAATCTTAATCCTCAGATCAAAAAGTTGTGTTTCTGCCCGGTTTTGAACCGGGGACCTTTCGCGTGTTAGGCGAACGTGATGACCACTACACTACAGAAACAGGTGAAAGATGACTGAACGCACATGGTCTGATTTAGAAATCTTTTCACTTTACTGCAAAGGTTCTGCATTCTGGACAATATGTTCATTTTTACATGGAGATATTGGATCAGAGATTTTCAACTGGATCCAGTCACAGTGGCTTTGTCATAGATTTGTGTGACAGTAAACGCTGCGAGTGCAGGAACGATATACTTTGGTTATGTTAGAAACAGCCATCAAAGAACTAATCCAGCCATTTGTTGAAAACGGCTGATTCTTGCCTGGTTCCAGGCCTCTTATATTTCAGAGTGGAAACAAAAGCAACAAAAACAAAAAAGACTTTAGCAGCTGAGCTAATTTTTTTTTAAAAACACAATGGACTGTAACTTCAGATAGGCTACAGCAGAATCTGTTACAGTATGAGCCGAGAGTCTGTTTATGTTATCTTAGCTTTTATGTTGCACTTCTTTGCAGACAATGTGGTACACATTTTTCCATATCTTGTAATTGTTTAATGCACAGTATGATACATAAATTGCCAGGATTACTGATGATCTAAATAAAGACTGTTTCTGCCCAGTCTTGATCTGGGGCCCTTTTGCGTGTTAGGCAAACGTGATGACCACTACACTACAGAAACAGCTGACAGTGTTAAGGTGTCAACATGCTCACCACAAAGCACCCGTAACACAAAGGCTCTGGCTGTGGTTTACGGTCCACATGAGGTAAGAAGCTTGGAGGTAGGGCTGCAGGTTAGCTAGCAACAATTTACGACTGCTAACAGAGGAAATGTCATGCTGTTGTATCGAACATGAACAAACTTCAGTAATACTGAAGTAGACAACATGTTTCAGATTAAAGGTTATAAATATTCAAAACGTCATTGAATGTAAATTGATATGGTCAATATTCAGACTGAATGAATCCAATCAGTTATTTATTCATCAATATTACTAAAATACATAAAGAGACATAAAAAACAACAACACCCAAAACATAAGCACCATACATCTCTTGGGTGACACAACTGGAGTATTCAACAATTCACACAATCACTAATCAGTTCGTTCCCCATCAGCATTGATTACAACTGTAATGGACTGACACAACCTCTGGATTGTTTATTTATTGTTTATTTATTAGGATCCCCATTAGCTGCAGCAAATGCTGCCACTCTTCTTACTGGGGTCCGACACATATGCTTAACATTATACAATGCATACCATATAAGAATACATACATACAACAAAACATGATAAAAACAAAAGCACACTGTACGAACAATGTAGTTGTTGTAACAATGTAAATTATATACCTGTCCTTTCAGTAAACATTTCCATAATTTATCCAAACACATTTATAAAACTATCTTACAATCTTTCATCTGTATAAAGTATTAAGGAATTACAATGTATGTTGTGTTATGAACCATATTATCACTAGTTTCTTATTATAAAATAGTCATACTCTATACAATATAAACAACACCATTATATTAATAGTAGCAATAATAATAATAATAATAACAGTAACAACAGTGCAGCACACATATCATACTTCTCTATATCTAGAGATTGTTATAATAGTAATAAACAATATAGTATAGCAGCACTCCTATCATACTTATCTATTAAGAGAGTAATTAATTAGAATAATAGTATAGTAATAATAAATGTCACCATCATCTCTGCCCTAATCATCTCTACAATTATATAATAATGATACAGTGATATAATAATAATGATACAACTATATCAATTCAATTACCTCATCAAAACATACATATACATGTATACACATACAGTATAATAATAATGGTACGACTGTATCAGTTGAATTACCTCAACATACCCACCTATAGACCTATTATTTATAACCAATTTATTGTAACTAATTCCTACATGTTTCGTCGTCACTATTCAAAAAATGTTTTTTTAGTTGTAGTTTAAATTTCACTTTACTATTTTCTGATGTGATATAACTGGGGAGTGAATTCCAGACATACATGGCTCTGAATATGACTGTTTGTTTGATAGCATTTGTCTTTACTTTTGGTAGTGTAAAATGACCTGCAGTGGCATGTCTAGTATTATAATTATGTTTATCTGTACTGAAGAATAAGTTCTGATACAAAGTAAACGGGGTCTTAGTGACAGTAATGTTTCTAATAAATACTAATAATGAATAGATCAGTCTGTCTTTTACAAATAACCAGTTAAGACTCTTATGCATTGCAACAACATTCATTCTATAGTTACAATGAAGAACTATGCGTGCTGCTCTATTCTGTATCATCTGTAGTTTCCTTATCGTTTCTACAGTGGCATTAGACCAAACTGCGGGGCTAATCAAGGTTTGACAATATTAAGGCCTGAACTGCTTGTTTCGTGGCTGTTGGTGTCAAGAAAGTTGCACATCTTCTGATTACAGAGATTGCGCTTCCCATTTTTACAATCATCTTATTTATATGTTTTGTCCATAATAGTTTATCATCTATGATGATGCCCAGAAGCTTGGTTTCATGCACTCGGTTAATACACGTCATTTATTCTGAGGTTTAACTTTGGTGTTTTGCTGATGGAATATTTTGAGACAAGCACCATGCTATTAGTCTTCAGTACATTCAGGACCAGTTGGTTTCTTTTTACCCATTCAACTATTGATCCCAATTCTACATTTAGAACCCTATCCAACTCTCTGGTTGAGAGAGCGGATGTGTATACAGTTGAGTCATATGCGTACATCACAATTTTAGCTTTGTTTAAGACAAGGGGTAAATCATTGGTAAAAATGGTATACAGTAAAGGTCCCAGACAACTGCCCTGGGGCACACCACAAGTTACAGCTCTGACGTCTGAATAACTTCCATTAAAGAAAACGGTCTGTGTCCTGTTATTTAAATAACTCTCAAACCAAGATAATGCAGATCGATCAAAGCCATAACATTCAAGTTTGTCCAGTAATAATTTATGATTTATGATATCAAATGCTGCTGAGAAGTCTAACAGAACAACACCAATGATTTTCTTCTCATCTCTTTCCCTTAACCAGTCATCAGTCATTAGTGTTAGAGCGGTAGCCGTGGAGTGCCCTTCTCTGTATGCATGTTGGAAATCAGTAACTAAACTGTTTACAGACATAAAGTTCTTAATTTCTTCATATACAATGCTTTCAATCATCTTACTCATCACAGGCAAAATACTAATTGGACGACTATTTGATCTAGAAAATATTCATTTCTTGTTTTTAGGCAGTGGTATTATCTTGGCTTTTTTCCATTTTTGTGGACATAGTTAGTGAAACTTAAGTTTATTATATGACAAATAGCTGGTGCAATTAAATCTGCAACCAATTTAAGAAGTTTGCCTTCAAGGTTATCAACACCTGTTTGTTTATTTTTAATATTCTTTAGCATATTTTCTACGTCCCTTGTGGTCACCTTATCAAATTAAAATGTTCTATTTTTATCCTTCATAATTACATTTTTTATTAATAGGTTAGATAAATTATTATCTATATTTGGTATGTTGTTGTTCATTTTCTCTACTTTATCTATGAAATAGTTATTTAAATGATTTGCAATTTCAGTAGATTTCGTTAGGAAGTTACTTTCCACTTCTAAAAAGGATGGAGTGGGTTTAGTGTTCCTACCCAATAGATAATTGAGTGTGCTCCATCATTTTTTACTATCATATCTAATGTTATTAATCCTATTTTCATAATATAATCTCTTTTTAGTTCTATTTAATTTTGTAACGAAGTTTCTTAGTTTACGATAGGCCTGCCAGTCATGATTGTGTCCAGTTATGATAACTGTTTTTTTTGCTCGATCTCTTTGTTTCATACGCTGTTTGATTTCATTGTCCAACCAAGGTGTTCTGACACTCCTGACAGCAAACTTCTTCAGTGGTGCATGTTTGTCGACCAAAGGCATGAAGATTTCATCAAATTCCGACAGCGCTGCATCAGGATTAGTGCTTGACATCACATTAGACCAGGACACATTCTTGACTTCATCAACAAAACTGTCTCCATTAAATATTTTGTACGATCTTTTAAGTACAACTTTGGGTCCAGGCTTGGTTACTTTTGTATTCCTTACAATAATGATCAAATTGTGATCACTAAAACCAGTCGGAACGGATAGAATTTTAGAGCATAGTTCAGGTGTGTTAGTAAAAATGTGATCAATACAGGTTGAAGTCAAAGTACCATCATTCCTTAAACTTATCCTGGTAGCTTTGTTAATTACTTGTAATAATCCACAGCTTTCTGTAACAGTTCCAAGTTTGTTTTTTAGTTGGCAGTTTTGTGAAAACCAGTCTATATTCATATCACCCAAAACAAATGTTTCATGACCCAGAGTACTGCTATAGTCTAACATTTCACATATTGTATCCAAATAAGTATTATTAACACTTGGCAGTCTGTAACAACAGCCAACTAATAATGGCTTCAAATAAGGGAGATGTATTTGCAACCAAAGCACTTCAATACTGTAGTTCATCAAATCATCCCTGATTTTCACTGGAATGTGGTCTTGGATGTAACAGGCTACTCCGCCACCAGATTTGTTTCTGTCTCTTCTGAAAATACTGTAACCCTGAATCATTAGCGATCCATCTTCAAAAGTGGAATCTAGATGTGTTTCTGAGATTGCTAGAATATGCAAATTATTAGAAACTGCTATATCAGTTATCTCGTTTATCTTGTTCCTAATGCTTTTAATGTTAATGTGAGCAATTCTTAGTCCCTTTTTTGGCAAACTGTGGTGTAAGATGTGAATGTCAATCATGAGGTGTGTTTGAGTGACAGCGGTAAATCAAGCGAGCCCGCATACCTGCACAGAGTTCAAACATCTCTAGGCTGCTTTGGGGTGCTGTTACGGGGGTGTATTATCAGTTTATCCTGCTGTAAAAAGGCGATGTCCCCACGTTCCCGTGCGGCTTTCAGCTCTGAGATTTTTTGCTCTTTGCAAGACCGCTGATCTGTCTTTGTAACTTAAGAACTTTACGACGATCGATCTGGGTCTGTCACTTCCAGGGACAAGTTTCCCTGTGCGGTGAGCCCGCTCCACCTCAAACTCCCGTTGCAGCTGCAACTTTTCGGACAAGACCCTCTTGACCTTCTCCTCCGAGTCTGCCCAGGTCTCTCCCGTCGACTCATCAATCCCATCTATGATCAGGTTGTTTCTTCTTGATTGAGCTTGCAAATATTCCAATTTATCCGTGACATTTAGCAGACTGTCACATGTTTTTAGGATGTCAGACTGCATACCCTTACAGTGCTCTTTCAGTTTAGCTTTGTCGTGCTTGACGTCATCCACTTCCTTCTGAGTAAATTGGATGCTTGTTTTTATTTCCTGAACTTCTCTCGACAATGCATCCAATCGTGTGTTAGTAGTATCCATGATGATTTTCACAAAGCCCTTAAAGTTTTCCTGTTGTTGCTGTAGTAGTGCAGTGAACATTTCTTTCTGCTGTTGGAGTAGCTCGTTCACCTGTGCTAGCGAAACATATTCCTCGTCAGGTTTCACGTCCTGTTTTGTCTTTGGAGGCAGTCTTGTTTCTCGGAGTTGCTGGATTAGTAGTTATGAGACAGCTCAGGGTGGTGGTGCTAGCGATGTTATTCTTGCTAAGCTAAGCAGTGATGCAAAGGTAGCTCGCTCAACTACTTGTAGCTTCTGCCTTCAAATTGAGTGAGGTAACCTCGGTCTAGGGAAAGAATCTCCTGAAAAGCTCAAGTGAACTAAGCTGTAGATTTTAAACAAAAACGTGAACTGGCAGTAGCTTGGGCTAAAGTTTTCCGTGCAGATGAGGTGCTGGAGAAACGCTTTCATCTTCTAAAGTATTTCCTGGATGATGTCATCCTGTTGAATGGCAGACCACTCTTCAGTCAGAGCTGCCTGGAAGAGTCTGTGGAGGATGTTCACTCTGTTGCTGTCAATCAACCAACCCCCTTGTTTTCACTGGAGTTAGATTGACTCATCTTCTGTCCAGTCCAGACGTGTAACACATCCTCCTCCTCCAGAAACTGGATGATATCCAGTCTGCACAGCACCAGTGTGAAGTCTTTGGGCTTGAAGTCCGTCATGCCTTTGACTGTTTTGGCATGTGCAGACTTATTATGGGTACCAATGGTCTCTCTGCTGTAGTGGTGGCCGGTTAGAACCTGTTTTTAAGGTACAACAGGTGGAGATGTTTATCCAGATTCTGGGTCATTAATTGGGCCAAATAATTGAGGGGTGCGATTTCAAATCCCTCGAGTGTACAGTTTATAACTTACAGTAATTAAACACCGTGCTGGAAGCTATGGTTTTACAATATCAATTAGAAATATATATATTCCAGTTCTAACTCTGCAAAGCTTATATTGAACTTTTAATAAAGTTTGAAAATGTATCAGGCTAAAAAAAATCATCTCTCAATTTGTCATTAAATACAACAAAACCACCACAAACTAAAACCTTCATAAACAACGACATATAGTTGAATTAGTACCTTTCTGATGATGTTAAGCTAAACATTATCGTGGTAAAGGTAGAATTTGTGGCTGAGCTGTTGCATTGGATTACATTACATTTCACAGGTGTACCTAATAATAAAGTGGCCTCTGAGTGTAGTGTATCACAATATGCATAAATGTAGGCAAAATCAGATTTGTCTTTATCAGGAATGTTATTTTAGAACAACCAATAACATTTGAATTGATCTGTTAAATGAAGAAGGCCTAAAGACATGATGTTTGTCACCCCTAGATGCGAGGTTCACGCAGCCGGACTCGTCACGATCGAGCCGTTATCAGCTGTCAGTACAGCATGGCCACGTTCAGCACAGCAGAGAGGAAGAGGAGGCCACATGGCGACCGCAAGTCCACTGAGATGAGCCTCCACCGTTTGAAGCTGCCGTGATGACCCAGCTGTACCCACGCTCTCAAATAGACGTCTATGTCAAGGTTAGTGTTGAACAGTCAGAGGTGGATTTGATGTGTTGGCTTTTATAGACTTTGAATCACTTTAATATGAAGATTGTTTTTATTGTGCAGAAAAACCTCAAAACTTTCCTTTGCAAACAGATTCTGCAGACAGATGGAGGGAACTACAGCGTGTGCGTGAACGCTGCCACCCTGGCGGTGATTGATGCCAGAACACCCATGCGGGACTATGTGTGTGCTTGCACGGTCGGGTTTGTGGATGTGACACCCCTCGCTGACCTTTGCTATGCGGAGGAAAGTGGAGGAGTGAGCTCTCTTGCTTTAGCACTGTTGCCCCGAGGTGGACAGATTGCTCTTCTGCAGATGGACGCCAGACTACACCAGGACCACTTAGAGGCTCTGATCGAAGCGGCCATGACTGCCTGTAAAGGTGTGAGTAAGGTGCTGGATGAGGTGGTGCGACAACATCTCCAAGAGTTTTCTGTGCTCTCCAGAGACTGAAGCAGGGAGGAGAGTAAATGTACTGTACACTGTGCTTTGGTTAGAGACCAGACAGTGTTATTGGACTGAATAGAGAAAAATTCTGGGAGAACGTTGCAGTTGATTTTCTTTTTTTATGTATACATGGCAATGATAGTTTTATACGTTATGTACATACGTGTCGAAGCTAACAATAAATGTGTCAACCCTGCAGCGTTTGTGTGTTGCTTTTGACTTGTTAATTTGTAAGTGGTTGTATTATTCAAAGGTACAATCTTTAATCTCAATGCAAATAAAATACATAGTATTTTTGGTTATTAATGTTTTTGATGCTGTTAAATGTGTCTTTATCAGCATTGTTTTTCAGCTGCTGAAACTGGGCTAAATACAGATGAAAATTTGGATGCAAATGCTCAACATTGTAACTGAATCAGATTTTTATGCCTCTGCCCAAGTAGGCTCATAGGATTACTGTGGGTTACCGTATGTCACAAAACTGATGGACACAATTCATTGGAATTTCACACATGCTTTGTAGAGACCATAAAGGTGTCTATCTCATATTGGTTTCTTAAATTTGCTTATTCTTAGGCACATTTCTTTGGGGGCTATTATCCATCCATTGAGTTTTTCCAGTAGCAGAGGCATCTGTGTCCTCAGTCACCCCAACATCCAACATCACGGCCCTGACAAATTGGCAGGAATGCCTAGCTGGAACGTAGCACAACATGGATGTGATAGCAGTGTTCTTTTTATGTGAAAGTGCAATAAGAACATTTTTGTTACTAAAATCAATGGATAATTGTGATGTCCAGACTCCACAATTTGGGACAAACTCCTCACTGATATCAGGAGAGTAGAAATTCTATACTTCTTCCATTGCAGATTGAAAACTTGCCTGTTCAGACTGCAACTTGTCTCATGTCTCTTACTGTTGACTCCACCAACTGCCCATGTCTGTCTGTCTGTCTGTCTTAAGTTGATTAAACTTTGAGGCAGATCCAGGTCTGGTTGTCCATGCAGAATTAATTTGTCAATTTTCCCAATAAGTTATAAATATAATTAATAATAAATAAATAAGCCATAGATGGCTTCACTTTGCAATGTTTCACCATATGTAAGTAATTAGTATAAGCACTTAACAGCTCATGTAGGCTTTGCAGCTGAAGACTCTGTCTGCACCTTTATCATCCAACCTTTACATGGGCAGTGTTCTGTCCCATACTATGTCTGCTCTGTTATCTGTGAGCTGCATATCAAGGCTATGTGGTAGAACACACTGTGAATAAAACCATGCTGATTCCTTCTCTCTTTGTCACTTGTGATGAGACGCTGTCCGTACATTGGACCTTTCTGCAGAAATACCTTGTTTGAGCTCATTTAATAATGCTCACAAAATACGGTTTCTTCATTTTAACTCTTTATTTTCTATTCATATTAAAACAGCCAACATTCAGCCGACCTTCTGTTTAGTGACGTGGGCTGGGTCCAGATGCTTCAGGGGTCTTCTTTTTACGCTGAAACAAGCGTGTCCAGAAGCCCTTCCAGAAGCCCTTCTTCTTTTTCTTTGATTCTTCCGTTAGGACCTCCTGAAAAGACAAAGACAGCATGTTTGAGTTGTCATCCAAAGGTCTCGCTGTAGGTTCAGGGGGCTTACTGAGCCCCTTAGAGGCCGGAGCCAACATGTAGGGATTTAAATGTCTATATTTTATAACACAGAACCAGAGATTACAGCTGATACACTTTTTGATATGATCCAATAATGGACATATTCTGTTTCATTAGTAGCACCAGCACTTCAAGCTGCACCTGCTTCTGTCATTGTGCCAAAAACTGATGGTATACCCCATTATATATATCAGTCTTTGTGTAGATTATTTTATATAATGCACAGGCTGGTATCCTGATCATTAAATTTAGTTTCATAAAATTACACATTACATTGATTTTAATTAGTATCCCCAACCTTGAAACTGCACTTATGATCTGAAGACTTCTAAAATAAGGAATTAGAATCTAAATATGCGGTGAGGCAGCTTACCTGTGGCTGTATGTGTTCCTCTGCATTCCTCTGTTCCTCTTCCATCTGACTCTCTGGCTTCAGGTTTGCCTCTTCCTCGAGAAGCTGCTGTTTCAGGTTGTCTTCTTCTTCAGCAACCTTCTTTTTCAGCTTCTCCTCCAGCTCAGAGAACACATTCCTGTAGCTCTCTTCTACCTCTGAAAGCTGCTTTTTCATATTCTCCTCCAAGTCAGCAAGCTTCTTCTTAAACCTGTCTTCCTGTTCAGAGAGGTCCTTCCTGTAGTTCTCCTCTTTCCTGGAGAGCTGCTGGATCTGATCTTCTCTTCTGTCAGCCAGCTCTTGCTCGACCCTCTCCTTTTGCTTGGCGAGCTGGTTTTGAAACCTCTCGTCTTGCTCAGAGAGCTGCTTCCTGAAGTCATCTCCTGCCTGTGAAAGCTCCTGCAGGTGTTGCTCATCTCTCTCTGCCTTCTGCCTTTTCAGGTTTTGCACCAGAACTTTGGCCGCCTCCACAGCTGACCGAGTGTCATCCAGCTGCTGCAAATTGTATTTCTGACTTTTGCAGAGCTTGCTGTCCTTTTCTTCATGATGCATATTGACCTCGCAGAGCTCTCTCTTTCCTTCATGCTCCAAATTCTGTGAGCTAGCGGTGTTCATGCTAGTTCCGACAATACCCTTTGGCGCACGGACATGCATCTTCACCGTAGCCACGAACCACTTATCCAACTGAACTGCGGAGGTACTCTTTGGCTTTTCGTCTGCTTTCCCAACGATGTCACTCCAGAGCCGAGGTTTGGACTCTGCGGGGGTTGAAGCGACTTCATTATCAAGGGGCTTCTTTGTTTCCGGCGCTGGTGGTTTGTAGACCGGCTCTTGTTGTCTCTGGGCCCGATTGTTAGCTTGTCGCAGCTAACAAACACAGACAGGAAACACAATGTCAGTAAGTTTTTTGTCCTCTTGTTTGTGGTAAAGTTTAGACATTTGGCAAAGTTCAAGCTTGTGTTATTACACACAAGTATGAGCAGAAACTATATTTAACCCTTTGAAGAATCCAGTGCTAATTGTAAATAACAAATTAAAAAAAGAAAAGAAAAAAACAGTAATCTCTCTAAATACAATGGTTACTAAAATGTGTCTCCAGGTTTGAGCATCTTACCTTTCTAATTCTGACTTGTCTTTGCTCCATGGTTCTTGAGATTATTGTGATGGATCCAAATAAAATACTGTAATTGAACTCAGGTATGGTGTCCTGTGTGTGTATCTGTCAAGATACAAATGTGACCGTTTATAAAGACACTTTCCTTTGAAGTGTCATTTGACATGTAAGGTGATGTTAAGTTTATATGACGTCATTTGGAATGGTTACCATGGAAACATCAAAGCCAATCACGGTCACAGGCTGTGTGCGTGTTTGCGTAGTGACGTCGGCACGTGTGTTTCCGGAAGTTCTGTGACAGCGCGAGAGAGAGCACGTCCCACATGTTAGGCTGGCGAACGGAGCAGGCAGATACAGCGCAGCAAATACATAGTTTGGTGACATCGTGCAAGTGCAAAGTAAAGTACCAAGTCTGCAAGAATACACAAAACTGCCGTTTTTTATTTCACCGCCGCTTGTTTGTTCGTACTCTTAAAATTTTATATTAATCTTTTTTAACAACTAAATCTACTAACACGTGTATTTAACTAGTCAAAATATGTATTGGTCCATCCCAGGGAATTTTATTTAAATTTTTATTCGGTTTCTAAGCAGTATTCAACGGAAGGTGGGAGAAATGTGAGAAATTAGCAGAAATAAAAAAGAATACATTATATCAAGGAAGAGATTTGGATATACCCATATTAAAAGTACACGCAAGCTAATTGGTTAACATCAACTGGTCTATGTCAACCCTGTCCTCACTAATGTACACGGTGTTGTGTATTATGCTGTTGTTTGATATGTTGACGTGTTATGGATTAATCTTAATCCTCAGATCAAAAAGTTGTGTTTCTGCCCGGTTTTGAACCGGGGACCTTTCACGTGTTAGGCGAACGTGATGACCACTACACTACAGAAACAGGTGAAAGATGACTGAACGCACATGGTCTGATTTAGACATCTTTTCACTTTACTGCAAAGGTTCTGCATTCTGGACAATATGTTCATATTACATGGAGATATTGGATCAGAGATTTTCAACTGGATCCAGTCACAGTGGCTTTGTCATAGATTTGTGTGACAGTAAACGCTGCGAGTGCAGGAACGATATACTTTGGTTATGTTAGAAACAGCCATCAAAGAACTAATCCAGCCATTTGTTGAAAACGGCTGATTCTTGCCTGGTTCCAGGCCTCTTATATTTCAGAGTGGAAACAAAAGCAACAAAAACAAAAAAGACTTTAGTAGCTGAGCTAATTTTTTTTAAAAAACACAATGGACTGTAACTTCAGATAGGCTACAGCAGAATCTGTTACAGTATGAGCCGAGAGTCTGTTTATGTTGTCTTAGCTTTTATGTTGCACTTCTTTGCAGACAATGTGGTACACATTTTTCCATATCTTGTAATTGTTTAATGCACAGTATGATACATAAATTGCCAGGATTACTGATGATCTAAATAAAGACTGTTTCTGCCCAGTCTTGATCTGGGGGCCTTTTGCGTGTTAGGCAAACGTGATGACCACTACACTACAGAAACAGCTGACAGTGTTAAGGTGTCAACATGCTCACCACAAAGCACCCGTAACACAAAGGCTCTGGCTGTGGTTTACGGTCCACATGAGGTAAGAAGCTTGGATGTAGGGCTGCAGGTTAGCTAGCAACAATTTACGACTGCTAACAGAGGAAATGTCATGCTGTTGTATCGAACATGAACAAACTTCAGTAATACTGAAGTAGACAACATGTTCCAGATTAAAGGTTATAAATCTTCAAAACTTCATTGACTGTAAATTGATATGATCAATATTCAGACTGAATGAATCCAATCAGTTATTTATTCATCAATATTACTAAAATACATAAAGAGACATAAAAAACAACAACACCCAAAACATAAGCACCATACATCTCTTGGGTGACACAACTGGAGTATTCAACAATTCACACAATCACTAATCAGTTCGTTCCCCATCAGCATTGATTACAACTGTAATGGACTGACACAACCTCTGGATTGTTTATTTATTGTTTATTTATTAGGATCCCCTTTAGCTGCAGCAAATATTGCCACTCTTCTTACTGGGGTCAGACACATATGCTTAACATTATACAATGCATACCATATAAGAATACATACATACAACAAAACATGATAAAAACAAAAGCACACTGTACGAACAATGTAGTTGTTGTAACAATGTAAATTATAGACCTGTCCTTTCAGTAAACATTTCCATAATTTATCCAAACATATTTATAAAACGTATCTTACAATCTTTCATCTGTATAAAGTATTAAGGAATTACAATGTATGTTGTGTTATGAACCATATTATCACTAGTTTCTTATTATAAAATAGTCATACTCTATACAATATAAACAACACCATTATATTAATAGTAGCAATAATAATAATAATAATAACAGTAACAACAGAGCAGCACACATATCATACTTCTCTATATCTAGAGATTGTTATAATAGTAATAAACAATATAGTATAGCAGCACTCCTATCATACTTATCTATTAAGAGAGTAATTAATTAGAATAATAGTATAGTAATAATAAATGTCACCATCATCTCTGCCCTAATCATCTCTACAATTATATAATAATGATACAGTGATATAATAATAATGATACAACTATATCAATTCAATTACCTCATCAAAACATACATATACACGTATAATAATAATGATACGACTGTATCAGTTGAATTACCTCAACATACCCACCTATAGACCTATTACTTATAACCAATCTATTGTAACTAATTCCTACATGTTTCGTCGTCACTATTCAAAAAATTTTTTTTTAGTTGTAGTTTAACTTTCACTTTACTATTTTCTGATGTGATATAACTGGGGAGTGAATTCCAGACATACATGGCTCTGAATATGACTGTTTGTTTGATAGCATTTGTCTTTACTTTTGGTAGTGTAAAATGACCTGCAGTGGCATGTCTAGTATTATAATTATGTTTATCTGTACTGAAGGATAAGTTCTGATACAAAGTAAACGGGGTCTTAATGACAGTAATGTTTCTAATAAATACTAATAATGAATAGATCAGTCTGTCTTTTACAAATAACCAGTTAAGACTCTTATGCATTGCAACAACATTCATTCTATAGTTACAATGAAGAACTATGCGTGCTGCTCTATTCTGTATCATCTGTAGTTTCCTTATCGTTTCTACAGTGGCATTAGACCAAACTGCGGGCCAATAATCAAGGTTTGACAATATTAAGGCCTGAACTGCTTGTTTCGTGGCTGTTGGTGTCAAGAAAGTTGCACATCTTCTGATTACAGAGATTGCGCTTCCCATTTTTACAATCATCTTATTTATATGTTTTGTCCATAATAGTTTATCATCTATGATGATGCCCAGAAGCTTGGTTTCATGCACTCGGTTAATACACGTCATTTATTCTGAGGTTTAACTTTGGTGTTTTGCTGATGGAGTATTTTGAGCCAAGCACCATGCTATTAGTCTTCAGTACATTCAGGACCAGTTGGTTTCTTTTTACCCATTCAACTATTGATCCCAATTCTACATTTAGAACCCTATCCAACTCTCTGGTTGAGAGAGCGGATGTGTATACAGTTGAGTCATATGCGTACATCACAATTTTAGCTTTGTTTAAGACAAGGGGTAAATCATTGGTAAAAATGGTATACAGTAAAGGTCCCAGACAACTGCCCTGGGGCACACCACAAGTTACAGCTCTGACGTCTGAATAACTTCCATTAAAGAAAACGGTCTGTGTCCTGTTATTTAAATAACTCTCAAACCAAGATAATGCAGATCGATCAAAGCCATAACATTGAAGTTTGTCCAGTAATAATTTAGGATTTATGATATCAAATGCTGCTGAGAAGTCTAACAGAACAACACCAATGATTTTCTTCTCATCTCTTTCCCTTAACCAGTCATCAGTCATTAGTGTTAGAGCGGTAGCCGTGGAGTGCCCTTCTCTGTATGCATGTTGGAAATCAGTAACTAAACTGTTTACAGACATAAAGTTCTTAATTTGTTCATGTACAATGTTTTCAATCATCTTCATCATCATCATCATCACAGGCAAAATACTAATTGGACGACTATTTGATCCAGAAAATATTCATTTCTTGTTTTTAGGCAGTGGTATTATCTTGGCTTTTTTCCATTTTTGTGGACATAGACAGTTAGTGAAACTTAAGTTTATTATATGACAAATAGCTGGTGCAATTAAATCTGCAACCAATTTAAGAAGTTTGCCTTCAAGGTTATCAACACCTGTTTGTTTATTTTTAATATTCTTTAGCATATTTTCTACCTCCCTTGTGGTCACCTTATCAAATTAAAATGTACTATTTTTATCCTTCATAATTACATTTTTTATTAATAGGTTAGATAAATTATTATCTATATTTGGTATGTTGTTGTTCATTTTCTCTACTTTATCTATGAAATAGTTATTTAAATGATTTGCAATTTCAGTAGATTTCGTTAGGAAGTTACTTTCCACTTCTAAAAAGGATGGAGTGGGTTTAGTGTTCCTACCCAATAGATAATTGAGTGTGCTCCATCATTTTTTACTATCATATCTAATGTTATTAATCCTATTTTCATAATATAATCTCTTTTTAGTTCTATTTAATTTTGTAACGAAGTTTCTTAGTTTACGATAGGCCTGCCAGTCATGATTGTGTCCAGTTATGATAACTGTTTTTTTTGCTCGATCTCTTTGTTTCATACGCTGTTTGATTTCATTGTCCAACCAAGGTGTTCTGACACTCCTGACAGCAAACTTCTTCAGTGGTGCATGTTTGTCGACCAAAGGCATGAAGATTTCATCAAATTCCGACAGCGCTGCATCAGGATTAGTGCTTGACATCACATTAGACCAGGACACATTCTTGACTTCATCAACAAAACTGTCTCCAATAAATATTTTGTACGATCTTTTAAGTACAACTTTGGGCCCAGGCTTGGTTACTTTTGTATTCCTTACAATAATGATCAAATTGTGATCACTAAAACCAGTCGGAACGGATAGAATTTTAGAGCATAGTTCAGGTGTGTTAGTAAAAATGTGATCAATACAGGTTGAAGTCAAAGTACCATCATTCCTTAAACTTATCCTGGTAGGTTTGTTAATTACTTGTAATAATCCACAGCTTTCTGTAACAGTTCCAAGTTTGTTTTTTAATGGGCAGTTTTGTGAAAACCAGTGTATATTCATATCACCCAAAACAAATGTTTCATGACCCAGAGTACTGCTATAGTCTAACATTTCACATATTGTATCCAAATAAGTATTATTAACACTTGGCAGTCTGTAACAACAGCCAACTAATAATGGCTTCAAATAAGGGAGATGTATTTGCAACCAAAGCACTTCAATACTGTAGTTCATCAAATCATCCCTGATTTTCACTGGAATGTGGTCTTGGATGTAACAGGCTACTCCGCCACCAAATTTGTGTCTGTCTCTTCTGAAAATACTGTAACCCTGAATCATTAGCGATCCAGTGGTTAGTGGTGTAAGATGTGAATGTCAATCATGAGGTGTGTTTGAGTGACAGCGGTAAATCAAGCGAGCCTGCATACCTGCACAGAGTTCAAACATCTCTAGGCTGCTTTGGGGTGCTGTTACGGGGTGTATTATCAGTTTATCCTGCCGTAAAAAGGCGATGTCCCCACGTTCCTGTGCGGCTTTCAGCTTCGGAAGTAGTTCTTTCCTTTTCTGTCGGACAGCATCCGTATGGTCCTCATTGATGTAGATTTTGGTACCTCTGAGATTTGAGATCAAATTGAGTGAGGTAACCTCAGTCTAGGGAAAGAATCTCCTGAAAAGCTCAAGTGAACTAAGCTGTAGATTTTAAACAAAAACGTGAACTGGCAGTAGCTTGGGCTAAAGTTTTCCGTGCAGATGAGGTGCTGGAGAAACGCTTTCATCTTCTAAAGTGTTTCCTGGATGATGTCATCCTGTTGAATGGCAGACCACTCTTCAGTCAGAGCTGCCTGGAAGAGTCTGTGGAGGATGTTCACTCTGTTGCTGTCAATCAACCAACCCCCTTGTTTTCACTGGATTTAGATTGACTCATCTTCTGTCCAGTCCAGACGTGTAACACATCCTCCTCCTCCAGAAACTGGATGATATCCAGTCTGCACAGCACCAGTGTGAAGTCTTTGGGCTTGAAGTCCGTCATGCCTTTGACTGTTTTGGCATGTGCAGACTTATTATGGGTACCAATGGTCTCTCTGCTGTAGTGGTGGCCGATTAGAACCTGTTTTTAAGGTACAACAGGTGGAGATGTTTATCCAGATTCTAGGTCATTAATTGGGTCAAATAATTGAGGGCTGCGATTTCAAATCCCTCGAGTGTACAGTTTATAACTTACAGTAATTAAACACCGTGCTGGAAGCTATGGTTTTACAATATCAATTAGAAATATATATATTCCAGTTCTAACTCTGCAAAGCTTATATTGAACTTTTAATAAAGTTTGAAAATGTATCAGGCAAAAAAAAATCATCTCTCAATTTATCATTAAATACAACACCACCACCACAAACTAAAACCTTCATAAACAACGACATATAGTTGAATTAGTACCTTTCTGATTATGTCAAGCTAAACATTATTGTGGTAAAGGTAGAATTTGTGGCTGAGCTGTTGCATTGGATTACATTACATTTCACAGGTGTACCTAATAATAAAGTGGCCTCTGAGTGTAGTGTATCACAATATGCATAAATGTAGGCAAAATCAGATTTGTCTTTGTCAGGAATGTTATTTTAGAACAACCAATAACATTTGAATTGATCTGTTAAATGAAGAAGGCCTAAAGACATGATGTTTGTCACCCCTAGATGCGAGGTTCACGCAGCCGGACTCGTCACGATCGAGCCGTTATCAGCTGTCAGTACAGCATGGCCACGTTCAGCACAGCAGAGAGGAAGAGGAGGCCACATGGCGACCGCAAGTCCACTGAGATGAGCCTCCACCGTTTGAAGCCGCCGTGATGACCCAGCTGTACCCACGCTCTCAAATAGACGTCTATGTCAAGGTTAGTGTTGAACAGTCAGAGGTGGATTTGATGTGTTGGCTTTTATAGACTTTGAATCACTTGAATATGAACATTGTTTTTATTGTGCAGAAAAACCTCAAAACTTTCCTTTGCAAACAGATTCTGCAGTCAGATGGAGGGAACTACAGCGTGTGCATGAACGCTGCCACCCTGGTGGTGATTGATGCCAGAACACCCATGCGGGACTATGTGTGTGCTTGCACCGTCGGGTTTGTGGATGAGACACCCCTCGCTGACCTTTGCTATGCGGAGGAAAGTGGAGGAGTGAGCTCTCTTGCTTTAGCACTGTTGCCCCGAGGTGGACAGATTGCTCTTCTGCAGATGGACGCCAGACTACACCAGGACCGCTTAGAGGCTCTGATCGAAGCGGCCATGACTGCCTGTAAAGGTGTGAGTAAGGTGCTGGATGAGGTGGTGCGACAACATCTCCAAGAGTTTTCTGTGCTCTCCAGACACTGAAGCAGGGAGGAGAGTAAATGTACTGTACACTGTGCTTTGGTTAGAGACCAGACAGTGTTATTGGACTGAATAGAGAAAAATTCTGGGAGAACGTTGCAGTTGATTTTCTTTTTTTATGTATACATGGCAATGATAGTTTTATAGGTTATGTACATACGTGTCGAAGCTAACAATAAATGTGTCAACCCTGCATCATTTGTGTGTTGCTTTTGACTTGTTAATTTGTAAGTGGTTGTATTATTCAAAGGTACAATCTTTAATCTCAATGCAAATAAAATACATAGTATTTTTGGTTATTAATGTTTTTGATGCTGTTAAATGTGTCTTTATCAGCATTGTTTTTCAGCTGCTGAAACTGGGCTAAATACAGATGAAAATTTGGATGCAAATGCTCAACATTGTAACTGAATCAGATTTTTATGCCTCTGCCCAAGTAGGCTCATAGGATTACTGTGGGTTACCGTATGTCACAAAACTGGTGGACACAATTCATTGGAATTTCACACATGCTTTGTAGAGACCATAAAGGTGTCTATCTCATATTGGTTTCTTAAATTTGCTTATTCTTAGGCACATTTCTTTGGGGGCTATTATCCATCCATTGAGTTTTTCCAGTAGCAGAGGCATCTGTGTCCTCAGTCACCCCAACATCCAACATCACGGCCCTGACAAATTGGCAGGAATGCCTAGCTGGAACGTAGCACAACATGGATGTGATAGCAGTGTTCTTTTTATGTGAAAGTGCAATAAGAACATTTTTGTTACTAAAATCAATGAATAATTGTGATGTCCAGACTCCACAATTTGGGACAAACTCCTCACTGACATCAGGAGAGTAGAAATTCTATACTTCTTCCATTGCAGATTGAAAACTTGCCTGTTCAGACTGCAACTTGTCTCATGTCTCTTACTGTTGACTCCACCAACTGCCCATGTCTGTCTGTCTGTCTGTCTTAAGTTGATTAAACTTTGAGGCAGATCCAGGTCTGGTTGTCCATGCAGAATTAATTTGTCAATTTTCCCAATAAGTTATAAATATAATTAATAACAAATAAATAAGCCATAGATGGCATGAAAAAAGATAACATGTATGATTTAGAAACTAACATCATTATTTTATCATTTAATTTTCATTACAAATTAATAGTTGACTTTTTGTGTGGAAACATCTACAGGAGATGCAATGATTTGCGTTACTACTTCACTTTCCAATGTTTCACCATATGTAAGTAATTAGTATAAGCACTTAACAGCTCATGTAGGCTTTGCAGCTGAAGACTCTGTCTGCACCTTTATCATCCAACCTTTACATGGGCAGTGTTCTGTCCCATACTATGTCTGCTCTGTTATCTGTGAGCTGCATATCAAGGCTATGTGGTAGAACACACTGTGAATAAAACCATGCTGATTCCTTCTCTCTTTGTCACTTGTGATGAGACGCTGTCCGTACATTGGACCTTTCTGCAGAAATACCTTGTTTGAGCTCATTTAATAATGCTCACAAAATACAGTTTCTTCGTTTTAACTCTTTATTTTCTATTCATATTAAAACAGCCAACATTCAGCCGATCTTCTGTTTAGTGAGGTGGGCTGGGTCCAGATGCTTCAGGGGTCTTCTTTTTACGCTGAAACAAGCGTGTCCAGAAGCCCTTCCAGAAGCCCTTCTTCTTTTTCTTTGATTCTTCCGTTAGGACCTCCTGAAAAGACAAAGACAGCATGTTTGAGTTGTCATCCAAAGGTCTCGCTGTAGGTTCAGGGGGCTTACTGAGCCCCTTAGAGGCCGGAGCCAACATGTAGGGATTTAAATGTCTATATTTTATAACACAGAACCAGAGATTACAGGTGATACACTTTTTGATATGATCCAATAATGGACATATTCTGTTTCATTAGCAGCACCAGCACTTCAAGCTGCACCTGCTTCTGTCATTGTGCCAAAAACTGATGGTATACCCCATTATATATATCAGTCTTTGTGTAGATTATTTTATATAATGCACAGGCTGGTATCCTGATCATTAAATTTAGTTTCATAAAATTACACATTACATTGATTTTAATTAGTATCCCCAACCTTGAAACTGCACTTATGATCTGAAGACTTCTAAAATAAGGAATTAGAATCTAAATATGCGGTGAGGCAGCTTACCTGTGGCTGTATGTGTTCCTCTGCATTCCTCTGTTCCTCTTCCATCTGACTCTCTGGCTTCAGGTTTGCCTCTTCCTCGAGAAGCTGCTGTTTCAGGTTGTCTTCTTCTTCAGCAACCTTCTTTTTCAGCTTCTCCTCCAGCTCAGAGAACACATTCCTGTAGCTCTCTTCTACCTCTGAAAGCTGCTTTTTCATATTCTCCTCCAAGTCAGCAAGCTTCTTCTTAAACCTGTCTTCCTGTTCAGAGAGGTCCTTCCTGTAGTTCTCCTCTTTCCTGGAGAGCTGCTGGATCTGATCTTCTCTTCTGTCAGCCAGCTCTTGCTCGACCCTCTCCTTTTGCTTGGCGAGCTGGTTTTGAAACCTCTCGTCTTGCTCAGAGAGCTGCTTCCTGAAGTCATCTCCTGCCTGTGAAAGCTCCTGCAGGTGTTGCTCATCTCTCTCTGCCTTCTGCCTTTTCAGGTTTTGCACCAGAACTTTGGCCGCCTCCACAGCTGACCGAGTGTCATCCAGCTGCTGCAAATTGTATTTCTGACTTTTGCAGAGCTTGCTGTCCTTTTCTTCATGATGCATATTGACCTCGCAGAGCTCTCTCTTTCCTTCATGCTCCAAATTCTGTAATTGGAAAAATGCAACAATAATTATATTAATAGTGGATAACAGTAGCACATAAAAGTTACAGGGAAATAAGTTACAAATTAAATACATTATTATAAATGAAGCAAAAGCCACACAGTAAAGATACGTTTTGAGAGATTATTTAAAACCCAGCAGTGAACTTAAAATCAATTCTAAAACAGACAGGCAGCCAGTGGAGGGAAGCTAGTTAGTTAAAAGTCTGGTTGCATTTTGAACCCCCTGAAGCCATGCAATCATTTTCTGGGCACTGTAATTACCATTTGGCTAACCATAGCATTGGTTGGACAGATAGATTGTAAAACTTTGCTTTTAACATCTATTTCATGGCCACCTACCTTCCAAGTCTTTTTGTCTCGTCCACCTTGACGAGCTCCTCTCTTGTCTGCTGTCTGCTGCAGGTTCTGCTCCGACGTCACAGATGCTGATGCGACATTAGCTTTAGCATCCTTTGGTCCGTCGTTTACCTGGGGCTGCCGCTGAGAGACGCGCCTTGTGGGATCAGCTGTATAACGAGAGTCAGCGTTAGCAATGAAGTAGAAAGTTATTTGATAAGGTGTTACACTTTGCTTCAACATAGTGCAGACAAGAGTAAAATATCAGTCAAAGTTCAACCTGTTACTGTCCTATGAGACACAATATCACAATAAACACGAAAAAATAGATAAAGGTGTAATATCTATATCCATATGTAAAACATTACCGTTGCACCAGATTGTCATATAATAAACAACCAACATATTTATACATAGGAGCAAACAGTTTGAAAATAGTTACCTTGTGAGCTAGCGGTGTTCATGCTAGTTCTGACAATACCCTTTGGCTCACGGACATGCATCTTCACCGTAGCCACGAACCACTTATCCAACTGAACTGCGGAGGTACTCTTTGGCTTTTCGTCTGCTTTCCCAACGATGTCACTCCAGAGCCGAGGTTTGGACTCTGCGGGGGTTGAAGCGACTTCATTATCAAGGGGCTTCTTTGTTTCCGGCGCTGGTGGTTTGTAGACCGGCTCTTGTTGTCTCTGGGCCCGATTGTTAGCTTGTCGCGGCTAACAAACACAGACAGGAAACACAATGTCAGTAAGTTTTTTGTCCTCTTGTTTGTGGTAAAGTTTAGACATTTGGCAAAGTTCAAGCTTGTGTTATTACACACAAGTATGAGCAGAAACTATATTTAACCCTTTGAAGAATCCAGTGCTAATTGTAAATAACAAATTAAAAAAAGAAAGAAAAAAACAGTAATCTCTCTAAATACAATGGTTACTAAAATGTGTCTCCAAGTTTGAGCATCTTACCTTTCTAATTCTGACTTGTCTTTGCTCCATGGTTCTTGAGATTATTGTGATGGATCCAAATAAAATACTGTAATTGAACTCAGGTATGGTGTCCTGTGTGTGTATCTGTCAAGATACAAATGTGACCGTTTATAAAGACACTTTCCTTTGAAGTGTCATTTGACATGTAAGGTGATGTTAAGTTTATATGACGTCATTTGGAATGGTTACCATGGAAACATCAAAGCCAATCACGGTCACACGCTGTGTGCGTGTTTGCGTAGTGACGTCGGCACGTGTGTTTCCGGAAGTTCTGTGACAGCGCGAGAGAGAGCACGTCCCACATGTTAGGCTGGCGAACGGAGCAGGCAGATACAGCGCAGCAAATACATAGTTTGGTGACATCGTGCAAGTGCAAAGTAAAGTACCAAGTCTGCAAGAATACACAAAACTGCCGTTTTTTATTTCACCGCCGCTTGTTTGTTCGTACTCTTAAAATTTTATATTAATCTTTTTTAACAACTAAATCTACTAACACGTGTATTTAACTAGTCAAAATATGTATTGGTCCATCCCAGGGAATTTTATTTAAATTTTTACTTGGTTTCTAAGCAGTATTCAACGGAAGGTGGGAAAAATGTGAGAAATTAGCAGAAATAAAAAAGAATACATTATATCAAGGAAGAGATTTGGATATACCCATATTAAAAGTACACGCAAGCTAATTGGTTAACATCAACTGGTCTATGTCAACCCTGTCCTCACTAATGTACACGGTGTTGTGTATTATGCTGTTGTTTGATATGTTGACGTGTTATGGATTAATCTTAATCCTCAGAATATAGATCAAAAAGTTGTGTTTCTGCCCGGTTTTGAACCGGGGACCTTTCGCGTGTGAGGCGGACGTGATGACCACTACACTACAGAAACAGGTGAAAGATGACTGAACGCACATGGTCTGATTTAGACATCTTTTCACTTTACTGCAAAGGTTTTGCATTCTGGACAATATGTTCATTTTTACACGGAGATATTGGATCAGAGATTTTCAACTGGATCCAGTCACAGTGGCTTTGTCATAGATTTGTGTGACAGTAAACGCTGCGAGTGCAGGAACGATATACTTTGGTTATGTTAGAAACAGCCATCAAAGAACTAATCCAGCCATTTGTTGAAAACGGCTGATTCTTGCCTGGTTCCAGGCCTCTTATATTTCAGAGTGGAAACAAAAGCAACAAAAACAAAAAAGACTTTAGCAGCTGAGCTAATTTTTTTTTAAAAACACAATGGACTGTAACTTCAGATAGGCTACAGCAGAATCTGTTACAGTATGAGCCGAGAGTCTGTTTATGTTATCTTAGCTTTTATGTTGCACTTCTTTGCAGACAATGTGGTACACATTTTTCCATATCTTGTAATTGTTTAATGTACAGTATGATACATAAATTGCCAGGATTACTGATGATCTAAATAAAGACTGTTTCTGCCCAGTCTTGATCTGGGGCCCTTTTGCGTGTTAGGCAAACGTGATGACCACTACACTACAGAAACAGCTGACAGTGTTAAGGTGTCAACATGCTCACCACAAAGCACCCGTAACACAAAGGCTCTGGCTGTGGTTTACGGTCCACATGAGGTAAGAAGCTTGGATGTAGGGCTGCAGGTTAGCTAGCAACAATTTACGACTGCTAACAGAGGAAATGTCATGCTGTTGTATCGAACATGAACAAACTTCAGTAATACTGAAGTAGACAACATGTTTCAGATTAAAGGTTATAAATATTCAAAACTTCATTGACTGTAAATTGATATGGTCAATATTCAGACTAAATGAATCCAATCAGTTATTTATTCATCAATATTACTAAAATACATAAAGAGACATAAAACAACAACAACAACTAAAACATAAGCACCATACATCTCTTGGGTGACACAACTGGAGTATTCAACAATTCACACAATCACTAATCAGTTCGTTCCCCATCAGCATTGATTACAACTGTAATGGACTGACACAACCTCTGGATTGTTTATTTATTGTTTATTTATTAGGATCCCCATTAGCTGCAGCAAATATTGCCACTCTTCTTACTGGGGTCAGACACATATGCTTAACATTATACAATGCATACCATATAAGAATACATACATACAACAAAACATGATAAAAACAAAAGCACACTGTACGAACAATGTAGTTGTTGTAACAATGTAAATTATATACCTGTCCTTTCAGTAAACATTTCCATAATTTATCCAAACATATTTATAAAACGTATCTTACAATCTTTCATCTGTATAAAGTATTAAGGAATTACAATGTATGTTGTGTTATGAACCATATTATCACTAGTTTCTTATTATAAAATAGTCATACTCTATACAATATAAACAACACCATTATATTAATAGTAGCAATAATAATAATAATAATAACAGTAACAACAGAGCAGCACACATATCATACTTCTCTATATCTAGAGATTGTTATAATAGTTATAAACAATATAGTATAGCAGCACTCCTATCATACTTATCTATTAAGAGAGTAATTAATTAGAATAATAGTATAGTAATAATAAATGTCACCATCATCTCTGCCCTAATCATCTCTACAATTATATAATAATGATACAGTGATATAATAATAATGATACAACTATATCAATTCAATTACCTCATCAAAACATACATATACATGTATAATAATAATAATACGACTGTATCAGTTGAATTACCTCAACATACCCACCTATAGACCTATTACTTATAACCAATCTATTGTAACTAATTCCTACATGTTTCGTCGTCACTATTCAAAAAATGTTTTTTTAGTTGTAGTTTAAATTTCACTTTACTATTTTCTGATGTGATATAACTGGGGAGTGAATTCCAGACATACATGGCTCTGAATATGACTGTTTGTTTGATAGCATTTGTCTTTACTTTTGGTAGTGTAAAATGACCTGCAGTGGCATGTCTAGTATTATAATTATGTTTATCTGTACTGCAGGATAAGTTCTGATACAAAGTAAACGGGGTCTTAGTGACAGTAATGTTTCTAATAAATACTAATAATGAATAGATCAGTCTGTCTTTTACAAATAACCAGTTAAGACTCTTATGCATTGCAACAACATTCATTCTATAGTTACAATGAAGAACTATGCGTGCTGCTCTATTCTGTATCATCTGTAGTTTCCTTATCGTTTCTACAGTGGCATTAGACCAAACTGGGGGGCAATAATCAAAGTTTGACAATATTAAGGCCTGAACTGCTTGTTTCGTGGCTGTTGGTGTCAAGAAAGTTGCACATCTTCTGATTACAGAGATTGCGCTTCCCATTTTTACAATCATCTTATTTATATGTTTTGTCCATAATAGTTTATCATGATGATGCCCAGAAGCTTGGTTTCATGTACTCGGTTAATACACGTCATTTATTCTGAGGTTTAACTTTGGTGTTTTGCTGATGGAGTATTTTGAGCCAAGCACCATGCTATTAGTCTTCAGTACATTCAGGACCAGTTGGTTTCTTTTTAGCCATTCAACTATTGATCTCAATTCTACAGTTAGAACCCTATCCAACTCTCTGGTTGAGAGAGCGGATGTGTATACAGTTGAGTCATATGCGTACATCACAATTTTAGCTTTGTTTAAGACAAGGGGTAAATCATTGGTAAAAATGGTATAGAGTAAAGGTCCCAGACAACTGCCCTGGGGCACACCACAAGTTACAGCTCTGACGTCTGAATAACTTCCATTAAAGAAAACGGTCTGTGTCCTGTTATTTAAATAACTCTCAAACCAAGATAATGCAGATCGATCAAAGCCATAACATTCAAGTTTGTCCAGTAATAATTTAGGATTTATGATATCAAATGCTGCTGAGAAGTCTAACAGAACAACACCAATGATTTTCTTCTCATCTCTTTCCCTTAACCAGTCATCAGTCATTAGTGTTAGAGCGGTAGCCGTGGAGTGCCCTTCTCTGTATGCATGTTGGAAATCAGTAACTAAACTGTTTACAGACATAAAGTTCTTAATTTGTTCATATACAATGCTTTCAATCATCTTACTCATCACAGGCAAAATACTAATTGGACGACTATTTGATCCAGAAAATATTCATTTCTTGTTTTTAGGCAGTGGTATTATCTTGGCTTTTTTCCATTTTTGTGGACATAGACAGTTAGTGAAACTTAAGTTTATTATATGACAAATAGCTGGTGCAATTAAATCTGCAACCAATTTAAGAAGTTTGCCTTCAAGGTTATCAACACCTGTTTGTTTATTTTTAATATTCTTTAGCATAGTTTCTACCTCCCTTGTGGTCACCTTATCAAATTAAAATGTACTATTTTTATCCTTCATAATTACATTTTTTATTAATAGGTTAGATAAATTATTATCTATATTTGGTATGTTGTTGTTCATTTTCTCTACTTTATCTAAGAAATAGTTATTTAAATGATTTGCAATTTCAGTAGATTTCGTTAGGAAGTTACTTTCCACTTCTAAAAAGGATGGAGTGGGTTTAGTGTTCCTACCCAATAGATAATTGAGTGTGCTCCATCATTTTTTACCATCATATCTAATGTTATTAATCCTTGAAGGTGCAGAGTATGAAAAGGCCTTTTTGCCAAGCTCTGTACGAACTGAGGGAACACTGAAGGTTATAAAGGCCTGGGAGCGAAGGCTACGACTACACTGTATACGTGACATGTAAGAGGATAAATATGAAGGGAGCAGACCATGGATGGATTTGTAAATGAAGGTATACCAATGCAGTAGTCTACGTGTGGATAATGATGACCACTTGACCAGAGAGTACAGAGTGCAGTGGTAGGTGAGAGGTTTACATCCTGTTATGAATCTGTTATGAATCTCCGTGATAAACAGCATCCAACATCAGAAGAGCTGGCAGAGGCGTTCATGTAAATAATGTCACCATAATCAAGAATCGGTAAGAAAGTTGTGGCAACAAGTCGTTTCCTGGTGTTTAATGAAAAGCAAGGTTTGTTTCTATAAAAGGACCCTAGTTTTAATTTCATTTTTTTTTAAAAGATTTTCAATATGGGTCCTGAAGGAAAGATTTTGATCAAATATAATGCCGAGGTATTTATAAGAGGCCACAAACTCAATATGGTTGCCTTGGGTGGATTTAATAGAAGGGGGAAATGCTGGCACCTTCTTTTTGTTTGAAAACAACATTCCCTTTGTTTTGTCGGCATTTAGCAGCAGTTTGAGATGAGACAATTGTTACTGGATAGTGTTAAATGCAGACTGCAAACATTCAAAAACCAGGGCAACAGTGTTGTTACGACAATAAACGATTGTGTCATCGGCATAAAAATGTAAAGAGGTATCAGTTATGTTCTGACCCACATTATTAACATAGATTGTGAATAGAGCGGGTCCCAAAACTGAGCCTTGTGGCACACCTTTGGTGACATTTAAATAAGTGGATGAGAGACCACTGAGCTGCACACACTGCCTGCGACCTGAAAGATTGTTTCAGAAAGTGCAGCACAGTAGTCTTTAGCATCCAAAGCTTCCACCACATCATTCAGAACTTTCATGGAGGCAGTTACTGTGCTATGCTGTTTCCTGAAGCCAGACTGATGGGGAGATAAAATGTTAACAGAACACAAGTACTACTTAATCTGAACATTCACCAGCTTTTCAAGAACTTTGGCTAAGATGCAGAGTTTGGAGATAGGACGATAATTATTTAGTACAGTTGGGTCACCACCTTTCAACAAGGGCAGCACGAAAGCTGTTTTTCAAACATCAGGAATAATATTAGTTTGTACAGAAAGATTGAAAATATGTGACACTGGCTCAGCTATAATATCTGCAGCCAGGCGCAAGAAGTAGGGGGAGAGGTTGTCAGGGCCTGCAGACTTTTTAGGGTCTAGGCCCTTTAAAGCTTTAGAAACTTCACTGACAGAGAATTGAGTGAATGAGAAGGTTTGGCTACTGGAGGCATGACTGGCGGGGAAGGAAGTGGGTGGTTTATCGTCAGAAAAAGAGTCAAACAGGGAGCCGGAAGAAATAAAATGTCTATTAAGACAAGCATCTCAGCTTTATTTGATACAGGGTTGGAGTTGACAATTAACTGAGGAGGTAGCTCTGAACATGTCTGACATGGTTTGTAATTGGTTGTAACATTTTTTGGTGTTATTGTCACAGGTTGAACATCTTTCATCAAGCCAACATCATGTTTGCCATGAGCCCAACAGCCAGGCACAGTCTGCAGCATTGGATGTGCAGCAAGCAAGTCCTGTGTCTGTGAGAGGAGGGTGTGTGTGTGAGGTGTGTGTGTGTGAGGTGTGTGTGTGTGAGGTGTGTGTGTGTGAGGTGTGTGTGTGTGTGTGAGGTGTGTGTGTGTGAGGTGTGTGTGTGTGTGAGGTGTGTGTGTGTGAGGTGTGTGTGTGTGTGAGGTGTGTGTGTGTGAGGTGTGTGTGTGTGAGGTGTGTGTGTGTGTGTATGTGTGTGAGGTGTGTGTGTGTGAGGTGTGTGTGTGTGAGGTGTGTGTGTGTGAGGTGTGTGTGTGTGTGTATGTGTGTGAGGTGTGTGTGTGTGAGGTGTGTGTGTGTGAGGTGTGTGTGTGTGTGAGGTGTGTGTGTGTGAGGTGTGTGTGTGTGTGTGTGTGTGTGTGAGGTGTGTGTGTGTGAGGTGTGTGTGTGTGTGTGTGTGTGAGGTGTGTGTGTGTGTGTGTGTGTGTATGTGTGTGAGGTGTGTGTGTGTGAGGTGTGTGTGTGTGTGTGTGAGGTGTGTGTGTGTGAGGTGTGTGTGTGTGTGTGTGAGGTGTGTGTGTGTGTGTGTGTGTGTGTGTGAGGTGTGTGTGTGTGAGGTGTGTGTGTGTGAGGTGTGTGTGTGTGTGTGTGTGTGTGTGTGTGTGAGGTGTGTGTGTGTGTGAGGTGTGTGTGTGTGTGTGAGTGTCGTCATTCCCAGCCCATGCAACAGATCTCCCTGCATGCACAACACAGCCAAATGGAGTTCTGTACACCTCTAAATCAGGACAATATTGTACATTTGGATCAGTAGTGCTTTTCCAACATCTTACAATTTGACATTTCTTAACCCAGGGACCTAAGTCCCCCCACAAATCACACACATGTTCCAGACACATGAAGCCATGAGTCTGGAACACCAAACAGAGCATCTGGACCAGAGTTATGAAACTCGTGAAAAGCCATTTTAGCAGAAGAGAGTGTAGCATTTGGTTTTGGTTTGAAAACAAACAGCACAGCGGAGGTCTGACCAGAAAATGTGTTGCAACGTCAATTTGTCTGTCTTCTCGCTTTCTCTGTACCATTTTTTCTCAAACTGCATCTGGTCCATCGTGAACATGTACTGTGCTCTGTCATGTAATCAGTGTCTGTGTGAAGTGTGAGTGTACTGTTTACAGAACTCAGAGCAGAAACACTGAGCTTCCACTGGTGCATACAGAAGCGGTTGTGATCTGTGTTTTACAAAACAGTGTGACGTTGGAGGTTTTGTGGACAGTCTTTGGCCCAATGTCCTTTTTGTCCACATTCAAAGCATTCATCCGGATCGTATTGGTCAGGGGCCGTGGTGTATCCCTGCTGTATCCACGGCCACGACCTCTGCCCAGCTAATCTCTGCAGCGCTGATGCTCTTTGCATCCTGCAGACTGGAACATGGTCGGGGTGACAAGATGGAGGGCGTCCTGTTGTTTGTTTGCTTTCTTCTTTTGTTGCTCTTTGAGGAGTTTCTCACAGTGGACTGCATAGTTTTCCACTTGCTGAAGTTGTGCAGTTTCCCATCTGATTAACAAATGTCTCACTTTAGCTGCAATCTCAGGCTTCATGTCCTGCATGAAACTTTTGAAGCTGTAAACACCTACGTGTTTGTTTACAAAACTCCACTTTGGCAGTCCAGCAGAATAGGAATAGTTCAATATGGTGGCCGAGGGGTGAGGGGGATCTTGTGTGCCTCCCTTAATACTTCTTTACGAAGTGCACTCTGAATTAAATCAAAACACAAAGCTTCTCCTTTTACTTGCTTTATTGCCTGAACGGCATATAACCAGCAACCTAACAGGTCCGTTTTCTTTTCTTTTTTAAAATTTTTTATATAATTTTATTGAATTTATTGAAATTGTCAATGAATACCAACACAACAGACATGAACAATCAGAATCAGAAAACTTTGTTGTCTGTCATGACAGAAACTCATCTTAGGCGTGGCTCAACATACAAAATTAGTCTTACTATTCTTAACAGAGATTAAGTTGAACCAGGATGAGATATTGAAAGTAAGTATTGATTCAATGAGTGATTTGTTCACAGCTGTTAAAATGTCCTTCCTGACATTGAAGCCTCTGAGTTTCCTCAGCAGGAACAGGCGTTGTTGTTCCTTCTTGTACACTGAGTCAGTGTGTTGGGAGAAAGACAGACAATTGTCAATCTCCGTGCCCAGGTAAGGCCTCTATCTGCTCCACTGCCTGCCCATTCAGCCTCAGGGGTTAAAAGAGGGGGTGGGGGGAATCGGATGTTCGTCTCCCCCCACAACCCAACTCCTTGGTCTTGGAGATGTTGAGCTACAAGGAGTTTTCCTCTATCCAGGACTTCAGGGTGTCTACTTGCTTGTATTAAGCAGATAGGGAGTTTTGGTCCCTGGGCAACCAGGGCCATGTTGTCTGCATACTTAAAGAGTGAAAAGTTGTTTTCGTTGCAGGTAAGATACATTACATTACAAGAAGAAAAAAAAAATTTTGTTGGACAAAGAAACCAGTACAAGAAGGTTCGCAGGAACACATAACAAAATATGAATTAAACAAAATAAAATTAAATATATATACATACAAAAAAACATTATTAAAAAAATGTTTTCTTTCTTTTAGAAATAAAGAAATAATGACATATCTCCTCGTGGAAAATGTAACAATTAGGCTGTGACAACAGTGACAACTAACCAACCAATATGAACACCAGCGCTTCTTTCTCATTTTCTTAAAATCTGTTAAGGAACATTGGACGCCTACAACTTCTATGGGGTCTGGGGTCGGCGTCCTCGCATCTCTTCAGCACAGCGTCAGCCCGTCGGAAAGGTGATCATCAAGAACCTGGAGGAGTCCATCGACAGCGAGGCGCTTAATGACACCATGTCTGTTTTTGGCAACGTTCTATCTTGCCAGGTAGAAGACTAGTGTCTGATTCCTCCTTCTCATATCTAATCTGAAGCAGGGCTATGGTCGACAGTCATTGTTGGAGCATAGTATTGTGACTCTGCAGGTCTAATTACAATGTGTGTGCTTAGCCTGTTTCCGAATGCACAGAACATCACAATAGTTGGACTATAAAGTCACTTTTCATGTACTCTTACTGCGTGTGTGTGGGTCCTAAAAGTAGCATGTGTGTACTTCCTTTAAGGTTGTTGCCAACGGCTCCAGAAACTACGCTGTCGTCCGTTTCCAGACGCAGGAGGCAGCCGACCGAGCCATTGACAGACTGAATGGCTTGATGTTCAACAACCAACAAATGTGAGTGAATGTTTGAAGTTGTTTTAAACTGTTACTAAGAGAACTAAGAGAGAAATGAGTGTAAAACGTCTCTCTCTGTCTCCACAGAGACTTTCTCTTTAATACACGGTAAAGGTGGATCTTGTGGTTCCAACATGATGTTATGGTTTTGCTGACATTTAACATTTTTCTGTCTAGGATATGACGGCTCCTGCAGCCTGAGCAGAAGACGGCGACGATTTCAGCTGCTGCTCCATCATCAGGACCTTTTTACATGTGTATATAAATATATTAGATTATTAGACATATTTAAATAAAATATTTAAAGCGTGTCTTTTTGCAATTTTAACCTTTTTAATATTTTAATTCTTGGTTTTGTGAAATTTTCTTGGACCTTTTCTGACATTAATAAGATTTACTACTTGTTAAGATTTTAATTGTAAATGTTAGTAATATAAATGGTAGTAATTTTTAGTACTTTTGTAATTTATATTCAGTGCACATTATTTGGTAAATATTGTATAAATAGACTTTATTATTATTATATTACTATTATAATAGCTGTTATTGTTATTGTTGTTATCCCTGTCCCTCGCTCCCTCTCTCTCCACCTGTCCTCCCCATCTCTCTCTCGCTCTCCATCTATCTCCCCCTCCTCATCTATCTCCCCATCTCTTTCTCTCTGTCTCTCTCACCCCAACCGGTCAAAGCAGAGGGCCGTCTACCTTGAGTCTCGGATCTGCTCGATGGTTTCTGCCTGTTAAAAGGCACTTTTTCCTCACCACTGTCGCCAAGTGCTTATTTAAACAGGTTGTCTCATGGAGGTCTGGATCTCTTTTTCAAAAGAGACCTGAGTACAAAAAAAGAACATACAGATTTAAAACAGACAAACACACAGATAATTTACAGACACATGTATATATTCCATAATTTAAAGAAAACAATTACAGGTGTGATTGTAATCATACAAAAGTGACTTTTTAAATTGTTCAAATGTAGTAAGAGAATGTAACTTGATACATGTTTGAAGTTCATTCCATTTGTGTGCAGCTAGTATTTGAACCTACTTCTGCCAAGTTCAGTGTGAACAGGAGGAAGAACTAATGTTAAAATGTCCTGTGACCTGACACTGTGGGTACTGTGTTTAAATTCAACCAGACTCGGTTGAATTGGCAGAGGTAACTCGGTACTTTAAGTAGTAGGGCCTCAGAAATAAACCACATGCAATGCTGCTCCCCTCTGTTTGGACCATCCCACCTTTTCATATAGGCTGCAAAGGTGGGCATCAACTTGTCACAGCACTGATAGAAGAATGGCATTTCATCCTACAAGTCCAGATTAACTGAGTAGAAATAATGCAAAAGAACAAAACAACAAAAAATGGGTATATATGTATAAATTTACATCAAAAAGTGTTTTTTAGGGACTTGGAGGTGGCTATAGTCCTGGTGGCTTTGAGCTTCATCAGTCCTTTGAGGGTTTCGAAGTACAGTTTCATGAATGTAAAACTTGCCAAATAAAATGAGAAGGTTTAAAATAAAAACATGACTTTTGTCCACATCATTTTTCCCATAAAACAGAATAATATCTTTTTTCTGGAAATCAACCTTAGTCTCACATAAGGTGTAAAAAAACACATTCAACATCAATCCAAAATAATTTAACATAAATACTTTCTTAAAATAAATGCAGAAGTGTTTCTGTGCCAGTATTACAGAATGCACAGGATTTAATTCACTTCTATATTTTCTAAGAAAGCAATTTGTTGGATAGATAACATGTATGATTTTAAAATATACCTCACTAACTTTACTGCTGACAAGATATTTGTTATGGTAGGTCCAAATTAATTCCCAATCAATGTTCCCAAGTTGATTATTCCAGTATTGTTTGTTATGAAATATTGCAGGGCAATGTATCATATGTCTAAAAAACCTGTTATTACATTTCTTATCCTTTATGTTGATGGCATTTAGCAGAATATCTGTTTCAAACATTGACTGTACATTAATATTACTGCTGCCTTGCAGCAGTCTTAAAAAACATTCAGGTATTGCATCAAAAACTATACTGTATTCTCATACAGTTATTGGGAAACGAAATGTCTTCAAGAATTCCGTGTATGTAAGTATATGACCTTTCTCATTAATCAGTTGTGACATCAACAAAATATTGTTTTGGACCCAGTTATCATAGAAGATTGACTTATTTTTTATATTTTACATATTTGTTATTCCATATCTAATGTTTGTGGGGGGAGAAATTTTGTTTATATAGAAGAAGCCCACATAGAAGAGCCTGTTTGTGAAAATTGGATGACTCAAGAAAATATATGCGTTTCTATTGTTGCTCAGTATATTTATATGCGCTTTCCGAATTCATTGTGCGCAAATACACTCTATGTTACGGTTTCGTGCCAAACCCGGAAGCAATGCACGCTCCTGCTCTCGTCCATCCATGTACTCGCCTCTCTGCCGCCTTCTTCTGGCACACAGGAGTTTAACTTGTGGCTACATATGGTTAACTTCGCGCTAACCGCTCAGTGATAATAGATACACAGGAATAGGGGTTCGGTGACTTCTTCTCGCGGTACCCTTAGAGAAGCCTGAGCAGCGCATCCACAGACCGCAGTCTCATCCCCGCCGTCACACACTGACATTGATATATCAGTAGGTTAGTGTTGTGCTACCGTGCACGAGTTCATGTCTATACAGTGACGCTGTGCTCTGGAGCGCTTTCCCTGCAGTTTCCCTCAGCTTCAGCTACAATGAGCGAATACTTCAGCCTGTCGGACTGTGACGTTATCGGCTTCGACCTGGACCACACGCTCTGCCGCTACCATCTGAAGGAGACCTCCAGGGTGAGTGTGTGGAGCGCGTGCAGCTAGCTCCCATACATAATGTGTTCGTGACGCTTCGATCCGCAACACATCTGGATTAAAAAATATCACGAGCAGTCAATACGCTCCACGTCTCTCATGTATTCTGTCATAAACGCTTGCTAGTGTGGCTAGTGGTTAGATGTCTGAGGCGATGCTCCTGATGCCGCAGTCACTGCGTGATTCACGTTGAACGTCGTGATGGTCAAACATGTCTATAAATCCTCCTCGAGGCCTACAGGCAGCATCTTCTCATATCAGAATACATTTACTGTTATCAGGAGCCACAGAGAAGCTTGAGTCGCAGCGTGTAGCTGGATTCTGTCACACTTGAGTGACACAACATGAATCACAGTCCTTCATGAGGCCTGGAGCTCATTTACTGTGTCTTTTCCCATTCAAGTCACATTTATGTCCACTAGTTCTGCCAGTGCATGACCCACGAATATGGAACAACAAGGAGGGGGCCCAATAAATTCCCAGGTGACTTCTACTGATAGGATTATTGATAACAAATTATGCACTCAGACAAATTTCTCTTAAAATTCAGTGTGTGTTAGACACAGATGTAGGATTGTTTGTGTATATTCTCATTTATCCAGGTTGTGGTTAGATAAAAACAAACAGCTGGACTTCTTTTTAGGGTTTGAAGATGTTTCACCTCTCATCCAAGAGGCCTCACCCATTCTGATGGTGTGTTCACACTAAACAGGAAGTGGATTTTCACCTGGCTTTACTCGCATGATGTCACTGTGGGATCATTTGAGTTTACGAGTGTCACTCGTGAGAGTAAAGTGAATCTGGAGCTGGAAGCTGGAATCAAGTATGAGACATATTTTCTTACCAGATATTCCAACCTCGTTGCTGACTATTTTCCAAGCTCACTTATTTTTTGTCAAATCTCAGTAGGTATACAAAGTCGTGTCGTACACCTCCAAGTGTCCAATGCTTACCATTTCTGCATCGACTTCCCTCTGAAGTCCAGGTGTGTGACGTCTAGAGAATCTCAACTTTTGCGACACAGCATTACTCAATTTTTTCGGCCAAGTTGAAAATTGTCGACTCGCACAAAGTCGCTCTGCTCCATTTGCGCCGAGCCATTTCCATTACTTGGTGTGAATTTGCATCTACTCGTGACTTTGCATTGACTTTGTATATAATCACACCATGCAAAAAGTTCACTCCACGTTCAGTGTGAGTTCTACACCCACCTGATGTGGAGTGAGGTCATTAACACGCTGTGAGAGTTGTGTGCCGTTGGTCAGGACTCAGCCATCCACCTGCATCTAAAGGACGAGGCGCACATTTGAAGACAACAGTGAACACATTCTGGACAGCACACCCAACCATAACTACCCACAATAGTGCTCTGTGGGTCAACAGCACACATGACCTTTCAAAATGTTAACGACATTACAGGAGGTTAAATACCTGAAACTCCATCAGTCACTCAGAAGTGATGAAGCCTTTTAGATGAGAGGTGAAGCATCTTCAACCTTAACTCCATGTGACTCCAGCTTTGCACAACCTGCTTTCTCACACAGAGCTATCAAAGAATGGAATAAGCTTCCCGTCAATCTGAAAATCTGTGCTGACTTCCATATTTTCTCACGTGAGGTTAAGAAATGGATTTGAAGTAATCATCAGTCTTGTCAACATTAATTTTAAATCATGACAACTTGTTTTTTTTAATTTTACAATGATTGTATTTTTAGCATTTGTACTGTGTTTTTTGTGTAGTGTGTTGTGGTTTGTGTATGAATGTTGTTGATCACCTGCCCAGGGACGGCAGATGGAAATTAGCTACCAGCTAAATCTGGTGCAAAGCATCTTTTCTCTTCCTTGAGACTAATGTATTTGTACACGGTCCCTGATGTAAAGAAACTAAACTAATTAAAAGGAAGTCCGGTTGCTTTTTATTTAATATATACAGTATGATTCAAACTTTACAGCAGTGAGTTGCTTGTTTCCCATTAATGGTTGAAATAACTTGATTAAACTTAAAGCTGCAGTAATCAATATATTTATAATGGATCAAATAACTTGTCCATCCAGAAAATGTCACACATGCTTTGTAGGTGGTGTGCATCTAATAATTGGTTTCTTCAATTTGCTTACTTTTACATTTTTAGGCTTATTTCAACTTGAGTGATTTTTATGTCCGTTTGCTCACATTTACCTGTGATAGAGGTTATGGTCTTTCCATATCAGCACACATGGAGTTTTTCAGTAGTGGGGGGCATCTGTGGCCTTGGACACAAGTTTTTTTTTTTTTTTTTTTTTTTCTAAGGAGTTGGAGAAGAATAAAATGCCATTGCCATGAAATTTCAAACAATGAGGAAATAGTTTGTAAACTAAGCCACAACAACAGCTTTTAATAAATGTTCATCAATGACTTTTAAAACAACTATTGTAATGTTACACATTTATTCACATACAATAGAATTATTTAAATAGAAAACAAGTAGACATGAACAGAGTAGTAGTGCAATTTGAAAGAACAGCCACTAACTGTAAAATTCTAAATGTATGTTATGAATGAAACAAAAATCAAAGTCTCCATGCTGATATAATTAAACAGTAGTGAAACTGGACTTTGTTCCAACATCAAATCAGACAACTACATACAACAACGTCCTTTCAGGATTATTTTGCAGAGTGGTTGAGATGACTTCATCAGCAATGAAGGTGTTCTTACCAGAGCAGGTGTAGAAGATATTGGACTCCAGTTTGTCTAGTTTGAAATCATCTTGGATGATGAGGTCATGTCACCAGAATGGATAACTATAGACCAGTAAAGGGTCTACTCTACCCTGAGTGGAGACAATGAGTGGAACGCTTGTGAAAATGTGGTAAGAATTAGTGAGCATGAGAGAAGGATAGTCAAAAGAAGGATCTGGAAAAGTGAAGTAAAGATCGGATTATCAAACAGCATGTCTCTTTTTGTTTAAGGGAAAACCACTTGGGTTTCATTCTCTTGACTGCCGCTCATTGCAGCAAGTGATGTGATCTCTTCATTGTTTTTGCAGCTCATCTATGAGAGCTTTGCCAGGTACCTGGTGGAGCATAAAGGCTATGACAAGGACCTGTTGAACCTGACCCCCGCTACCTGGGATTTCTGGTGAGTCAGCAGCAGCAGTTCCCCCAGCCTAGGGGCAAACTGTAAAAGGGGTTTAAAGAACACCAACTAATCTTTAAGGGACATTAAGACTATATTCATCTAATACTTGTGGTCTTCCAACCTGTGTTTACCTCCTTGGTGGAGGTAATCAAAGTTAAATCAATATTCACACTGGGATGCCTTTTTAATTTCAATATCCTTTTTAGTTACGAGCAAACAGGATATACACTTTATGAATACATGAATTAATACTGCATATAATATGATACTGCAGCAAGAGCTTGAAATGAAGACATAATGTTGTGTTTTAAGGGAACGAAATATGAGTAAACATAGTTAAAAAGTTTCAAAAGCATATAAGTGTGTAATTATATCCATCTGGCCATTCCCTTCCTAAGGGCTTGCTGTGCCCCCTCCTCAAAAATCAAAGTCAAATCCTAATACAAAAAAAATGACACATTAGACGTGCTCTGTCTGACTGCTTGTACCCTCCGACATTCTGCTCATCTCACAAAACCTAAGTTTGGGGTCGACAGGTGGTCGATATTCACAGGCCGATATAATGACAATAATTTGTAGCAGCAAAACCTGATAGTCGATATCAAACCTCATACTGGCATCCCCTGCAAAGAGAAATCAGAAATCAATTAACTTTGACTTTATTAGAAATTTGGTAGCTGTTGAACTGAACATTTAGGCATCAGTTAAAGTAATAAGTAAATAAAAATCACTGAATCACTGAACATTAAACTCAAATAATAAATACTGAATATATCAATCTGGAGCTGAACGTCCAGCCCAAAGTATTTAAAAGTTAAATCTGAAAGTCATCAAACTAATCTAGGTTGTAGTGAGTTTTACTTTTCAACTATTTGTTTCCCTCAAAATCAGTTGATTCCATTTGACGAGGTGACATCGGCCAACCAAGTTCTGCCAGTGTGGATAAAGGATAGTAAAAGGTCTTATAGTTTCAGATTAATTGGTATACGTCTATCTTAAATCATCATCTTCATCATAGCTTTTGAGTTGTGTTAAAGGCTTATTTATTCATTTTCAGCTGTAGGCTAGCAGTTTCCCTGTTTTTGAAGTCCTTCCATTAAACTAAACTTTGTCCCAAACCTTTGGTATAGTTTCTATCGTCTATACAATCACACTGTGATGAAATTGATTTTGATTAGAGGGCAAACAATAGCATTTATCCGATGAAGCTCTAGCACTGAAACTTTGCAAATGAATGTTATTTTGCCAGTTAGACAGTGTGCAGGTGTTTACTCGCAAAAGTGTTAATGTCATTTTTACGTTGGATGCCATCTGCAATAATACATGGTGGCTCAGCAAGCAAATGCTAACAGGCCCTGTTCACATTGTATTGTCAGTGTGCTGAATTGTTTTTCCAGTTTTAAAGGGCTCGTGGTGGATCTGGAGGATGGAAACCTGGTGAAGCTTGCTGAAGACGGAACTGTCTTGCGGTATGCTCCTGCCTAAAGAAATGATCAGCTTCAGTTCCTTTGTCAAAGTTGACATTTTATTCACAGACATTTAATGTGCTGTTATAAAAAGGTTTTATTTCTTGCCTGATTAGAGCAACACATGGAACCAATGACCTTTGCACAGAAGACCTCATCAAGCATTATGGTCCAAAAAGAGAGTGGAAGCACTTCAACAGCCTCAATACATCCTTCACAAGATCAGGTATAATGTCTACAGCCATGTTTGTTGCCTCTGCTATTGGCTGTTAAGTAGGCTTGTGTGAATTATCTGGGTTTTTTTACGTCACCTTTTGCTAGATTTAATTGTTGTGTTTGTTTTTGGTCATTGCAGCAAAATACTATTTCTACGACAACTACTTTGACCTACCCGGGGCTCTCCTTTGTGGAAGAGTTGTGGACATGTTGCATAAGGTAACTTCTGATAAAGCAGGGTTTCATATTGGTGGTTGAGGTTTTCCCATATTCTTATACTAAAATGTATTTATGTTTTTATGAATAGCGAGGAAATGAGGTGAATTCCGACCTTTGGAAAGATATGGTGGCAGCCATCGAACACAATTACAACACATCTGCATTCAAAGGTATGCCTTTTATTCCACAGTAAGAGACATTTGACATAGCTTATTTCTGATGTCTTCTTGTCCAGAACAAAACACACACAACACACAGGGGGTAATTTTCTTTTTCAAACTAGAACTTTTATTCTGTGGTTTGGTCAGTAAGTGGTACAAATCTTAACACATCCAATTGGACCAAAAAATGCAGTTTGTTTTGTTCTTATCACAGTGCTTGTGAGAATGTGCTGATCTCTAATTACATACTGTATAGTACATCGGTTTTGTGTGTAAAAACAAGACATTAATAAAAACAAACACAAATAAAACATGCTGTAAATGTCACAGGCAGCTGTAAAGCACCAGCTAAGATTTCTTTCAATATTGTTTCACGTTTCTTAAAATTGCAAAGGCACACACATGTGAAGTGGGGAAAGGGATCGATTTGAACCATATATTTTTAAACTTTACACTGGATTTATGCCTGCCAGTCAATATATAATAATTACAACCATATTTTTATTTAATCTACGATCTTAATTTGGGATTTTTAAGATGATCCATTTCTCTAAGGAGTTCAATGTTTTTTAAGGTTTTTATGTTTATTTGAATTTGTGAAATCACGTTGAGGCAATCAAGAACCCAGAGAAGGAGCAGTGAACATTATCTGCTGCAAATATACCATTACTCTCATCATCAGGGACCTGGACATAGACGTTGTCACCGGGATTCAGCAAAAGAACAGTACTACCTGACATCTGATCCAGGAAGCCCTTGTTGTACTCATCATAGGTGAAAAGCACTGGTTCCTCATTTTTGTAGAGGGCCACCAGTGCATTGGCACCATTGACATGCATGTGATAGCTGAAATAGTAGAGGCCTGGGACTTGGCAGGTAAACATTCCACTTTCAGCATCATAATGGTGCTCACCATTGTATAGAATTTGGTTGAACTGAATAGGGGTTGCAGCTGGAGGGTATGCCCTTGTCAGCACAGCACTGAAAGCAGACATGGGGGCCTTCATCATCTCATGAGGCATGATAACCTCATGGGACTTTATTGACATGCTCTTCTCATCGTGGTAAATCACCTCTCCTGGTGCACCAGGTGAACCTGGAGGCCCAGCAGGACCCGGGACACCATCTTGACCTCTGGCACCAGGAATTCCAGGTGGACCCTGAGGACCAGAAATTCCCTTTGCTTGGTAGCCAGCAGGGCCAGGTGGGCCGGGGGGGCCTGGAAGACCTGAATGGCCCTTAATACCTTGGGGACCTCCTGGACCTTGAGGGCCACTTGGTCCCATCGGTCCTGGCCTTCCATTCTCACCACTTCTTCCTGGTGCTCCTGGTATACCTGTGTGTCCTTTTGGTCCTGGGGCACCATTTGCACCTGGAAGTCCTGAGGCACCAGTATGACCTTGTGCACCCTTTTGACCCTGTGGACCAGTATGACCTGGATTTCCATGAGAACCTACTGCCCCTTGGGCACCTGATTTACCAGTGAAACCTTGAGCTCCCTGATCACCTTTTGCTCCCCTTGGCCCTGGTACACCTACCATGCCAATGTCACCTTTGGGTCCTTGTGGTCCGGCCTCACCCTGGAATCCTCTTGCACCCTGTGGCCCAGCTGGGCCAATAGAACCAGGAGCACCTGTATGTCCAGTAAAACCAGTTGGGCCTGGCTCTCCTTTCTGGCCAGTGGTTCCTGGGGTACCGGGGGCTCCTCTGTTACCTGAGTTTCCAGGTTGACCAGGTTTGCCATCACCTGGCATGCCAGGAGACCCTGACCGACCAGCAGCACCCTGTGGACCTGGGGCCCCCATAGCTCCAGGCAAACCTGGGCTACCATTCTGGCCAGGCTTCCCTGTTGCTCCTATGCCTGGAGCCCCTGTGTGACCCTTTGAACCTGGCATACCCATTGGCCCAGGACTGCCATCTTTTCCTGGCATGCCAGACTTGCCAGGTTCTCCAGGATAGCCAGGAGCACCAGGTTTACCAACTCCAGGTTTTCCCGGCATACCAGATGGGCCCATTGGTCCAGCTAGGCCTGTTGGTCCTTGAGCCCCAGGAACTCCAATACCTCTCTCTCCTTTCATGCCATTATGACCAGGAATACCAGAATGTCCCTTCAGACCAGGCTCTCCTCTTGGTCCCATTGCCCCAGGGATGCCAGATGGTCCAGGTTTTCCAACAGAGGAAATTCCAGCAGGTCCAGGTGCTCCATGTGCACCAGGTGCACCTCTGGCACCCATTGGTCCAGTTGCGCCAGGTGCACCTCTCTCACCTGGGAGGCCATGGCTACCTGGTTTTCCAGGGCCACCTGGGGAACCAGGTTTACCTGCTTGAGAGTAGCCAGGGGATCCGGGAGGTCCTGGTGGTCCTTGGGGTCCACTATAACCTGTACCACTCTCTCCAGGGGGTCCAGGTGGACCCATTGGTCCTGGCTCACCTGGAGGACCTTGTGGACCGGCACCACTATCCTGGCCTTTGACGGCTAGGGAAAATAAATACAGATACAAGTCATATAATTATTCAGGCAATACGATGCACTCATCATAATGTCACAGGTATCTCTGTCAGATCAGTTTGGTTCAGCTGGATATAGGGAGCTGTCTAATGGAACCATGAGCTGCAATCTAAAACGTTTACTGCTCAGTAGTTCATATGGTTGTGTGGATGGATATTTAAGATGCACGTAGAAGAATGCAAATGATACAGACAAGAATATCCTTTGTTCTCCCCAAGGAAATGACAAACTGCAAAAGAAGAAATAACTTCATTTTGGAGTATTGTGTCCACATTCATTGACTCCCTTTGCCTTTTCAATGTAAGGTTCTTGAATAACCCAAAGACCACAACATGACTTTAAAAGACAACTCCCTATGATTGCAGGGTGGGTTGGGTTTTTTTCCCAGGCTACTCGTCATAGCACCACTGGTCTGAGGTGATGTTCTCACTAAGCTTATGTCTGTTGGCATGGGACCCAGTACAGCTCCTGTGCATCTCAGTTTAATTTGCCTGCATTTTACTACACCCTTTAATTTCCTGCATTGCTTATAGCTGTGATTGTTTAGTTAGTGGTCTGCAAGTTGTCAACATGACGTTAATGCATTTCCTGCAACATAGCATAAAGTTTATGGGCAAGGTTACATAAATGCATATAAATGTACCAAATTGGTGTATAACGTGAATTTGTTATTTTACTGAAGGTTATTGCTCAGTAATCTTTATTTATCACCACAGTCAACATAAGAATAAACCTACCTTATAAAATCAACATTAGGTGTTTTTTTAATAGTGTATCCCTATTTTGATTTGTAGATTTTACAATTCAGAGGATGACAGGAAATAATGAGTTAAAGAGACTGGGAATAACACTCAAGGTTTGAGTCTTGGGAACTCGGGGCCTCAAACTCAACTGGTCACCCAGTTGTTTTTTCTCTTAAATCATTTATGAGGTTGATGGCTTATGAAATAAAAATATGACTGTTGCCATTTTATGTATTCTATCTAGGTTAAAGCTAATTCATGTAGCATACATGGACATGTGCCTTTAATTACATACACCAAGTAGATTATGTTTTCACTGCTGTCTGTTGGTTTGTTTTTTGTTAGCAGCAGATTTTGATGAAACTTGGTCGATGGGATGGGCATGTGTCAAGGAAGAAGCTATTCAATTCTAGACTGGATCTGGATACAAAGGGGCAGATTCAGGATTTTTTCCCCCTACTTTTCTTCAACTTTTAAAGCGAGGCCTTTTTTTGACCGTTTCTTGTCCCTTATGCATACTGTAAACTGAAACCATTGCATTGTGGAGTGGATGTGGATAAAGAGGCCATTTATTTTTTACTTCCTTTAACATTGCAATTTGGGATTTTTTAGCATTTTTTCTCATGAATAAACCACTTGATGAATTTTATAAAACCTGTTATAGGTTAATAACTGGAATTTGGGTTTTGGTTGAATTAACTTAAAAGGGACTGACCTTGACCTTGAGGTATGTGCTCTACTGACTGGCCTTATAGTTTTATTTGTGCTGGCTTAACAGCTTATGTGATAAAACATTCATGTTGCCATTTTCTTTTTATCCTACTAGTTACCTTAAAGCTGATTTACTAAGTGCAAATGTGACTTTATTTTCTGTTTAAAGTCGAGATGAAAAGATGTGAATCTTTGACATTATATTTGCAGAGTGACTTTATTTAGGTAGTGAATTAAAAAGAATAGAGAAAAACTCATCTACCATAGCTGGAGCATTAATAAGGCATTTCTGATGAAATTGTTGTCACACTGCTTTCTTTTTTCTATGATAATTCTTCATTGCAGAAAGAGAAATATCCTCCTTCTCTCTTTGTTATGTCTCTTGTGTTTTGAAAAGAAAGTGGCTCCACTATCTCAGCTACAGGGCGAAGCGTCTGTAAATTTGCGGTGTTTTGTTTGTGAGATTTAATGTTTGGTGTAATGAGAGTGTTTCTGTGCAGTCTGAACTTTTTTCATTCTAATTGTGTGGTATGATTTTAATACCACAATGCAGTCTGTTAGGGTGTGCCTGCAATGTGGTCACAACATCTGTTTTGGAGATTTGTCAAATTTGAGCTCTAATTGTCGACTGCTCTATTTTTATGTGGAGGCACACAGTCGAACCACATCAGAACCTCTTCTAAAGCAAAACTGTCAACACAGAATCTGACTTGTTTTGTTTGGATATAAAATATAGTGTTTTACATCAACTTGGCAGCTATCTCATGACCACTGCGTTTTGTTTTATGACACATGCAAAAGAGTTTCCTTTTTTAACCTTTATTTATCCAGAGCACAAGCGCTCTTTTACAGGTATACCCCACCTCAGAGTTATACACAGCTATACACATCCACAGCAGTTCAGCCACCTCAACCACAATCGTCTGCTGTAAGCCAATGAGACACTGCGCTAGACATGCTGGGCTGTGCACCTTGATGACTGTTTATGAAGGAGGGCAGTGTTTTTGATGCCTCATTCATGGATGTGTATGAAGCAGCAGGCTGTATGAGAGAATAATGACTCAAATGTAGTAAATTAAGTAATGTCTTATTTGTCAGGTTCTTTAAATGATGCAGTGAGCCGCCATATGTTCAAGTTCACAGGTTATCATGATTTTCAGATGAGTGGTTAGAGTTATGGCTGTGGTTTGATTTGACAATGACTTGTTAAGGCCCTCAAGAAGGAGTGTATCACATGACACATTGACTTATATTGAGTTACATGCATTTGTAGGCTGTGACTCTACATTAATGGATAAATTCAGACGACTTTTGGGGCGCATCTGCTCACTTGTTTTTCAGCATTTCGATTTGAATGCAAATCTGTAAGCTTGTCCTGTCAGTTCCACCAGAAGTGTCATCTGGTGCTATTTTATAGTTTTATTTGTTTTAATTGCTGAAGAATAAAGATGGATGATGGAGCTGCTGCACTCTGAGAGATGTTTTACTGTGCAGCCTGCAGTAGGGTTGTAAGCAAATATCTCATCTGTTGACTATCGCAATATTTTGTGATACTGCATTGATTCCCAAAAACACAGTATTAATTTTAAAATAGATAAGATTCATTTTTATTTGATCGTTTATTTATTGTGCTGATACAGGCAAATGTTATTTTCTTTGTTGATAATGTGATATTACAGGAATGATGATGAATTTAAATGCAGACCCGTGCAATAAAAATGCATAAAAAAGTAAACGTTAGATTTTATGGTTATGATGTTGTGTTCTTTATACTATGACAGCTTTCCTAAAATTAGATTTTTAAAAATCACAATATATTGAATCATAACCCCAGTATCGTGATATTCTACCACCAGATTAATTTAAAGTAAACATAGATACAGGCATGCAGGCGTCTTTTCCTGTCTTGCTTTTTTTCTCTTGACACAAGATTGTCATGACTTTTATCATAGTTAAACACCCCTACATAATCGACCATGTTGAGAAAAGAAACGTGTGACTCACCGTGACTTTTGATGGTGTAGGAAACCTTGTTCTTTTTTGGTGTATAGTACCTTTCACCGGTTGCCCCAGCCAAGGCTAGGAGGACGAGGAGAACGCTCGTCACCCTCAGGTCCATCTTGTGATGCGAACCTGCAAAGACAGAATCTGTTCATGAGCATCATTGCTGCAGTTTTTTCTTATATTGACAATCAGCAACCAAAAGACCATGTAACACAATCTTAGAGTGGCTTTGGACTTGTGCATTGTGGTTGGTGCATCAGTTAATCTGTCAAGAGTGAGGAGATAGCTCCAAACAAACGTCAGAATCTTTCATTTCTTAATTGGTCAGATGATACTTTTCTTATAGCTTTTCTCTGCTGAAGTGAGCAGCAGCTGTGGAAACACTTTTTACTAAAGACATTTTTTTTAAATACTATTAAATCTAAAACTTGTTGCATTTTTTCCCAGGCAATCACACAAGCAACCTCTTTTAATCTTTAAAAAAAAGCATTCACAGCCACAGAATCTCTAACACATGGCTCATTACACTGGTAATGTCAGCAAGCATCAGTGCTCCACCAGCAACCCCTCCCTCAGCTGGGAATCCTCTGTGCACTAAGCTGAAATCAGAAAAATGCCACCTTACCAGGAAGGCTTATGCTCCAGAGAAACAGTGGGGGGGTCGAGAGGCTGCTGTCCTGGTGCTGCGCTGTTATATCCTTAGTTGTGGAGTCTGTCTGTCTAAGTGGCAGCTGCTGCTTTTCAGGGCACTGAGCTCTAGGTATTTATACTGAGGAGGGCTCCAGCATCGCTGAGGATCTACCTCCCTGCTCTGATGTCATCTTTAATGACGGGTGCCATGTCCTCGGTCTTCCCTGTCCTCCTTGTCTCTCTTCATTTGCTCTGTCTTTATGTAGCAGCAGCTGAGGTGATTCCCATCAAACGTCCTCCAGGAGACAATTTCATAAGTTCAATTCTTGATTTGTCTTAGTGATCCACATGAACAGTTGTGGGACGTGGTTGTGCACCTCATGAGGTCAACATCCACGTTTTTGACAGATGAGTCACGACTGTTTCAATGTCTGTTTTTAGCCTGTTTTTGAATTTTTGTCGTCACAAACACATTTTTTTGTCGTCACAAACACATTTTTTGTCGACACAAACACATTTTTTCGTCATCACAAACACATTTTTTAATTGCTAAAATTGTCATGTTGTGGACTGTGGCATGCGACAGAATGTTTTTCTGTAAAAGTAAAGACGGTACTAGTCTGAAAATATTTTCCTCCTGTCTGAACATCCGGTACTGATGAGGCTGTGATAGACGACATGCACCAGACTGCTATTTACTGCTGAATCTTTACCTGGGTGAAGGAAAACTGTGGAACCTCCTTATTATCTGTAATATCTTGGGTAGAAAGAAACTAAACTCACCATCAATTTGATTTGTGTTCATATTTAAATGTCCTCTCGTAAAGCTGACCATGACGTGGGCAGCTTTATGTCTGTATATTGTCTCTGTGACTTTTATCTGGGTTATCTTGGGTTTGCTGCAGTGCAGCATTAAGACACCAGGAGGCAGGAGTGAGGTTTTATTCCACCTGCTTCATCATCTGAGGAGCCTCTGCTCTGAAGCTCATAGCTTAGTTGTACTGGAGTTTTACTGGTTGTGCTTCATCTCAAGGGTTAGTAGTTTTCTAGATGTTTCATGTAAATTGACAGAAACTTTATTCTGTGCTGTTCAGAGATACATATCAGAATGTGTCATCTTTCATTATAGTCATAATAAGATTATATTGATTGATACAGATATTGATAATTGAGAGGTTTTTTTTCTCTTTGTTTTTCCTACACATAAACACAACCAAACGTTTTTCACCAGAATGATGTTTGATCCAGTTTGTAAGGTTTAGTGGCGTTTAGTGGCATCTATTGGTGTGGTAACAGATTGCAACTAACTGAACACCCCTCATCTTACCCTCCCCCACGGCGACCCCAAGAAAGAAGTTGTTTATATCTTGCTGTATATTTGATGATGTCAGTGTTTCCTTTGTTTATCCCAAATAGTGACAAAGGTACAAATACACATAATATGGGAGTCTTTGGACAGTCATAGCTTTACAACTCATAAACTGCTCATAAAGTTCCTTTATTGTATTAAGATCTAAAGAAATCTATAGGATGAGAAAACACAACATTTCTGAGATAAACTTAGAAATGATAAACTTTTTCCTCTCACCTGTATTACTATTTATCCATCTAGATTGTTTTGGTGTGAGCTGCAAAGTTAGGGAGATATCGACTATAGAGATGTCAGCTCCTGAATATAATGGAACCAAATGAGACTCAAAGTGCCAAAAATACATTTGAAATGTTTCAACTCTGAGCAGTTTAATGTTGGGTCTATTTTCACCACAAGAAGGAATTATAGGTTTACTCATCGATGCTTATGACGGGATGAGATGTAAACATTCACGGTGTCCTCAGCTGATCTGTAATGTTTGACATCTTTATTAGCTAACCATGAGTTTATGCACGCTTCCTTCTGCTGACATGGAGAGAAAATAGTTCTGACATGAAACGTTGCACAACAAGGTCTGTGGAACTTGAGTTACTCAGTCATGATTTCTTTAAAGAGACATTTACCACCATTATATTAGAGATCTTAAAAACCCAGCAGCTCAGACCAAAACAAGACGGGATGGATGGATGGATGGATGAACTGCCCCTTAAGATGAAACCATTAACAGTTAAAGGAACAGAAGCGATTAAGTTTGAAAGTAAGTGTTGACATCTGAATTTGAGTCATGCTTTTTGAGTTGCAGAAACAATCACACAGTGATCATCATGAACTTTACCACTACAGTGTATAACAGTCCTGATTGTCCAAGCCAGTGTGTGTAATATACAGTCTGTCTAGTTTTGGAAAATCCTTTTCTTACCTTCTGTATCATTTTAATTGCCAACGTATCACGGCCATAGATGAGTGCTCAGCTGTAGGCATCTTTGGTAAACTGGTTGAATTAAATGACAGAGTAGTGTGGGGGGGTGGGGGGTGGAGCTGACATATAGAACAACTTTCTAAGCGGCAGATGTGACTCTGCATCTCACCATGAAAGTGGTTTTGGTCACAGTGAGCCATCGCTGCTTTTGAATTGTCCGTGTTAATGCCTCCCTAAATCTGGCCACTGTGAGGTTTAATGTTAAGGCCCACTTAGATTCACATGCTGTTTCTGGCTAAGGGTGGTCACAGTACATAAACCATAATTAGGAGGGGAGATGTATTGTATGGAAAGCATGATGCAGAGTTCTCCTCAGTGTCTTCACCCTGATGGCAAGGTGGGTGGTATTTCTGGGAAGGGTCTGCTGTAACAACTGTTTTGGCCCTTCTAACATCTTAACATGCTGCTGCGGCTGCACTCCAGACATGACTTAATGCTCCTTCACTGGCTTTAGTTATCTCTGGAGATGGCAGGGATTGTCTCCCACCACACAGTCTGTTTTCTGCATTGTCTGGAAACAATGTGCTGAAGTTTGTGTTGAAATCATTGTGAAGAAACGTATTCTTCACCCTTTTTTTGAGGGAGCTTTTGCACCAGTACTTAGCTAAAGTACTGGTTAAGTGCTTACACTTCCAGTATGTGGCTTTAAAATGTTAAAAACAACAGCAGGGACACACAGTCTTATCATCATATAAAGTTTATACAGTGTGGTGACATGGTTAGCAAACAGGTGCCTGGTTTAACATGCAGCCTAAGAGAAGAAACAGAAGCATTCATTCAGTCGTGTTTTGTTTCCATCTAATGAATCCAAGTCCTATATTAGCTCAGTTTTTGGTCTCCACCAACCCCCAAGAAAAACGTCTTAAATTTTGGCCACTATTTGCTCCACTATAGGTGGAACCATAGTTTCTATAGTTCTAGAAAACATCAGTTTCATTGTATTCACAACCCAAAAACTAGGGGATAAAAGGAGCTGATGGGCTTCAACCTTTTGGACACCCATTGACATATGATACTAGATTGTTTCTCAGTACACCATAGGACCAAAAGAACCTTTTCATAATAGGAAAAATGTTTCTTTAGTTCTATGGTATCCACACAGCAAGAGGTAGCAAAGACTGTAGCTCTTAGAACTCGTTCTTCAAACTAGTTACTCTACTAGCACAAAAGGAACCGTGAGTAACAACGTATGGTGATTGGTCCAGACGTAAGTGTATGAACACGTGAGCCACTGCAGCCCCATCAATCGTCATTTTTATAAACCTGTGTGGAGAATTAAGTGTGTAAAATGCTACAGCAACCACTGGCCATCCTACGTTACTTCAGCACTTCTCTTGGTGGTGTGAACGCAAACAGAAACTTGAGAGCACATACGTCTGCCAGCACCAGTGTCATTAAAACATGGTCATTTATTTTTTTGAAAGAAGGAAATTAATAATCTGATTTTTGACCATTGAAACTAAATTTAAATGGCTAAATATTATTTTCATTAATAATGTAGATTGTATTTTTAAAATGACAAATTTTAGGAATTAAAATGCAATATTTTAATAACATATTCATTTTAGAAAATTTGTATCACACCTGTACAATCATACAAATGATGGAAGGGGCGCTACCTAATGCAATCTTGGTGTGGGAGCTTTCCATACAGAAGCTGCTCAAAGTCCACTGCAGATAACTGCTGCAGGAATAGTGCTTTTTACAGCTGATCTCTGAATAAGTCCTCATCTGTATGCATCTGGATGTTTTCCAACAGCCAACACAGATATGTTAAACCTAGATCCAGGTACTCCCACAACTATTTGAATTTTTTGTCTTTCTATTTATTTGTAGCATTGACAACATGTGCAAACATGAAAAGGTATATCAGTAAAACAATATAAAAATATAATGACAATAAGTAGCAAAATAATATGATTTAATAGTTGTAGGAGCACATGGCCTATTTTTTGTTACCGCACACTGAGTGTAACTGAATTCAATGAATAATCATCATGATCCAGATTTTTAAATGTCTTGGACACAAACACATTAATTCATAATTCATAATTTCTATTTTATAGGTCAGCATTGTCAAAATGTATGAATCCATTCATGAAATGTATCTTTATGAAAACCTCTAAAAATGTATATTCTCAACATATTTCCAATATCGCTTGTTTACTTTCTGGTTGTCATATCGAATATATAGTTTCTTATCTGTTTTTTTAACACCTTGCTGTGTGTTTTTCTGTTTTTGGACTGTCTGATCTCCATTTGGTCCCAGAGATTAGAGGATGCCATGGTGCCTGAGAGAAAGGAGAAAATAAATACAGGTTGACATGCCTATGCCTGCAAAGAAGAGTGGAAAGCAGGAGCTAAAGATAGTGTTTGAGCTGGGAAGTGATGGTGGCTTAGATTTAACGTTTTAATAAACCAAATATGCCACTAAGAGGCACTTAGAGCTTTATGAATGGAAGGACTTGAAGCTGGACCTCCTGGCTGATTGTTAGCTGCAATTACAGGCACCCAAAGACAAAAATCATGGTTGGAAGTCTGACCATCCTGAGGCTAACTGTAATTCAGAATAGCAACCAAAAGCCCTCACTGCATCCCTGTGGATTTTCATTTCTTTCTTTTTTTTCATCTTGGCAAAATATTGTCCTAGTCATTATGAAATTATGGAAAGGTTGGTGTTACGAAAGTCAGAGACAATGAATTTCTTAGTTACCAAATCAGATTGTGAGCTTATTTTGGGATTTGTTTAGGAGCAGGCAGTGGGTTACTTTAAAGCCAGTTATCTCATTCAAAGCTGAGTAAGTGCTCTAATGACCAGTGCTTTTTACAGTACCCCTCACACTAGCTCATAATCAGGGGTGGTGTTGAAATCTGTCAGTCCCAGCAGCCGAGGATCTTAAATGCTCTTAGACAATTGCACATTTTGGTCTGTGATGAGATATGATGTATTGCACATATTTTTGATCTGCTTGGCGTCGATAGTATGGAAGCCCAAAACGGCCTTGTTTTGTCTTGTTAAAATGCAATACAGTGTTGATATAAATCAAAATTTCCTGAGTCCAGTTGAAAGGCCTCCAGCTCTTCAGTGTACAGAATTCCATTTCCTAACCAGGAAAGTGTTGTGGAAAACTCATTGACTTATAAACTTCCCACAAGCATTGGAATGTAGCTCCCAAATTCTTCTTTTATTTATGACCTTGATGTTAAATAGCCCCCTCAGTATGTTTTGTAGTGGAAGGGAAGCACCATGCCCTCCCCTATGTCCACAGAACAGGTGAAGAGCTCTTCGTGCGGCAGCAGGGGCGCGGCTTCATAGCTTAGCGAACTGAACTGGTCTTTACTTGTCACGGCTCATTGACTGCAAGTCACTTTTGCTGCTGGATGTAACATTACTAACGTTATAACCAGGAAGCTGCAACCAGCGATACCACAGGCCAAGCAAACGGCTCATTCCAAGCAGGCATGTTTAGAACAGACACTGCACTAGTCATGAGTAGATGAGACAGGCTCCGCAAAATATGGTGGTCCGGTGGGGATTCTGCACACGATGTAGACTGTTATACTTTGAGTAAAGCACAATTGATCTGTGTTCTTATTTCAATTGCTGCTCATACCAGCAGACAGGCCAACAGCTGGGGATGAAGTGAGTTTGTTGTCAAATGGAATATGGCCGATTCTTTTTCTTTCAAGCTATTAAAATGTATATTTCATTGGCCACATTGACCATTGGCAGTTTGTACTAAATTATTATTATTTATAATAATATTTATTATTATAAATGATATAGATATATATCTATATATAGATATCTATATCTATAGATATATCTATAGATATAGATATAGATATATATATAGATATATATAGATATAGATATATATATATAGATATAGATATATAGATATATATATAGATATAGATATATAGATATATATATCTATAGATATATAGATAGAACAATGAAAACACGATGTGTTTAATATTAAGTATACTGGTCTGCTCTGGCATTTGATTTAATATCAAACCAGTTTGAAAGGTTTTATACAGTCCCAACCCTACACTGATTTACTCTCCATCCACACACACACCCTGAATCAATCATTGCTAGACCTGCATGGATATACCCAACTTATCATTATCTAAGCATTACGAATATTTGCAGAGGAAAAGGATATAATAGATATATGACTAAATGTGTGCCAAGACCAAAAACATGGACCTATTAGTGCTGCTTTGGAGCTCCACAACCTTCTGCATCTGCTTGTGTATCCCTTGATCATGTGCACATTTCTTTTATAACACGTAAAACTGCAGTTTTACAATGGGATGTAATAAGCAACAACAAAGTGAAGGGTTGCTAACCGCTGCATCCTGTTTTCCTGCTCTGGGAACTGAAGCAAACGTATGTAACAGTGCTCATTCTGCATGCTTTGTGTTACACTTACGACCATCTTCTATGGTTTCTACACTGGAATCTCCAATTTATAGGATTTCATACTGAAGCTAAATGGGAGATTGTCGGTTTTTACAGATGCAGAGATTCAGCTATTGCTCTTGGGTTCCTGTTGTGTCTGTTGCATTGGACATTGCAGCAGTCGTGGTATTTCCCTTCTCACATTGCTTCACCTGGTCCTCTATTATATTTAATTAGCATAGAAAGCTCAGGCCTGATGATTGACTGACTGACTGCATAGGTGGTGTTAGTGGTGAGAAAAGGTGTTGGAGGCCAAACCCAACATCTTAAACGCTGCCGATGCTGTTATGTTTATGGTTTTCTAGAAGGACCAGTGTTTAACAAATTATGCAAAGCTCCAAATAATTATGGGACACAAAGATAGAAAGAAAGAGAGCAAGGCTGGCTGCCTCCACAGACGCCAGAGGCCAGGGGTCCTCATCTATATTTGTCCAAAGGCCAGAATTTTTTTAAGCAAACAGGATGGGACTGGACTGCCCCAAAAAAAGATTATGTATATATATATGTATATATTATATATATTTTATTTATATATATATATATATTTATATATATATTATATATATTTCTATTTATACATATGTGTGTGTGTGTGTATATATGTGTGTGTGTCTTTGTGTGTGTATATATCTGGGGGGGGATGTGTGCGTGTATATATATGTGTGTGTGTATGTGTGTGTATATATACTTTATACGAACATATCCCATGCACTAAAAAGGACTCTTGATATTTTGGTAATTTTAAAAAAGTGGTTTCTGGAGCATTTGCTTTTATTGGAATACTGTATTAGCATCAGGATGGATGTTCTGCTGAAGGGATAAAATTTGTGAAGGCAGTTTGCTACTTCGACTGTTCCTTGAATGAATCTGCATGGGCCGGGGATATGCCATCTTCTGATGTTCTTGTTATTGGTTTTGAGACACTACAGAGGATTAAATTTAGATTCAGATGGGAGAATGTCATGATGTGGAGCCATTCTGATCCATCACTGAAGGGTCAGGTTTGATGGTGTTGATTTCAGATTCTTTTTACATTCCTTTCACTCACCCAAGTTGGCTCCAAAACATGTTTTAGGCTTCTAAAGGTTCACCGTCTCCAAACCTTTCTCTGACTGACTGACTGACTCAAAGCTCGCCTCAAAGCTGTATTCATTACACCAATAGTTAATACATTTTGGACAAAGTTAGTTCAAAAGTTAATTGATTTTGATTGATTCTTTTTTGTTGAGTTCATGAAGGTGAAATTCAAGTGCCATTAAAACGTAGACAAAGTTTATCCCATTGTAAACACTCATGCAAACATGAGAAGAGTTTTTTTAGGCAGGAGTAGTAGATGACAAGAATTTTTTATTAGGTGCAATGTATTTGTGCATACTGACGTATGGACCTGGTTTACGTGGTCTGCAGTGTTCTTTGATGTGTTAAGGATAGCCTGAATTGATTGCAAGGCCCAAAGCCATAGCAACCGACCACAAACCACTGCTATGTGTACCCTAAAATAAAACTTTTAAACTAGTCTTGGAGTCCACATGAAACAGAAGACAGAGTTGTTTCTACATATCTTTATTTTGTCTTGTAAAAACGGTCAGGTAAACACTGCCTGATTAAATCTCCTGGTGAGCATGGACACAGCGTCTGACAACAGCCTGACGCACAAAAGGCCAGTTTGACAACAGGGAATACAGTACCAATGTGGTTTTGTTGCCGAGTATAGCTCCTGGCACCAAAGGGCTGAGTCATCTAACGTAAAGAAGACTCTAACGTTAGCTGCATGGCTAACAAAGCCCGAACACAGAACGGTGATGTTGACCTCAAGCAAGATCGGGTTGTAGCAGATGCTGGTGTGTTGGGCCGGGATCGTGCAGCAAAGCCCCCACCAGTGCACAGGGCCCCCTCCAGAGTCCAACAGAAGCCAGATAATCCAGTCAGTCACCCCAGCCGCAAGAAGATCCGGGACGCAAAGCCCACAAGCCACAGAAGATACCCGACCAGCGCCGCCAGACCTCCCAGGCGCACCACCGGGGACACAGGACAGAGGGGGCCCCTATGGACACCCCACCGCTTTGTTGCTAGGAGCAGTGATTTTTTTTCCATGGCTATGTAACCTGAGAGGAGGTTTTTGCAATGGTTAATGTTTATTGAATTTTTTGCTTTCCAGTTGAGTAGAATGGTTTTCTTGGCAACAGTTAGAGAAACGAGTAGGCTGTTTTTGTATTTGTGTGGTATGTTAGTTTCTGACGTGTCTCCTAACAGGCAGAGTTGTGCGGATGGAGGGATTCTGCAATTCAAGATGGTGGAAAGTTGTTGTGTCACTGTATTCCAAAAAGAGTGAACTGGTTTGCATGCCCAGAGTGCGTGGAGATAATTATCTGTTGTGCCTATTGTGCAATATGAGCAAGTGTCTGTGTTAGCCAGTCCCATTTTATACATTTCGTGTTGCGTTACGTGTGTTCTATGTTCTATGACCTGTATTCCAAATTGGGGTTCAGTATCTTTGCTCAAGGATTCTTCAACTTGTAGACTCTGGGGATTGAACTACTGACCTTTCGTTCCGCGAACGACCGCTCTACCTCCTGAGCCACAGCTGCCCCAAATATAGATAAATTATATTCGTGTACACAGACAGCAAACAACCTACTATGGCCAGAACAACAAAGATACAACGTCGGACTGTCTGGTTTTGTTTGTGCTGCAGACTCTAGTTCATTAACGCTCCTCCATTGTTGATTTGCTGAGCCACCACTGTGCTCTTGTTCTGTGGTGTTGACTTTGAAAGGTTTCACCGCCATCCACTGCCCAGGCATGCATACTACAGCATTTTCAATCATTGCGGATCCGTGTGTATGGGGAACATATCAGAAACAATGCTGTGTGAATACAGAAGTTTTTGAAAACGGAAAGAAAAAAATGTCTCAGTTTTCAACAAAAACGTGTCCTGCGTTAGTGAATATCAATTTATTGGTTTAAAATCAAACTTATGCAACAACACTTCACATTTTGAGCTAGAGCCAATTTCTGCCAATATTGATAGTTTGTAAATCGTCTTATCTGTGCCGAATAATCAGCAGCGTGCAGAAGCCTAATTCTACCATAACACACTCTCCACACCAGATGTGCTTAATTTCTGAGTTATTAGTCTTTCATATGTACGATGGACCTGATTTAACTTTAACGCTAATCTATTCAGCTGTGGCCCTGTAATGACATAATGTGCATGACTGCAAGTCTATGTTCTTTCACCTTACGTCCACAGCTCCATTGAGTTTGCATTGAGCTGCAAGTACTGTCAAAAGTAATCTGAATGAAACCACAGGTGCTACCTGTACAATGCTGACATGCTGCTTGCACAGATTGCAAAGCCTTCTGAGATTCATTTGTATTTTGTGACTATCTGGAGAAAACTGACCTGACTTCTTGTGGCAGCCAGGAATTTTTTGAACTGAGCTGAACTCTCTTGTATCCATAAATAGTTTGACCAAAACCCTTCACCTGCTGAGTGTTTAGTTTTATTAACCTTCCACCAACGAACCCAGGTCCTGGTATACAAATGCATGCTTGAAGAGGTCTTTATGGTACTGTGAAACCAGTGCTTATCAGCCCTGGTGGCCTGTCCTAAATATCCTGGAATCTGTGTGGATTTTCTTTGCTGGGCTTTTCTCCTAGCTCAGGTCTGTTGTTGTTATTGTCGGTTTAGATTTTATTTTAGGTGTCGGGCTGGGAAGGAACCCTGAGAACCAGTCTTAGTATGGTGGGAAGAATGTGCAAGGAAGTTCCAACTTTTAAAAAAACCCAGCTTCCCTCAGTGGAAATGAATAAGTAGCAAGTCACAAATAGCGTCTATCTCACTAGATGTGTAAACATCTTTGGTTTGATTTTTATCACAGCTGATGAATGCATAGCACAAATGGACATGAAGTTGGATGCAGCAAAAGCTATGCGACTTGATATTAAGACTTAATATGTGTGTGTGAGTAAAATTTACTTAACAGCGTTTTTCTTTATATTTATGTCCCCCCCATCAAAGAAAGGATGTAGGTCAGCATTGAAATTGGTTTATTTTATTAGAGTTGCTGTGAAATATTTGAAATGGGGTCATATTTCCTGTAGCTTATGGCTGCAGTCAGTTAAAAAAAAGAAGAAAAACGTTGACGTATGTATGGGCTACAGGGACACTAAAGAAACAATAAGGCTGTGAAAGAATGATACAAAACTCAGGCCCTACAATCTTTCAGCTGTGCTGAGACATGTAAAGTCTGGTGGTTCCTGCTCCCCCAGCTCCGGCTCCATGTTTCCAAAGGTTACTCCTGGACAGTCTCATGGCTTTGGTTCTTAATTCTAAGTGTTGACACCAAAAGTTGATATAATTTGCACTGCATTTTGCCTAAATGTTCATTCTCTGTGCGCGGCACTGCTGGAAAAAACTGGAAATAGAACAAAGAAGCAGGTAAGAATGGATTATGGAATTAAAGTATAAAATAGAATAGCCCTTTAAAGTGTAGAATTAAGATCAAAACTGAGGACGAAAGGCTTCTATATGAACCATCTGAAGTGCATGGTCTGAAGTCTATGAAAGAAGTTCATTTAGAAACTCCCATGTTAAATGGCAGATAATCTTGGTGTGAATCTGCCTTTGAAGGCATGAATGATATGACCTTTAAATATCAGGAAAAATACTGCACCGCTGACGTAGGACCGGGTTTAGACACATTCTGCTGCTTCAAGACAGTCTCTCTTCAAGAATTCTGTGGCCACACACTTTACACTTTAAAATAGAAGGGGAAGCAAACATAAGCCCCATTCAGACAGCGTTTTCATTCCACCCCGAAGTCTGTCTGAATGCAATGAAGGCGTAATGGGGTGTCAGTTTGTTCCACCTCTGCGATGCCTCAGTAACGCCCTGGAAGGTAGTAACAGCACCTAAACGGGCATCTGTCTGAATGAAGTGCCCCAGCGTTGGGGATCGGGTGTGACGTTGTAGTAATCTGTTCAGGTGTGCAACCTACACTGGCGGATTTAACGATGCGGTCGTAACAGGAAGTCAGTTATTTGACGAACAAGCACAGAAAATGCGGAGATAGTGAAACATATCGGCTTTTATGTTTTCTCTTGCTTCGTGCGTCACACCTCTTAACATTGCAGAATGCCGGCATACACTGTGGACGCACACACCGAGGTGATGTTGTGACGCCTTGGGCTGGTCCAGTTTGAAAACAGAGAAGGGAATTCATTTCTGCGCTGTTGCACAACGCCTGTCTGAAAGTGGTAGAGAGCAGGAGGCCCTGTCTGTCTGCCTGTCTGTCTGCTACGGCGGTGCAGCCCGAGTAAATGAGACGACCCAGCAAAATAAAGGGAGTCCAGGGAGGATTCCCCCTGTGAACATTTGGAAACGAAACACTGAAAATGGTGCATTCTGGTACATTTTGACATCAATAATCCCTTTAATTTTGAACAGTTTTTGGCAAAGAATTCTATGAAAATGTTTCACTTTTATTAGTATAAAAATTTCTGCCATAATTTTAGATAGCAGGGTAAAAACCGTGCTTTCTCTTTGAAGCTGGAGGTCCTGTGGCCAAAAGAGTCAAATCCACTGCTCATTACTTCGTGAGGAAGGACTGACTCTGACTCACCTTTGTGAGGGAGGACTGACTCTGACTCAGTCATGATGCCTCCCCAGCGCTGGTTCTCATACACTCACCGTTTATTGCTTTGTGCAAGTGATAGAGTTGATTAAAGATTTCCATGTCCTTATAATTTGTAAATATTGAGAATCAGCCAAATCTCTTGATCCTGTACTTAAACTGTACTGTTATTGTATTCAAATTAGCAGCTTTCAGCTTTACATGTGGACTGTGCAACATAAATACTCTCTCACAAATAAAAAAACATATCAAATACGGTGCAGCACGTAGAAAAATACCTGTGCTTGTACTGTACTTAACATTAGCAGCTCTTTCAGCTTCACTTAAGGACTGTGCAAAATAAATATTCAATAACAATAAATAAAAAATCAAATGTAGTGCGCCGTCACTGTCGGGTAAGTCTCAGCAGGTCTAGATGTCCACCCATCCGTCATGAGAGCGACAGCAGATGCCTTAAGCTGTGGACAACTTTAGCTGCTGTCTGTTCATACAGGGCTGCTATGACTTGCTGGCTGAAATGTGGACGAGAGGGAACTTCATAACAGGGTTATAACTGGAATACTCTCAGCATGTGTGAACCCTGTGTTCTCAACAACAGAGACTGGTCACATATCCGCTGCTATAAGAAAACCTCTGGAGCTTGTTATTGCTTTGGTCTGCATTATTAGCAGGCAGCTGCTTAAATGCCATGAGGAGCTGGGTTTGCACTGTACTGGTTTTTTTTTTCCTTGTCCTGCTAATGTTAACACTCAGGTGATGCCCTTTCAAATGAGTCAGCATGTTTAATGTGCTACCAGCTACATAACTGATTACAGTAGCACAATGTCTGCATACGGCTTTGGTACGATCCACTTGTTTTTGTCCGTCGTCATTATAGTTGATGTGAGACTGAAGTGTTCCCACACAGCAGACTTAAATGATGAGGAAGGGTCTTCAAACTCTTGTCAAAACTTTGTCTGCAGTCGCCATGACCACGAGTCTGCAGCAACGACTGAACTAACAACACCCGGACCTTCGCTAAAGTTGTTCCTCGGCATTTGAGTCCCGTACGCACATAAATAAATTCTGCAGATGTACTGGCTGCATTCGTTCAGTACACATGCGTACTGAACCGATAGGTCCGTACCGAAGACTTTCGGTTCTGATACATGTACCGTTACACCCCTATTGTTGATCATATACTACTATGGGTAAAGCGCAATTGATTTCAATTGTCGCACATACCAGCGGACAATGGTGGCAGCTTGGGCTGAAGTGCGTTTGTTGTCATTTGGAAGATGGCAGAATATTTTTTTTCAAGAGATTAAAATGAGTTTTTCATGGAAATCACCACTTAAAATGACGATTGGCAGTTCATATGAAATTATTTACAATATATGCAATAAAATTGGAGAAAAATATTCTGGGGTCGCCGGCACCTATTGAGAGGGCTGCGTCTTTCTACTTGGTTGCCTTTGGAAGTACTTATGCGAAGAATGGAGAGAAAAAAAAAATCTTCAGAAAGAAGTTCAAATCCTGGCTCACATTCTACCTCCTTTCGCCACAAGGCCGCAGTGACACCAGCATTTCAGGTAGAGTCAAACTGTGGTGACCTTAGACTTGTAAATTCCTGCTACTGAGCAACCTTTTCAGTGCTGACCTATAAGGGAAAGTCCTAAATGGAGGATGTCTTCGTCTTAGCTGTGCCGCACCTTCCAGTTGTATGTAATCGTGCTGTTCCAGAGAGTAATTAAACATTTAGAAGACGGGACATGATTTGCAGTCAGTAATGAGACAGTTATAATTACACAGTATCTTTCTAAAAACAATGTGAAATAGTTAACTGCACTACACAGCACAGCACAGTTGTTAGTGTCACTTTGTCAGATATGATAATCTATCTATCTATAATCTATCTACAATAATCTGTAATTAAACATCTAAAAGCTAAATTTTTATGGTCTAATTTGTGTCAGTTTAGAGGCCTCTGATGTGAACATATATGGGATGTGAATGTTGGCTTGTGTTTAAAGCGCATTGAATGTCCATTCATACAAGAAAAAGAGCTACATAAATGCATTACTTTTAACCATCTCCTCCCAGGGAAGAATTGACTCATGTATCATATAGGGAGCTGCCTGCAGAAATGTAATGACCACTGGTTAGATGACCTCACCCAAACCTCGTCTATATGATTACTGGGAGGACATTAAACCCACATTCACCGAGACGTTTTAGAAAGAAAGTCAAAACAAGTTTTTTGGGGCCATTGACTTTGGGTATGTGGACAACAGACCGTTGCTTTGCTGAATGCTGGGAGGAAAAGACCAGCAGCTGCTGCTGGGACTGATAGGGAGCAGTGAAAGGATTTTTATATTCAGTGTTTTCATAAATCAATGGATTTGGTTTTGTTGCAAGAACTTAAAACTTAAAAGAGTCATTTTATTAGCAACATGCACATGTGTGATTCTCTTGTTAGTTTGAGGTCAGTGAGTATCTCACAGCATAAGTGGAGCAACTGGTAAAAAGCGATACCTAATTTTCTCACTTAACTAGGGGACAGCCTCGGGACATGTGCTCTGGTTTTATGGTAAATCCAGCAATTCCAAAATAAGGTGGCTCTTAAGTCAGCAGTTTCATTTCAAATGTGGTATTAAGCTTTAAAAATACCGAAACACTCTCATCAAATCCACCACGTCTCCGACCACTCTTTGACTTCTGCATCCACGGCTAAATTGACTTCTGAATTTGTTTAGCTGCACACAAAGTAAATATTCTGAGCTGTCTGATAGCCTGGCTGCTTTCTGCATGTGACTGAGGCTCCTTTAACTATAAAGCTGTGGTTGGCTGTTTGATCTTCCACATGCACAATAAAATCCCTTTGCAATTTTGCAACATTTTTCCCAAATCCCTCTCCTACAGGCAGCCTACTTTTATAGAGCCAGCAACCAGCCGTCTGCACTGTCATATAACCTTTCATACTGAAATCAGTCCCAACTTTAAGACTTCCATCCATCACAGTAGATCTATACATTCAACACACTGTTGTCTTAATTGACCTTGTGGAGCATATGCACCACTTGTATGTTGACATAGCAACTATGTCCATGTTTTTACAGCTTCATAAAGATATGAGTTAGACAGTGAAGTCATCCATGCCACAAGCCTTCGACCTAAATTAGTGTGTGAAGTGGCAAATAGAGTTAATTAGATGTCTTTTTAAATGCGCCCACAAGAGCCGCTTTGAAATGAGACATTCTCTTTTTGAGGGGTGAAGGATCTCCATGTGTTACTGACAGTACCTGAGATATTTGCACACCTTCTACTGGCTCTGTGTCATTTTGTCCTTCATATACTGTCTTTCATCGTCATAGTTGTCTGTGTCCCTTTGTTTGTTTGTTGACTTTGATTGTTAGCAGGAATTCACAAAAGCCATTGGACAGATATGCCTGAAACTTGGTGGAAGGATGGGGCATGAGCCAGGAAGCAACCTATTTAAATCTTGGTGCAGATCCACATAACGAAGCTAACTTAACTTACTGTGAGCAGTGTTGAAATCTAACTCCAACCATTTGACTCTTCCAGGACAGGAAGAAGTTAGCACATACCGTTAGCATTAACACACAGGCCCATGAAACAATACATTGCCTTGTTTACAGTATCACAAACTATTGCAGTATATTGAATCCTAACCCATGTATGCATGATACATATCATATCACCAAATACCCAGCCCTAAAGATACCCCTCAGTAACTGTGTTTTTATTCCTACATTTACTTTGTGACACGCGTTGTGCACCTGCTACACTATAGACACATTCACTATGTAGTATTGACTCTACTCGAATCAACTCGCCTTGGTATCGTGTTCTTTTCTGTAGGTCATTTTCCATTACAAGATAGTACCTCCTCAGGGTATGTACAGTATATATAAAAAAGTTACGGTCGCTAAAGTAGCTTGGCTGTTTGAGTGTGGCGGCCATTGATTTGTGTTGTGCCGGGCATTGACCAGTCAGTGGTCCTTAACGTTTCACGTGACCTTTGAGCACCTGCTCATCTCACTTGGAACCGCACCAGAGGAGGTACAAAAAAATGTAGAACCAGGTACTTATTCCCTAATGGAAAACCAAAAAAGGTGAGCAGAGTAGAGCTGGTACGACGCAGTGGAAGTGGGGCTGAAGTTACTGTGTTTTTTATGATTTACTGCTAAAGAGAGCTGCAAATTAAGGATTAAAATAGGAATGCTTTCTCTCAACATGCTACTGACCTGGTCTTTTTAGTCATTTCAGTGAATTAGTCCTTTAAGCGCCATAGTGAGACGTGTTAAACAAATGTAGTGCGACTCAGTATGAGGCTGGCTTTGCAGGATGGAGCTCGATGTTTTTTTAATGACATTTTGCTGTTCCCAATTTGCCCAATATGTGTGTTCAGGAAAGTCAATATTTATGTTCACCCCTCTTGTCTCTGCCCTCTGTCCCTGAGGACAGGCCTACATGTAAACACCAGGAATCCACTAGTGAGCTTTAGATGCCACTTCTCCTCCATTATAATGTATCAAATGATCTGTTTGTTTTCTGATCCCTTTGTCCCTCTCTGAGTCCCTTACAGCTTTGTAACAGACATGTGTCACACATCAGGGTGGGGATGTACACAGTTATGTCTGACTTGCTAAATGATCTCTTAGTGATGCCTGCGATTTGATCTGTTTGCTCTCAGATAAGGTCGATTTCTGGTTTGCATGCAATGATAACAGTTTGAGCACATTTGGACAAACACAAATATACAATAAATAATACACTCCTGATGAATAGGTTGGGTTACGTCAGCTTTATCATGTGGAGGATGGACAGTTCTCTTGTACCACGCTCAAATACAGACTGATGGAAGCATTCATCGTATGGTTGGATGTAAATCATTAATTTTAGTTTGGGAAAAATGAACATTATACTGTAGCTTACTGCTCTTGAAATAAATCTAAATTGTCTTTTTTGTTGTAACACAGTGGATGATGTAAGGGCTGATAAAACAATGTCTAAGACTGAAGTGTGCAGTAACACTTAAAGTCTAGTGAATGCTGCTAAAACCAAAGACTTTATTTAATGTGCCTGTATTCTGACAATAGTTGCAGTCAGCTTAATTAGCCTTTAATAGTCTGCCTCACTGTTTTTGTGGCTGTGAACAAGACAATGAACGTGATCATGGCAACTGTGCTTTCTGTATGCAGCCAAGAGTAAGAGGAGGCCACAGAGAGTAATCTGTAACTCAAAGCATAAACCTATGACCCCTGACTAGAGCTGGGTGGTATGACTTCAAATCAATAGCAGGAGTATTTCAGACGTTTATCTTGACTACGGTTAATAAGCACTTTAAAAAAAACTTTTTTACACTCCCTGCAGACTTCTCTGACAAAGTCTGGGCACTAAATATGCTGACGTGTTTTTTATATATATTTTTTATTCAGAGATTTTCAGTTTGTGAAAAAACAAACAAACAACACAACTGCAAAGAAGTGTTCTGGGACTAACATAGACAAACATAAAAGGATGGAGAGAAAATATTGTAAAAAATTCTTACAATAATGTCACCTTTGAAAATGTTTGGAGCCATTATGAAACGTAAAATAGGACAAAGGAGACCCCGAACTCTGGAGCAGCTGAAATCCTACATCAGCCGGAATTGGAAAACATTCCAGTTTAAAATGAGATCAACTGATCTCCTCAGTTCTCAAATGCTGACAGTTGTCTGAGTGTTGTTAAAAGAAGAGGTGATGCAACACAGAGGTAAACATGACCCTGTAAATATTGTTATTATTATATTCAACTTTATAGAAACGTGTTGCTGGCATCAAATTCTAAATGAGGATGGAATTTTAAAAAACATTTTTATTTTTTTTATTTTTAGAGTTTCAATGACATGCACATAATTGCATACTGTTTTTATTTACATTTTACACAGTGTCCCAACTTTTTTGGAAATGGGGTTGTAGAGCTAAATAGGCCTTGACCATGCACACTCTAATTGCCCTTCTAGTTTAGACAATACTGCAACACTGTGAATGTGTGAAGCTCCAGAAATGTGTTTTGGTCTTCAAACTTCACCTGACTTTCCATCAACATGTGGGTGAGTAGATGTGTTGACTTAATTATCATTTAATGGACTCTGTTCCAGACCATCATTGTCAGACAAGTGCAATACCATCAGTAAGATTTTTTAAGGTTTCTATAAGCAGCTCTGTGCAGTGCATGAGAGCCCTTCATCCACTTCATCACATGTCCTACAGTGACCCCCAGTCAGTGACACTATGCTATGTCACATGAGGATATGTGTTCACTGCCACCATGAGAGGCCCGTAAACTGTTCATGTGGACATGGAGGTGTTTGTTCTGCACTGAGAATCAGAAAGCAGTTTCTTTATTGGATTGTTGTGGAGGTAGGATTATATACTCTTCAGTTAACTGGCAACAAAAAAGGACTTTCAAGAAGTAGAAATTCCTCTCTCCCCACATGTATTTATGCATCTTCCATAAAGATGAGTCCCAGCATGCACCTGGGGGCCTAATTGTAAGATACTGTTTTTGGAGATTGCACCTTGAGATGGGAGGCTCTTTCATCAACTGAAGCGCCATAAACCCCCTGTGATTAAAAGGAACCTGGCCTGAGTTGCTGCAGGGTTTTTACAATTTGCATTCTTTGTTGTTCTTCTTTGAGTCAGCAAGATTAAACCAAAATGGATATACTTAGAGATATTTAAGCTAAAGGGAAAATTAACTTCTGTGTGAAACTCCTTTAAAATGGGCAGGGATATTTGGGAATAAGCAATTTGTCTGTATTTTGGGTGCTGTGCATGTGAGGATTCATGCTTCATGCTCCTTAGATCAGATGTTGATGTATGAGTCCTCACAGTTTTCTTATTATAGCTCTGGTTGGTATAATGACAGATTGCAGTGTCCCTCACTTTTGACCTCAGGGGAGAGTGACTGTGCAACTGGCGTCAATGTCCCCACAGTCGCATTTCTTCACATGATGAAACCTTTGTTGTTAGAAAGCATTTAGACGAAACTCACAAGTCACTTTTCAAGATTCCTGATTACTCATCAGTATGGTAGTTAGATTCTGATCAGACCTGTTTTATCATCCATCCTGAGTGATCCAATCACAGGCAGGCAGCTCTGGGTACAGGTGTTAATGCACCTAAGACGCATTGAAGATGCATTTGAGATCTGATCACACACACAGAGACACATGTGACCACTTTCTTCACGCATTGTGAGCACAAATGTGCTTTGAGAGTTGGTGAGTCAGCAGAAACGTACTAAACCTTGCTAAATGGCTACTACAAAATACAAAAAGTGGGTCTTATCTACCAACATTTAGCAGGTCTTTGAACTCACCGTTTCAACAGATTTCACCTTTTACACCAAATACATAAAAGAAGACATTATGCATGTATTTTCATATTGGGAGGGGAAGTGATCATTGGAGACACACTGGGACACGATGCAAATCCAGGTTCAAACTGACAGACTCAGAGCTGTCGTCTTTCTTCTCTAAAGTGAGTAATCAGTAACAAGTTGTTAGTTAGATTTTTAAGTAACGTTCCCAACACAGCTCACTACTACAAGATTAGAACCCTTTTAAAAGAAAACACTTTGATGATGATGATAATGGACTGTACTTATTATTGTACTGTACTTATTATTGTACTGTACTTATTATTATACTGCACTTATTATTGTACTGTACTTATTATACTGTACTTATTATTATACTGTACTTATTATTGTACTGTACTTATTATTATACTGTACTTATTATTGTACTGTACGTAGAGTCACACAATCACTCATACACCAATGGAACAGCCATCGAGAGCCTTTTAACATTCATTATCTTGCTTAAGGACACATGTCAGGGATCGAACCCCTGACCTCTTCCGCAACAGGAGATTCAAGTTTTTTTGTGTGTGTTTTTTTTGCCAAGAAGAGACGTTGCACTAGCTCCTCCATCTCCAGGCCTCGAGGTATGTTTATCTTTCATGTAACACACCATATGCACTTCTGTAGTTTTCACTAGCAAAAAAGAAACGCACAAAAAACAATGTGGGGATGGCTGTAATGAGCTCTTCCCTGTGGTAGACATCACATGACTGTGGTATTGCAGTTGTGCTGTTATTCTCACAGCCCTAAATGTGTCACGCATCTCCAAAGGGGGACAGGTCTGGGCTGCAGACAGGCCAGACTAGTATCCCGACTCATGAAAAAGACATCATATGGATGGCAGCATATTATGAGAGGCCATGTAGGCCATATTTTATACTTTCTCACACACTATCATCATTTCATACAGACACAATCATACTGTCATACACACTACTGTACTCTCGTACACACACAATCATATTCTCTCACACACACTACTCTACTCTCTTACACACACAATCATACTCTCTCACACACACTACTATACTCTCTTACATACACAATCATACTCTCTCACACACACTACTATACTCTCTTACACACACAATCATACTCTCTCACACACACTACTATACTCTCTTACATACACAATCATACTCTCTCACACACACTACTATACTCTCTTACATACACAATCATACTCTCTCACACACACTACTATACTCTCTTACACACACAATCATACTCTCTCACACACACTACTATACTCTCTTACATACACAATCATACTCTCTCACACACACTACTATACTCTCTTACAGACACAATCATACTCTCTCACACACACTACTATACTCTCTTACATGAACACCATACACTGTAAAATGTAAGATTGAATTTAATTAGAAATACTGAGTTGACTTAACTCAGTTTTTATCTTCTTGTTAATAAACTCATTTTATTTTAGTTACTTTGGCATTAAGAAAACTGTCAAACTCAGTTTACTTGAGTTTGGTTCATTTAAACAAACCAAGTACTGGAACTTTAGCTTTTTTCAGTACTTAGTTACATCCCACAATGTAACTAAGTAAATTATAGCCTGTTTTCTGTTCATACCACTGTCTACTTGTCCTCCACTACTCTTCATGGTAAACAGCCCTTTTGTCAGTGACAAAAGTTGGATAAATGGTGTTTTTGGTTTGTAAAACTCTTCTCAGGTATTTGCTGCTTCTAAAATCTTTAATTCACATTCAGGTCTGTTACATGGATGCTCTTGTAGCACACACCAGAATAGATTCACATGTATTATTTATTGTTCTGCAGCTGTCCTGTTCAATGTTGGGTACTGATGTTTTTTGCCATTATGAAAATAAATGTTCAATGCCAGTTGAAACAACCACTGTGATTTTGCACAATGGGTAAATAGATTCTGTCGTGTTTGGGATAGGCTGGTGGAGTTTCCCAGCATACCTTGAGACAATGTGTTTGAGGCCATAAACCCAAGTAACCTGTGTTTAAATGTGTTGTGAATAATTATCAGTTAAGCAGTAATTAGTTCTTTAGAAATATTTCAATAGAAAATAGTTAGTTATACAACATCACTGCATCATGAGTTCAGTCTTTCACACGGTTAGCGACGTCCTGCCTGGGTGATGCAAGAGGGAGATAAAGTAAAGTAGTGAGATGTATTGTAATAACAAACACTGCAGAGCAAAAAGCAAATCATTTTGTCAAATTCATTCAAATACGAAATTTCAGCATGTTACAATACTTTATAGGATATTGGTAGTTTAAGTTATCATAATAACAGTAAGCAAGCTGATTTACGGCCTGCCTGATCTGAAACCCGAGTGGTGTTCAGTGATTGGACTTCTGTGCTAGTCATCGTTTGTCCATAATGAACACCATGTTCGAACAAAAGGGTGTCAAAAGTGCACATTGCACCAGGACGCCCTAGGTCGTAGGTCTATGATCGACTTTGTAGTTGTATCAGCAGACTTACTGGACTTATGTTCTGGACACTTGGGTGAAGAGAGGTGCTGAGCTGTCAACTGATCACCACCTGGTGGTGAGTTGGATCCGATGGCGGGGGACGATGCCGGACAGGCCTGGTACATCCAAATGTACAGTGAGGGTGTGCTAGGAGCATTTGGCAGAACCCCCTGTCCGGGAGATCTGGAAGGAGTACTTTGAGGATCTCCTCAATCCCACTGACACGTCCTCCATGGAGGAGGCAAAGATGGGTGGCTCGGAGGGGGAGGAGAGATTCGCCCTGAGTACCTTAGGGCTCTGGATGTTGTAGGACAGTCTTGGTTGACATGCGTCTGCAACATCGCGTGGAAGTCGGGGACAGTGCCTTGGGATTGGCCTTTTTAAGAAGGGGGGTGTGTTCCAACTATCGGGTGATCGCACTTCTCAGCCTCCCTGGGAAGGTCTATGCCAAGATACTGGAGAGGAGAGTCCGTCCATTTGTCGAATGTCGGATTCAGGAGGAACGATGCGGTTTTCGTCCTGGTCGTGGAATGCTGGATCAGCTCTTCACTCTCGCTAGTGTGCTGGAGGGTGGATGGGAGTTTGCCCAACCAGTCTACATGTGCTTTGTGGAAAAGGCATACGACCGTGTCCCTTGTAGTGCTCTGTAGGGGGTGCTATGGGAATATGTGGTATCGGCCCCGTATGATTGGAGCAAGAGTTTGGTTTGCATTGCCAGCAATAAGTCAAACTTGTTTCCGGTGAAAGTTGGACTCCGTCAGGGCTGCCCTTTGTCACCAATTCTGTTCTTAATCTTTATGGACAGTATTTCTAGGCGCAGCCAGGTGGTGGAGGGTGTCCGGTTTGGTGGATCGCTACTCTGCTTTTTGCGGATGATGTGGTCCTGTTAGCTTCATCATGCCGTGACCTCCGGCTGTCTCTGGGACAGTTTGCAGCGTGAAGCGGCTGGGATGAGAATCAGCACCTCTAAGTCTGAGGCTGTGGTTCTCAGTCAGAAAAGGGGGGATTGCTCACTCCACGTCAGGGTTGAGTTGCTGCCCCGAGTGGAGGAGTTCAAGTATCTCGGGGTCTTGTTCACAAGTGAGGGAAGAATGGAGCAGGAGATTGATAGATGGATGGGGCAGCGTCTGCAGTGATGTGGACTCTGTATCTGTATCGGGACTGAGATTTTAACATTACTTCCTTTTCAACCAAACTCTCTACTGTTTCAATCAAACTCTCTCACATAAACAACTATTCTCACTCACATATCGCATCATTGTTTCTTACATTTACTATCATTCTGGTTCTTACATATGACTATTCTCATTCATGTGTACTATTAATTTCTCTTACATATGCTATTATTCTGTTTCACATCCTAAATTTTACCCACACTTACATACGCTACCATACTGTTTTACATATGCTGTTATCATCTCTTACATAAATTATCATTTCAAAATATGTGTTTATAAAAATATAGTTGGCTATGTTAGAAAGAATAAACTTGTGTGTATAAGAGTAGGTGTTCATGAAAGAGAGAATAGTAGTGTGTGTGAGAGAGAGTATGATTGTGCATGAGAGAGTATAGTACTGTGTGTGAGAGAGTATGATTGTGCATGTATGAAATTATTATTAGTGTGAGTGAGAAAGTAAAAAAATATGGCCTCTCATTTGTTCCTAAACCTCTATGTACCTTTAAGATTAGTGGTACCTTCACAGATGCGCAAGTTACCCATGCCATGGGCACTAACTAGATGCAGAGATGAACTGTGTTTACTGACGACGGTTTTCCAAAGTGTTCCTGAGCCCATGCTGTAAACTGATCCATAGAGTCATGTCTGTTTTTAAAGCAGTGTCACCTGAGAGATCGAAGGTCACGAACATTCAGTGTGGCTTTCATGCTTGCCCCTTAATGCAGAGATTTCTCCAGATTCTCTGAATCTTTTGATTATATTTTGACTGTAGATGGTGAAATCCTCATTCTTTGCATGCATGCAATTACAAGAAACGTTCTTAAACTGTTGGACTATTTGCAGATTTTAACGAAGCGGTGAACCTTACCACATCTTTGCTTGTGAATGACTGAGTCTTTGGAGGATGCCCCTTTCATACTCAATCATGATACTATCACCTGTAACCAGTGAACCTTGTTACCTGTGGAATGGTCCCGTCAGCTGTTTTGAGCATTCCACAACTTTCCCAGTCTTTTCTTGCCAACTTTTCTGAGACGTGTTGTTGGCATCAAATTCAGAATAAGCATATATTTACAAAAATCAATGAAGTTAATGAGGTACAACTTTAGATATATCGTATTTGTACTATTTTTAATTGAACTGAGTGTAAAAAAGGGCTAGGAAATGATCACATCCTGTTTTGTTAATGTTTCACAGAGCATCCCAACTGTTTTGGAATCAGGGTTGTGTGCACTGTTACAGAGAGAACCAAATCTTACATCCTGTTTACACATATATGAAGATGTAAATTTCATACTTTGTTTAAATTATGATATCATAGGATGACAATCTGCACAGACTTGGAAAGTCCCCTTTTGCCTTTTGGTTTTATTACATTTTTCATCATTTCAGAATTTTCCCCCTGTCCAAAACAAAAGGCATTAAAAAAAACTGTAGACAGCATGAGTGACATGATGCTGCAATTTGTGGTCAGTCAACTAAAAATGGAAAGTCCACAGACAAAATGTCCCAGCCAGTGTTTTCCACCTAGTTCCAACAGGTGCCAGTAAACACTTAGTCTGGAGGCTTTTTTAGGAGAACATACTATTTATAGCTTTCCTTTAGAAATGATCTCCATGTGACTCATATATACAGACCTTGATGCTCATTAAGTATGAGACAATGGATAAATCTATAGCATTCTGTCTTATTATATAGCATTCTCTTGATATATGATTAAGAAAACGAATGAGCCTCTAGACTCACACATCATATTTGGTGGGGCTGTTTGTGAAACGCTCCCGTGCTTGGCTCTAATTGACACTGCAACTGTTGATTTGTGTATCCTGTCAGGCCTCTTTGATGTGTGAGAGAGATTGAGCTGCTGCTGGTTGTGGTTCTCCTTCAGATGCTGGGCAGCTCTCCAGCCATCCAGGCACAGTGCCCAGCCACAGGCCTATGGGTCCTCAGGGCGCTTTAGTCCTACATTCACACCCAGAGAGTCCAGAGGCGTATTTTACTCACCGGACACAGCCTGTAGTAAGCTGGCACCGGTAATAGCTGAACAAATTCGCTCTTCTTGCAGATAACATGTTGCTCTGTCCCTAAATGCATGGTTTTATTAGCTTAGCCTCTCTGCTCTGACAGGACAGAATTTTATGCAAATAGGAAATTGTCCTATGGAGGTTACATTTAGGCCACATCAGGGGTAGAGTTAGGGACAGCAAACAGCCTGAAGCTGTGTGCAAAGTTAAAAGTCTAGGTTGCCTAATGTTGTTGCCTAATGTTTACTTCTGCCAAGGAGGTTATGTTTTCACCTGTATCTGTTCATTGGTTTGTCAGCACTATTATACAAAAACTGCTGAACAGATTTCCATATTAACATCAAACCTGGTGGGAGGATGGGTCTTGGGCCAGAATAGACCCCATAACATTTTGGTGGATCCTGGTTTTTTTTCTTTTGCACTTCCTTAAATGTTGCGTTTGAATGTCATTTTTGACATTTTCTTTAATTTCTCAGGGAATAATCAATGGTATTGATGAGTGTGTGCAATTTGGATCCAGATCCAAATGCAAATCTAGATCCAGCAGATTCATATACTGTCCTGTATGTTTTAATAACCTGATGGTTATGGTTACAGGCCACTCTGAGTCACTTAAAGAGTGACATTTGAAAAGGAGAGCAGATCGTGGTCTTTTTTAAAGTGATTGGCCCTGCCTTCAACAATCTGCTTTTATACTGGTGCATCTAACTTTCTTTACTGATGTCTTAAGCCCCAGACACACTGAAGCAGCACCAAAGATCTGGAGGCAACTGTTGCATCACCTCACGTTGCTTATGTCTGGGCCAAAAAGTTGCACTTGAACACACCACAAAGACTACAGCCAGTAGCCAACTAGCATGAACGTTCTGCACCGGCATGGAAGGAAATGACCACCCATACCAGCAGGTGGTGGTAGACTGTTTTAGACACTAAGAAATGGGAAATGAAGACCAAGGACTGTAGTTATGAACAAACTGTTGTTTGATTGGTAAAAAAAAAAAAGAGTTTCAGTTGGATCACAGGTGGTTTATTTTAGATAAACTTGTACAAGTATTCATATATTGGAATGATTGATGAAAAATGAGACAACTCTGGTTGTGCCAATTGACCAATCAGTGGTCTGGTTTTAGCATCGGATCAGTGTTTTAGGCAGCTCATCAGAGGCATTACAAAACTATGGGATGGACTGGAGTGGTTCTGTTGGTACCATCCACAGGTTTTGATGATGGAAACTACAAAATAACCATCGTAATGTGTAACAAACTAAACCGAACTAAACCTGACTGCTTGATGGATACAAGGCTATCTAGAATGTACTTTATCTCAGGTAATCACAGCTTCAGTTTAAAACAGGCCTAATACTATTGTTTGTCTTTTCTCCTCATTCTTCTAACCAGTATTTCTTAATTGCCATCTATTCAACCCTGTAAAAATTATGAACAATAAAAGAAACTAGAGGGGCACTAATGAGATCAGACTCAAACCATCTGAACAATACTACAAATGTCTGTCCAGCTTACCTGGCCTATGCCCCATCCCTCCACAGATTTTCATGGAAAATGGTTTACTAATTTTTTGTTCTTAGGTAAAATACTTAAAAAAAACATTCTGTCCTGGATCTGCCCCTTTGTCCAAGAATCAATGGGGTCTTTCTTGGCCCATGAACCAAATTTTATGGAAATCTATTTGGGTTTTTTTGCATCGTCCTGCTGACAAACAGGTGAAAACATAACTGCAGAGGTCATACAAGAAATCACAACACCAGCATTAAACATCACAGCCATGAATTTGGAGGATATGATTCCACATTCTGTGAAATCCACATCCTAGTTTGTGGACCCTTCCCTGGTCCTTGTTTCAGCTGTATACGTGGGTGGTAAATTTCAGGTCCCAGTGGAATGGCCTCTGATCTCTCCAGCATTAAACATAACAAAAAGGATGGTGGTGGGGTCGGTTGTTGATTATCCTCTCACACACACAAGTGCGACATGGGATTTTGCTGACTGGGAGCTCTCTTAACCTCCCTCAACTGACCTCCCTCGCTGTGGGTAATGAGGCAAGCCAGGCACTCTACTGCAGGGTCCCAGCGGAGAAGCTGCCCCCAGAAATGAAAGCAAAACGTCGATGTGCCAAACTGCCTTTTCTGTTTAACTGAATGTCTAATGGTCTGTGGATGCAATTAAAACTTCTGAAGAAATATGTTTGAAAATCAGAAGCAGATGTTTACGTCTGGGGCCTTTTGAAAGGTGTGAATTATGGGCTCTTGATTGGAATCTTTGCTTTTGCTTGCTTGTGTTTGTCATCATCTCCTGGTTTAAACCCTGTACTGCCTTTTGGGTGCCTGAAGGAGCTTTTTCCCTCCTCAAGGTGCTCCTGTGTTCCACCACAGGAGGGCAGCATGTCCAAACGTATGAACTTTGAGAACCATTTTGAGTTATCAAACATTAAGACAAATATGTTTCTGAGTGTGTTTGTTTCATTGACAGCCTTCATGTTCTCACATCAAATCCCATAAGAGCTGGCAGCAAGTTTGATGAAACTTCCTGCATGTTAAGTAGCAAAAAACCTCATTTCTGTTAGTGCCTGCATTTTTACCTGTATTTTGAACATGCTATGGAAACACAGCCTTTACTGTATAGTTCAGAAACATGCATGGGTTTGTGATACAGGGGATGCGGGCCAACAGAAGTCCTTGGCTGAGTTCAAATCCATCCTCAGATGTCCTTTTCCTTCACTGTCCGACTGCATTGAAGCTTCTACCAAAAATTAGGCTTGCATTTCACCCTTCATTGCTGAGCCAACCTCTGCTGATGCGGTAATGATCGTGATGAATGAAATAAAATGCAGTTACTGTCATGAGAACACTCACAAATTCCAAATGTTGTTCTTCCATGCAGTGTTAGCAGAATGGAGAGACATGGAAGACTTACAGTTGTCATGACTTTGGACCATTGGTCAGTTCTCTGGCTCAGAATTACAACTCAAGATCTAATGTGGCCGTTTTTCCCCTACTGATTAAAATTATGGTCTGCACTAAATAACATAAACACTATTAGTTCAGGTACCGGCTCTCATGTTTAGCCCGACCTACATTTGGGCCTAAGGATGGCAACAATAGGTGTTTTCAGACCAGAGGAACCTTGTCATAGAACGTGGTTCTAATGTTAGAGCCCATCTTTTTTTGCATCTGCACTACAAGAACTATTGTAATGGTTGTAGTTGTTAGATCTCAGTTTTTTAGCTCCTGCTTCAGAGTAGGTACTTTGAGTGAGAACATTTATTACTTGGACATCTTGTATTTCGCCTTTATTGAACCAGGTACAGTATGTCCTATTGAGATCAGAGATCTCTTTTCCAAGGGAGACCTGGCCAAGAATAGCAGCAACACAAAGTTTCACATCAAATCACATAAATCAAAATACAATAACAAAATCACAGAAAACAACAACTACAAACACAGATGTTGCAGGTAACTCACAACGACAATACTCATTCATATTTCAAAATACTGCAAATTATATTCAGCTCCAAAAAACCCCAGAAAAGCTGCCAGTTAGAGCACAAGTACAGATAATGGTAGCCATGAAAAACAATAAAGCTTTTCATCTAGTTGCATTGGTGTAAACTGGCCTTGTTGTCGGTCTTCGGTCTGAATGGGACGTGTTTCAGCACCAACACTATAATTGTGTTGTTATTTTGGAGTAAAACTTTCTCATAAACAATGCAGCTTTGCTCGGCCTATAGCAACGTTTCAGATCTGAGTTCTTGGTTTGCTACAATGCAGCACCATGTAGGTTTTTTACTGATCGCACTGATAAGAAAACATCAGAACTGATCTGTGTGTCAGACAGAAAACAGCATCTTTTGGTCACAGTGTAAACAGAGTCTTTGACTGTGTCTCTCTGAAGGCCCAGTGATGCTCCTGACAGGCTCACACTCTGCCATGGTAACCACATCCGTTCATGAATACACACCACTCATCCACACCCTGCCCTGTTTTCATAAGTCCTCTTTTCTCCTTGTGAAAGAAGCAGCGCCACTTCTCACTCATTGGTTACCTACTAAAGTGACTGCATAGCAGAGGAGAGGGTAGTCTTACATTACTTTCATCCATTCCTTCTTTCAGAGTTTTCTAACCCATTATTCACACATGGATTCCATTATATTATGGCAGTCAACATCAAGTGTCTCTATTCCTTATAGATTGTTTTATTTGTGGTGTTTTATATTCATGAGGCTTTGTCAGGATCATTTGGTGGAGAGGTACAGTATGTTCTGTCGTGGACTGGGATTGTGTAACATATCATAGCTGCTATATCAAACTCAGTACAGTACGCTGATGTTCTGGAGGACAGAGGGGGGGCTTCAAAACGAGGAAAGTCCAAAGACGGTGCCTCAGAAGTGGGCAACATAACCCTGTGCCCCCTTTTTAGGCCTCATTCAGACCAAATCAGGCATCGCAGGGTTTAAGAACAATAAATCTTTCAGAGAGGATTTTTTTTGTGGGTTCCCTGCTGGTGGAATCATCCTGGTAGGAACATGTTTTTTGAGGCACCAGCCACATAACCGTGGAGCAAGTTGTAATCAGCTTAAACTACAATACTGTTGACAAACCACCTGATTGCATGGTTATGTGATCCGTGTCCATCACGGGATGTCAGGTTGCATTTCTATTTCTGGAAACGCTGACGCCTGCACCGCCACAGCCTCAATGCACAACCCGGTTTGTCCTAATGAGGCCTTTACTCTATAAATACAAATATGGAGGATTAAACAGAGCAACATGAAAACTTACACCAAACATTAGCTATTACCTAGTTTCTAGGTAATATGCCTGTTCATACAAACCCAGCAGCTCCTGTAAAAAGCCTTCTTCATTGGTCTTCCTCAGTTTAACCTGTAAAAGTCCAGTGGAGAGAAATGGAAGCTTTCATCCTTTTGTTTGTCTGCTAAAGTTAAAAAAAATAACCCATCATTAGTGGTGTGTTAGTCATTCATTTAAAGACCCGTCTGAAGCTCCAAAGTGTGCAAATGTCAGATGTATCAGAATCTTTTTTGTGTTTCAACATTTTCAACCATTTCCAACTCTTTATGTTTGTGGTTTGATGTTTCTTCAGATAAATGTGTTATCGATGCAAAGACTGTCATTGAGTTATAAATATAACTTGATACTGTACCAAACTTTACCAGTAGCAAACATTGGTGTGAACAAGTATTGGAGCCTCTCCTGGTTCCTTCTATTTTTGTGTGTATCTCATACTAAACTGTGTCAGATCTTCAAACAAAATTTAACGTAGACGACCTGAGTAAACACATAATGCAAGTTTTGAATTATGATTTTATTCAATAAGGCTAAAAGATGATCCAGTACCTAAATCACTAGAGTGACATGGTGTTCACCCCCTGAACATAAGAGCTAGTTCTGCCACCTTCAGCAGCAAACTGAACCAAACCCAGTTAAAAAGTCAAAGGAAATAATCCTAGTGAGGTTTTGTCCCACAGGAGTTTCTTTGCTCCTTGGCATAGATTCTAAGATATTTCCTCATATGGTGTTTTGATCAGGTTGACACTGATCCAGTATCTCAGTTCTACTAAGTTTAGATCTGGAGACGACAGCGACCATAGTAGCCTATATGTCACAGACCCTGATCGTCCCATCTGCTTTGTGTCGTTGAGGTTGAAGCTGCTCTTTTAGCTGTTTGTATTTCTGTACAGACGATGCAGGCACGTACTTCCCCAGTGTGAAGAGGGACCCGGGTCGGTACCTGCAGACCTGCTCTGACTCTGTGAAGACCTGGTTACGCAGCATGAAGAACGCAGGGAAGGTCCTCCTCCTCATCACCAGCTCCCACAGTGACTACTGCAGGCTTATCTGTGAACACATTTTGGGGTAAGACTTCCCCCACTGAGACCACAGACTGGCTCCTCCTTAAGAGGACCAGGACTTGGTCAGCAGTTCTCACCATGATAGTCCTCATGGGATTTATGACCTGAGAGTTCAAGCTGTACATTCCATCAGTCATTCCTTTAGTCAATGTTGGCTGACGTGTGCTGTGAATAACCATCATCATCACATACATATTGGAGGGTTCACTCATGTAGCCTTCAGCAGGAAACACTGAACTTTAGCTGTTCCTTTTTTTCTTCTGTTTTTACTTTATTTGGCACATTGTTCAGTCAAATAAAAAATAATTAAGACTCCAGGAGTTTAATAGTTCTTTGAATCAAAAACCCCAAATTAGTGCACACTGTGCTACATTAAACCCCCTTAACCTTGTTGATGAGGTTAACAAGGCCTTAATAATTAGGTCACAACTCATTTATACAAAACTCAGTTAAAGATTATAAAAAGGTATTTTCCTTGTCTGTGTATCTTGTTTACTAAAAATACCATTCTAAAATCTTTCACCCATCAAGAGTTCCACGTAACAAATGTGCATAGACACAGTTATTCTCAAGTGTTTCCTCTGTCAGACTTTACATTTTTACCAACAACACATTTTACACCGACACTGGTATCTTAGTCATCATCAGCTCCACACAAACATGTTAACTCTCATATTTAACTTCACTGTAAGTATGAAGGTTCAACTTTGTAAATAGGAGTTCAGTAAATTATTCTTACTAGCATAAAAGAAAAGTAGATTTTAAAATGAAAAGTCAGCTAACATTAAAGTTCAGAAAAAGCTACAAAGTGAGCCTTGAGTTCAGATTATCTTGTCAACCCCTCACAGCTAAAAACGGCTACGGTGACTGTGAATATTAGACTTACATGGCAGGTAGTCTGCAGCATGACTCCACATGATGCTAATGCTTTATGTCTGTTGATGTGTAAATAAACAACTGTATGCTAACAGCTAGGCAGCCTAGCTGTGCAGTATGTTCTGCCGCTAGGTGTCTCTCATGCTACGTTCATGGCACAGGATGTGTTTTTTTGCTCTGAAACTTGTGCAGAGATTTGGTGCCTTGATTCCCCAACTTGACGTCATAATGGTGACAATAATATTACAAATGCTAATTAATTGATTTTAACAAGTCACTTAATGTTGGATCTGATATGTTTGCAGTCTTAAGAACTGCCAACGTTACAGTTTTTGTAAAGACATTCATAATAATTGATATTGGAGCTTTATTGATATGAACATGATTGGTTATTGATATGGCCGATCATCAGGACATCCATATTGTTTTGATCCTGCAAACTTATGTTTTTTCAGAGGTCATAAATTCCCATATTGGGATTTTCAGTTTCACTGTTGAACGCAGCATCTATCAAATGAAAAGATGTAGTTGGATGATGTAGTAAAGTGAGGCGGCATCATGGGAGTTGTTGTCTTCATTGTGAAACAACCACCATTGCTGATGACAATTAGATTTTGGTCACTGGGGCAGAAATATTCAGAGGAGGTAACATTCACTCCTCACTGCATGATTCATTACTGAAGGTTATAACCACAGGTGACTAAATTAAACGTAGTGTTACCTTGAATAAAATTACCTCTGGGTTTGAACGTCATTGGGAACATCATGATTATATACAGTACTGTGCAAAAGTCTTAGGCAGGTGTGAAGAAATGCTGAAAAGTAAGAATGCTTTCAAAAATATAAAATTTAATTGTTTACTTTTATCGATTTACAAAATGCAAAGTTAGCAAACAGAAGAAAAACCTAAATCAAATCAATATTTGCTGTGACCACCCTTTGCCTTCAAAACAGCATCAATTCTTTACAGCATTTCTTCACACCTGCCTAAGACTAAGCACAGTACTGTAAGTGTACATCTCAACAAAATATATAACAACGGTCTAGTTATTTAAATGCAGAAATGTTGCACTTTATATCTTTTTTAGGTTGTTTTTTTTTAATCTATTCATCCTGTTGAAAGCCTGGTACCACATTTCATGTTGTAGGTGTGCAGCCAAAGGCCTTACTGCCGTAGCTAGCTTGTTGTAGTTTAACGTTGGCTTTGTGCATTACTGGCCCCCATCTGTTTGCTCTGCACACTGTGTGGTTTAGTCTTATTTTCATAGTGTAAGCCCTGCTATTCACTCAATCAAGCAGCAAGAGAGCCTTGAAAAAACGTAGTGTCCATGTTGCTGCTGGGCTTTAACAAACAGAAGCCCTTCTTGTTCTGTTCTGTGACACTCCTCCGGCCTGATTAAGTGGTCTGTTCTTTCACTTTTCATACTCAGACCACTTTGTGGTCCAGCCCCCCCCCATTTCCTGTTAAGCAGCACACAGCCTGGTAATTCCTGTTGTTCCTCACCCCTTTTCCCCTTTTCATTACTCCCCCTCTTCTGTGTCTTTGACCTGCATGTGTCGCCTCCCAAGGACCCCAGCTGTGTATCAGTGTGTGTTTGTTCAAAATCATGTTGGAGTCGTGGCTTTACAAGGTCAGGCGATGCAGATTTATGTTGTGATAGCCACAAGAGGAAGTACGGTCAGCTTCATCTCTCCAGAGGTTGTTTGTGGACAAGTGTGCTGCGTTCAGACTGAGTCAGCCTGTTTTAAGATCTTTCCTGTTTTTCATACGCCCAAATTACATGTAGCGACCCTCTCCTCAGGGGATCTTTCAGTATGTAAATGTTGAGAAAGCATTTTGCTGAGAAACAGGTTTCTCCTGCATCTTTCCACAGAGAAGCCCGTCCCTGGTCTCCTGCCGCTGTGGTGTGGTGAGCTGGCTGGAGGCCAGTGACAGTCAGCTGTCAGAAGTAGCAGGACAAGGCCAAAGATGTCCAACAGGACGCTACTGGCCAAAACCCAGGTAGCTTTCTAGAGAAGCTGCTGTTGCAACTAGATGAAGGCATTTATTACTGGAGTGCTGCATAGTTTATTGATTTGTGAGGTGTTGTTAAGTCATTAGGCTTAGTTTTCTAACAGCCCAGAAAGAGCAATTAAAAGGAACTTCAAGAGCAATAATAATCTGAAAAGTCAGATGATTCAAGGTATCATCAAACACAGTTTTCCTATTTCTTTATAACAACAATATAAAAACGATATTTTTGTTCAGGAAAAAGCCAATTAATCAATTAATCAATCAATCACTCCGCCCCTGTGAAAAAGAATTTGACACTGTAGGAAATGAACAGTCTTTGACTTAAATTGGAAACTGAACTAAACATGTAAGTCAAAGTGTTTTTGACCTATTTGTGACATTTTATTTTTCTGAATTTGACTTTTGGTTTTTGCTCATTTGCTTAGAAATGTATGCCAGCGCTTTGTATGTGAAAGTAGGTTCTTAGGGGTTTTAAATTCCTACATTAGTAGAACAGGTTGGAAACGTGATGCATTTATTCATATACTGAATTGTCCTGCTGTCTGTTCTAATGCAGATGAAGTGGGGTGAAAACCTCCTTATCATTTTTTGTACAGTCCTTTAAGCAGAGAGGTTTTGAATTTCTGTTAATAAAGATTAAAGATGAAACATTCAAGTTTTTGATCCAAACTGAAGTGAACATGACTTCGTTATTCCCGTCAGGAGAGGCATGTAGGAAATGGTCCCGTCTGTCATAACGTTTTGTTTCTGGAGCATCACTCAAAAGCTGTTAAATATTTTTTTCATGAAACTTTGTACACACATCAATCATAACATGAAGTGGTGCCTTTTGCTATTTCTTTTATTTATTTTTCCCCTGTGCATGTTCTTGTTTCCGTGGTTACAAGTTGGACTTGCTCGTTGGATGAGTGGGATTTGTCTCAGATGAGGGTTTCATTCTTTTTCCACAAACCTTTTGATAGTTTGGGAATTTGAAGCATTTTATTATTATTTTCTTTTATTATTTTACTGTTGCAGTTCAGTCTGTTAACCAGGCCTTCATATGATTGGTGCGTTCTCCCTTATGTGTCTAAGGAATAGTTCCTTCTGACACACTTGGACCTATTACAGAGAAACAGCTGAGACAGATCTGGTACCAGTCTACGAATGACTTCATCACATGATAGATGCTCTCTTACTTCTCTAATGTGTCTGATATAACTCTCAGTCAGGCTGTCATTAATCTCCAGAGTTGTTTGCTGATTAATGTCTTACCTAAAACTAAAGTAGCCTATTGTCTTTTATTTTTAAAATATACTACATGGTCAGAAAGATTGAATTCTTGTCAACTCTGGTAGTTTTATAGAACTACTTATTCCATTATGACGAGGTGCTTGCACTTTAAAATATTTCAATAATTGAACACATCACTGAGTCTTAAAACTTTAAGTTACATTTCTACCACATAAAACACATGCCTTAGGAGGAGGTATGAATATTTCATACTTGTATTTTATGCTTAACTATGGATTATCTTTTTGTTTGTTCGTGATAATACTGGACACAGGATAGTATTGGTATCATTTATTTAATTTTAAAAAATGTTTGGTAATGCAGCACCTCTGCCAGAAGGTGGTGGTAATACACTTACAGGCTGTTTGCAACTGCTATTAACAAAAGAAGAAGAATGTACTGTGACCACAAGGCATAGTGTGCAGAAGTCGATTAGCGCTGAGTGACGATCAGTTAGTGTTTTTGCTTGACATGCCCATCCTTAGTTCTTGGTTTGTGTCCAGTCTTTGTTAAAGTCTAATCTCTATTAGAGACATGAAACCATATGAATTTTGACCATTATATTAACTATCATAATGTTTTCCCTCCTATACTTAAACACCTTAAAATATTTTTGAACAAATTACTGCTAATTACATAGCTCCATGGGCAACATTGAATGAATTTGAATCAATAATGACTTTTTGTTTAACTACAAGTTATTCTTAAATGATTATTTTGATTGTAAAAGCTTCAGTCATACATACCATAATACTCTAAAACAGCATTTTCACATGCAGCTGGCCCCACAGTATGAGCAGACACATCATACATCAAACTCACTGGTTAATGCCGTTCATACATTCCCAGTAAGAAGTCCTTCCTGTTTCATAAGGCTGCCGTTTGCTTCTCACCGTATATGGAAGATTCTGTAGAAATTCTCCTAACATATATTTATACATCACTGTAGGTCTCCATGGAGACACCATCCCCTCATAACTGCATCTCTGTGGCGGTGTATACAGCCCTCTCAAAGTGTTTACTGCATTAGTCTAAGTGTTCCCTGTGTGTACTCTGTTTATAGCTCCATGCCCTCCATCATCTGTACACACTGTTTAGCTTCTCTGATCTACTAGTGTATCTGGATGCTATCCAGCCATTGTTCTTCACACAGTGGCCAGACGCCTCACAGAGGCTGATGTTGTTTCTCTGGCCTTTGCAGGAAGGATTTCGAAGAGCTGTTTGATGTCATCATCACAAACGCCCTGAAACCTGGTTTCTTCTCCTTGGTGCCCCAGCAGAGGCCTTTTAGGACCCTTGGTGAGTACTGGCCTGCTTCTCTCATGCCTCATTGCTCATTTTGCACACAGTCCAAGTGTAAAGTAAGGGCTAAGGTGCAATGGGCTCATACTTAGTCCCTTTATTTTTCATAGGTGTGTTCTGGACAAAACATACATGCAACATCTCCCATTCTCTTGAAAAGCAGGTATGTGTGCATCTGGAGCATTGCTATTTAAACAGAGCCACTCGTGTCTGTGACGCTGTGGCGCTGATGTGCCACTGAAGGACCCTCTGCCTCCACCATCTCCCAGTCCTCTGTCCTGTGCATGTGTGCAAATGCACTGATAGTTAACTTGGAAGAAGGAGGTGGGCTGCTGTTCATTCCTGTCTGTGTAATAGGTCGAGTGATGCACACAGATCAGGTGGGCCGGAGTCACAAAAACAAGCATTCTGATTAATAGCTGATGGGATGAAATAATTCATCAATAATCATGAAAATAATGACATCACCTGCAGCGACCCCCCAGCAGCAGAAACGATAAGGGCGTCTACAACAGCTTGAAGTCATTAATGATTTAAATGTTAATGTTCCGTGTTCTTCTACACGTCCAAAAGGTTAAATAGTGTGGAGTAAAGCAGCCGTCCTCCTGATAAATCCTGAGGCACTAGAGGTGCAGTGAAACGTCCATGTGAGTGTTTTTGAAAGTAGTAGTGAAAAAGGGGATGATGTCAGAGCCGATCTGTGCATCACTTTTGTTTGTCAAGCAGGGTGTAGATGTGTTGTGAACCTGCCTACGAAGGTGCATGTTATAGTCTCTGAATAATGCACCGTTTAAATAGGAAAAACAATTGCACTATTGACTTCAGAGCAGGTTTTTGTCGGTCGATAGTTCATTCACTCTGCTGCCTCGAGATAGAAATGAAGCAACAATTTACCACACCTTATTTTAAGACCAGCACTCCCATGGGTGCACAGATGGATGAAGTCCTTTTGTGGCTTAAACAACGTGGCTACTGGGACTAAAAATGATTTATTGGACTCTAGCAATGACACTGAGCTGTGCTGTGTGCCACTTTGTGCCAAGCAGAAACTAGAACCCTTCATCTTTAAAAAAACCAAATGATAAAAATCAACCATCAGATATCACATCTTAAATAATTATTTTTTTAATGGTTTTTGGTTGCACAAACTAAATTCCATTCACATCCATTGAGGAGGAAGAAGAGATCTCAGACACATGGGCACAGGGCCTCTCAGACTTTTGCAATATAATATATGTCTTGTATTAGTTTAGGAGTATATCATAGGGAAATCAGTCACAGCTGTGATCTAATTTTAATGTGAATATTTCAAACAGCTGTTTGTTATGTTGGTAAGATTTATAGCAGCTACCAACATGGTTTATTCACTCAGATCCTTGTCATCAGCAGCCCAGTTACCTTCCTCCCCTGTCCTGCATCTGTCACTGGCCCAGGCTTCTGGTCCTGGATGCTCACGTTGAAGGTACACACTTGGCAGAGGCAGCTGGCTGGAATCCTCCCCTCATCTATCTTCATTCCTCTTCCTGCCACCGATAACACTGGGGACACATTATGTATGAGGACAGGATGATCCAAGCTCTGAAACATTCCTCCCTCTCTCCCTTGCTCTTCTTGAGTTTTGCCACGTTGGCAAAAAAAAAGAAAAAGATCAGCATCTGCTCTTCTTCTGGAATCCACACATACACACTGCTGCTTCTTTATTTGGAAACATCTCTTGTTAGTCTGCTCTCTTAAGTTGTTTTTACTCCTTGTGGACTGATTATTATAACCCTCTGGGGTCAGACAGCATTGTCTTCATTGTTACGTTTCTTCTCTAATTCAACTTTGTAAGGTACTTGTAACATAATAGCCATGTGTTTCATATCAAACCTTACAGCACACGCTCAGCTTTCTGTAAGATGAGACTCCTATTTGTCCTACAACAATGTGTAAAGACGTCATTTGGCCCAAAACCAGAAAAGTTGAATTCCAGTTTTTAAAATTCCCCAAATCTCATGTGAAAACTTTACTCATGTAGATGAATTGTTGAAATGGGTTCACCAAAGTCTCAGGTTCACAGAAGCTGTGGAATATTTGATTGAAATAGGAGATAAATGTAGAATAAATGTCTAAAGCGACATTTTGGAATATGTTTTTTTGTTTTTGAAGTAGAAGTCTGAGATTGCAGAGAATACTGACTTCATGCTACATAGGACGCTTCATGGAACATTTGCAAATGAAGAATTAGCATTTTTAATCAAATAATTGTTTTCAATCAATTAGATATTATTTATATAAAAGATCCCACAGAAAAAACAGATGAATCCACCAATCCTCACACAAACAGGCTGATGAGGAGCGTCGAGCTTTCTTCTTGGTGTCCTATAGATCACTATGATTCATGTATGATCATCTCAGCCTGCGGAAGAGGACACATCTGAGTCATATATGTCCCTAGCATGTAGTGGTCCTGCCTCCTTATGCCTGTCAATCATTCTCCTCTGATTCAACTCATATTCACTTTACAGATATAACTACTTCTCCTTCACTGCCTGAAACTACAGCTTTTGTTCGCTAGCTAATCGTTAGCTCCATGAGATTGTTGGAAATTCACTTCATTTTTTTAGGGAGACCCAAACTCACCTCTTACAATACATAACCTAGTGCTAAAGCTGACAGATCACTGGTGTTTTCTGACCAATTATCCTATCTATTTTCCTTTAGAGTGATCCAAAGACAAGCCTGGAAAGCTGCTGAAATCACAAACAGCTGTAATCTATTTTCAGAAGAATGGAACAACACGATCAAAAAACATTTTAAAATGGAAAGCTGTCAGCAATCAGGAAAGTTTCCACACCAAAACCAACAAAAGCCTCTAATAAATGTTCATCAGAGACATGTCATCAATCAAGAATCCATACAAAAAGTAATGGTACAGTTTGAATGAACAGCTATAACACCTATAGCTTCTTATTTACTGATAAATCCCATCTCAAGATGCTAACAGAAGGGAAAAAAACTGGATCTACATTTTGATCAGTATTTGCCTCAAAATCTAATCATCTCTTCATTGGCCCGGTTATTGATTTAAAAACTTTCATCAAAATCTGTCAAAAAGTTTTGCGATATTTTGGGTGAAACATGGCTGATCGCTTTACCTCCACCAACATTGTTTGCAGATGTAAATAGTCTATGAATTGACTTCAGACCAATAGTCATTATTTAAAATAAACTCCAAAGAGTTAACTTGAGATCAGACTTGGTTTGCATCTGTAATCAAAAGCATTAAAAAAACAGAAATATTATTTTTTATTTTAGGTTCAGAAGTCCAAAAGTCCTTAAAATAGGAATCATGTTAAATTTGAATCATGTGGGTTGAATGCAGGTTAATTAGAGATTAAATAAATACCAGTGTGAAACAAGGTGAAGCAAGCTGTGGTCTGTGGTTAGAATAACATGTCAGAGACAGGGAGGTGTCTCATCAGTCAGAATGCATTGTTTCAGTCACAATGTCACAGGGCATCATCTGAACTGCACAAACATCATACCTCTCATTCCTCATTCAGCTCAGTCTCCTCACAGCTGTGTGTGTGTGTGTGTGTGTGTGTGTGTGTGTGTGTGTGTGTGTGTGTGTGTGTGTGTGTGTGTGTGTGTGTGTGTGTGTGTGTGTGTGTGTGTGTGTGTGTGTGTGTGTGTGTGTGTGTGTGTGTGTGTGTGTGTGTGTAATTGATGCTGTAATTGATTACAGCATCAATTACAGATAAATATGCTGTAATTGATTACAGCATATTTAACCTGACTTTGAGCCTGTGGTGGTCCTTGCTCTGTAGGACATCATGGTGTTTCTAACCTGCTGATGCTGCTGCTCCTAAATACCCGTCACTCACTTTAAAGACCGCTGCTCATCCACAAGAGCTCTTAGCTACTACTCAAGGTGCTCTGCTGATTCCTATTACAGCACACCACATTTAAAAGACTGCTCATTATGTTTAATTTGATATGATTCACAGCACTTACTGCCATTATAAATATTGTATTCATGTGGCAACATTGGCTATGTTCATAGTTTCTGTGTGCTTGTGAATGTCAGCCGCCTCAAGACTGCAGGGTTTGTCTGTCAGACTTTCAATTGACATAGATTGTCATTGAAAAAAAACGTCTAAAATGAATCAGCAGCAGCAAAACACAGACAGAAAACATCTCAACATCTGGTGACTTTTATTCTCTGGATGGCTCACACTTGGGGTTGGGTACCAAACGCCTTACTTTTAAGGGTAGTGACCAAATTTTGCTGGTGCCACCCATTATCGATTGACATGAAATGAATCTGTGACAAAGAGAGTAACTTAGAGACTAGAGAAACTGAGACTACGTCAAGCCTGTAAGTGTGGCTACACTTTTAAAATGCAGACAACACTTGCTTTGATACGGTATCAGTATTAAATGCAAAACGAGCCAGGACAACACATCGAACCTGAGGAAACACCTGGTCAAACTAAAGCTAAACACCAAACAGACACATGCAGGCTTGGTCGAGGGATGCACTCAACTGAGTGCCATTCGACTGATTTGAGTGTTGATTAGTTATATATCTGCAGTCATCATCTCTTGAGACTCCATAGCTCAACTCTGTCTATGTAGAAGAGTGTGTCAGGAGACCATAAAGATTCATTAGTGAACACAGTCTGGACTGTATGGCTCTGGTTTAGAGCTGTAACCAGTCCTACTGATGGCCCTGAAATCTAAATGCATCTTTTTGATCATCTACAACTTTGTACATAAACACAAGTCGACCTGCAGGAATAAGCAGCTTCTTGTGATGAATGATCCTTGAACAGTAATCCACAGATCTCACACTACACCTGTCAGCTACTCTTCATCCATCTCCAGAAAGAATGCAGCACTCGTCACTTTTCCTGAGCTTTGTGGTGTTCCAACCTGAAGTCATGCAATGCCACATAATAGAATAATACCTCTGCCAAGGATGTTATGTTTTCACCCGCGTCTGAAGGTTTATTTGTTGGTTCACTTGTTTCTTAGCAGGATTAAGTCAAATCTACTGGACAGACTCGCATTTAACTCATGAGACAGGAAAGAGGGGCAGATCCAGGAATTTTATTTACAACTAGTTAAACCTTTTCCTTCCTTTCATGATGAAAAAAAAAATCACACATATTTATGATGTATATATCTACAAGTGTGTATAGTGTGGTGTAGTTTCAGATTGTAATCCGGATCTGCTGGGTCAAAGTATGTATTTGTAGGTGGAGATCTTTAATTAGCTGCCGTACAGTAAGGATTGTTCAGGGATCTGCTCTACTGACATTCCAGTTCTTTTAATCCAATGAATATGACATAGAAAGTTTGGTTCAAAGCTGCACTGATCAATGTTTTTGTACAAACACGTTTCATAAAAGTAGGACAGGGTCATGTTTACCACTGTGTTGCATCACCTCTTCTTTTAACACACGAGTTTAGGAACTGAGGAGATCAGCTGATGTCATTTAAAAGTAAAATGTTTTCCATTCTCTCCTGATGTAGGATTTCAGCTGCTCCAGAGTTCAGGGTCTCCCTTTGTCCTATTTTACGTTTCATAATGCTCCAAACATTTTCAATGGATGACAAGTCTGGACTGCAGGCAGGTCAGTTTAGCACCAGACTCTTTAACTACAGAGCCATGCTGTTGGAATACCTGCAGAATGTGGTTTGACCAACAATGGTTTTCATCCTTGTCCCTTGGTACAGAGGTTTCTTCAGATTCTCTGAATCTTTTAATGATATTGTTACTGTAGACGATGAAATCCACAAATTCTTTATAAGTTTATATTGAGAAACATTTGTGGTGAACCCCTCCCCATCTTTACTTCAGAAAGACTCAGCCTCTCTGATGCTCTTTTTATACCCAATCATCTTACTAACCTGTTGCCTGTTAACCTCATTAATGTTGAGATGTTCCACCAGCTGTTTTCTTTTAGCATTTCACTACTTTTACAGTCTTTTGTTGCCACTGTCCCAACGTTTTGTAAATGTGTTGCTGACATCAAATTCAAAATGAGGATATAATTTTCAAAAAACAATGAAATATCTCATTTTTCGACATTTGATATGTCGCCTTTGTGCTATTTTCAGTTACATATGTTGTTTCGATGAGGTTGCAAATCATCACATTCTGTTTGTGTTTACATTTTACACAGTGTCCCTGCTTTTTTCGAAACAGGGTTGTATTAACCCTGTTTACTGGTTACTGTTCAAATAACTGTGTAATTATTAATCCTCGACCTCTAGAGCTTTTTAAGCATCTTTCAGATAATTCCAGCCCTCTGTCCAAGCTAAAAGTCAACTTAAACTCCCCAAAAGGAAGCTTGGCTGAAACGACCTTGATGATGTGTACATTTTAAAACGCTGGCCTGGTGTTAAAGTAATTGACAAAGAAGAAGATCAGAGGCTTGACACACAAAAAATGATGTACAACAAACTGGTAAAGAAAGAGGGGACGACACACAGACATGCTTTAGAGCTGTGTCTCTGTTCAGGGAACTGTAGCTCTAGGAACTATATGTCCGTGTGTGCATTGGATTCATCGGGATTCATTTCACTGAGAGACTCTGTCTTTTATGCAAACATAAATGTTGATGACCTTAGACAGGTTAGGAATGCACGGTTACAACATTTTTGAAGGATAAATATGAGGTCTTGGCACAGTTCCTGGTTGACACAGGGGTGCCTAGCCAGGTTACTGAGACAAGAAGGGTAATGGCTGGATCTGAGCCCAGTCACCACTGGTCTGCTTTCACTCACAGCCTGGATTCCACCACTGTTGTGCTGATGCATGCTGGAATACATTAACAGCTCAGACCTCTGTGTGCAGACAGTGAATACTCTTTATTTATTTATGTGACCTTTATTCAACACAGATAGTCTCTTGAGAACAGCTTGTTTAACACTGAGGAATAGACACATAGCTTTAAACACAGCAATTCAAAACAAAACTTTGTATTTAATGGTTGCCCTTTTTTTATGATTTTAAGGTTTCTGACAATTTAAAGTGCCTCACCTTTCAGCAGGGTTGTCACCAAAAGTAACTCTAACCCAGTGGTTCCAAGTCTTACCTTTTCATCATGTAATCCCCAAACAAAGCAGTGCCAGCCCCATGCTACAGGCTGTATACACAGGATGTCTATGAGTTCTTGAGGCCAAAACAGTTCTTCCTATAGAACTAGGTGGTTCAATCCCTCATATATCTCATATCTCCTTAATCATGGCATCCCTTTGGGGAGGCCCTGAACCCACCGTTTTAGTCATGGTATTTGAAGCAGTCTCGCAGTCCATATAATTCACACCCTGCTCTCCTTGTGGGTCTGCTGCTGAGTGCTGTGCTGTGGTTTAGCTGACAAGCTTTGGTGCAGCTAGCTAATTTGGTCAAACTGTGGTGTCTAATCCTCTTTCCTCTCCTCCAGTTAGTGACATGGAGGACAGCGAGGGGCTGCCGTCGCTGGACAAACCTGGCTGGTACTCCCAGGGCAACTGGCCACACCTCCATGAGCTACTCAAGACCATGACGGGGAAACCGGAGCCTAAGGTAGGCCAGCGTCCTCTTACTGTATGTTATTGGAGCAAGCGGTCATACCTCCGGTTGGACAACCTCTCAGGCTTGCTTTGAGGTCGACTCCAACTCTGGTTGTTGGCAGAGGCTGAAAGACAGGAGGGTTTCACAGTACATCAGCTCAGGGAGATTCACACTGGTGTGATGAAGAGGAGGAACGTGGCTCTTGGCGTGACTGCGGACAGGGCTGCTGTGTGGCAGCATGCTGGCCGATCACTGATGAAACAGGCCAAACAGTGCAGCCAGCTCCCCTCATACCTCTCCCTGTATGTACAATGCAGCCCTTTCTTAGGGAAACAAGGCAAAGACATCTTTTTATCTCTGAGGTATGGTAGCAATCATCTTTTTCTTGAGTCCTGCACTGCTAACATTGTTCATGTTTACATGACAGCAACATGCTGATGCAGTACCTCATGTTGAAAAATAAATAGAATGACAAGCCATTGTTTACAACTAAGTTTTTTTTGGCATTCTTTCCCGTTGGTCATGATAAAATATTCTGTCACTGACTTCGTTAGGATGAGGATGGCCCATGCCTCATCCTTTCATAAAGGTTTTTGGAAATGTGTCCAGTTTTGGAGAAATGCTGCTGACAACCAAACTCCTGGAGGTGGTAGAAATCAGAAATAAACATAACAACATGAATGTAACAATTCTTTGATTTTTGATATTTGAGACCGTGGACCGTGAGATGGACAGGCGATTCGGTGTGTCAGCGGTATTGCGGGCGATGCATTTGTACCATCGTAATGCAAAACTCATATTAGAGAGTGAGTGAAAGCTATTTGGCTAACGGCTTTTTGGGGGGAGGCGAGGCTTGATGTCCCACATTGGAATGCCTCGTCTGCAGGATCAAACAATGTGCCGGTCCAGGGTAGGCTCAGAAGAGTGTGTTTGAAAACTTCACTAAGCAGTGGTGCCTGTCGTTTTAATGCAGCAGTGTTATCTGTGTCGAGTTTTGGAAAGTGTAGCTCTGCTTACAGGCGTGACTGATTCTTATATTATCTCTCATCCAGATGTGCTCTCAAGTACCAAAAATGAGCACCTATTAATTCTCTATTCTTTGTTGTTGTTCCTCTGTAGTACTGACGTGATTTTCACCAGTTCCCTTCAAAGAACTGAATTATGTGCCCAAGCTCACTACCAGACAGTCAAGAGTTCATAGCAGGTGATATTTCAGGTGACATTTTTAAACAGTGTAAAACTTGCAGGTATTGAAGTTTTCCACAGGACTAAATACTGAAAGGAGAAAACAGACACAGCCCAGCCGGAGGTCCTGCCAGCTGCACCCGTCATCGTCCTGTCCCCCTCCTCCCAGCGCTGTGCTCAATGCCCCATCTGTTCTCAGCCACGTGGAGAAAGCTCTCTTGGAATTCAGTGTCAACCTGCACTTATAGCTGCTGTAAACTCTCCTCCGGGTTGACCTGAGGTCCTCTTTTTCTCACTTCTCTCCACTTTCACCTGACGGGACCTAATATAGGTGGGGTAAATGAAGGCATTCAGGGAAAGTTACAATTATTCCTCTGCACATTGAGGTCAGGTGTAGATGATGGGACACGATCATAAGACATTCAGACTCAATAAGGTTATTTGTGATCATTCTAAGGGGTCTTTGCTGTTTTTATTAGGAACAGAAGAGTTTGAATTCAGGACTAACAGTACATGTATGTAATTCGTTGTATTCAGGGTTGAGCCAAAAGTGATTTCACATCTTCAGCTGATATAGAACAGCATCATATCATCCCTGTTTTAGTCTCTCTTCACTGGTCGTTTTTAGACAGGGTCAGTCCTGACACATAGGCCTACCCCCTACCCCCCAGCACAAGGTGAAAGAGAGAGAGATGCAGTCATCAGCACCAGTAGGGTCTAAATTTAAAAAGTAAATCTCTTCTATGCATCACACTGGTGGGTAAATGTGTGTGTAGAATAGTCCTGAGAGTCTCTCCCTCTGTTTTCCTGCAGTCAGTTTTACTCTTCAAGGCAGAACTGTTGCCCCTTTATTGCCCTTTGTCATTCTGTAGAAAAGTTATGAAGGTCTCTCTGCCTCAGACCTGGCAGCATAGGTACTGTAGTAACAGCATCTGTATAAACAGAGCGAGCTAGCGAGGCGTTAGGACAGGACCGGGTTGTGACGGTATGACGGTGTATAATGTGTGTGACTCAACCGGGAGGTTTTACAAAGCAGCTAAAGTAGCGGTTAGCAGGAAACTAAGAGGAGAAGAAAACCAACTGCAAAATGGGGAGACAATGAAAGGCCATAATAAGAGATGGTAATGATTGTTGTCATGTTAGTCTGTTGTTCTATTGTCCCCATGTCACGCCTCTTTTACTTGTGGAATGTCTGCATGCAATATAAAATCATACACTGGTGCAACCATTGTTTTGTTCACAGTAAGTAAATTATGTGCATGTGCAGTAAAACCACACTCCAGACGTGACAAAGACGAGACAAATTAACTCAAATACATGATGTCACAACTATTTTACTGCATGATTCAGAGGGAAAACTCTCATGGTGTTATTTTCATGACTGATCCACAAGAAAACTCTTCTTTCTTTAGTCTTTTCCTTTCATTCTTTAGTCCTGTTTGTGGTCCATGTAGATTAAGCACATATTTCAATCTAATCTGAAATGGTAGATTAGATGTAATAACTCTACTACCTTTCTGCCTGAGTCACATTAGATTTTCATCTGCAGTGGTGTTTGTTTTACAATGATAACAACTCCCATAATCCCATGGTACATACAGTACATGTTTATGAGACAACAAAGCTGCAGAAACTACATATGTTCTTGACCTTCAAGTTGCCAAGGATATCTGCCTCTTCTGTCAAAACTGCATTTAAAGCATCTGTAATGATCAAATTTTGTTGGCAGGGTTTTTCACCATGTAGGACAAATATAACATTTTTGATCTGTATATGAGACTAAATGAGAAAATGGAGTTTTGCCCTGCTGTCTAGTCGCCCCCTCCTCTCCATGTGCTTCAGGCCCCACATGGTGTGCAGCACAATGGCTTCATTAAGGCCCCTGTGCATGCCTGCAGCTCTGTTTACCTAGACCTGGCTTTCACTTTAACTGTTCCTCTGAGTGATGAGCTGATAGCAGATGGGGGTCTGCAGGCCCACACTACCACCATGTCATCTTACAGCTGCAGTGACAGCAAGAGGACTCAGGAAATGGACTCTAAAACACAGCAATAAGCATGTGTAAGGACTGACAGAGTGGTGGACGGAGAGTAAACGGAGGATGGTGTAGACCAGTGTGTGTTTTATTTGAACTTTAAGCAATGCTAAAAGCAACTAGAAAGACGAGGCCAAACAATCGGACACATGTCTGTTTGTCATGACCGGAAATCGATTCAGTATAGTTTTTGCTTAATTAGGGAGAAATGCCAAAATATTAAAATAAGCTCTAGAAAATTCCTGCATCCATTATCTGGATCTGTACCATGTTTTAATGGACTCTTTCCTGGCTCATGCCCCATCCTTCCACTAAGTTTCATGGAAATCTGTTCTGGGGTTTTTGTTTAATCCTGCAAACAAACAAACCTAAACCAACGAAAGTAGTTTCATATATAACCTCCTTTTCAGAGGTAACACCGCACAGAGGCCAATGTTTGGGAATCATAGCTTTGCAAACTACCATTTACTTGACATGGAAGTTGGAAGAACCACAGCAAAGCTGCTCTAGACAGAAATCTAGTTTGTTTAACTAAAGCTACTCAGTAAAGTAGGTGGAATCACTTTGTTGAGCAAATATTGTAACAAAATATAATACAAAAAGTCACATTCCAACAAAAAATAATCCACTGAACTGGGTTTTACAGCCAAACATAAACACATAAATATCCTACTCTTCAAGGGAAAGAGCAAGAATGTCAGCTTTGGTTTTGTCTTCAATGTGCATCAGTCAGTAAGCAGCAATAATTAAAACCTTTCACAAATCGACACCTAATATATTCAAGTTTATTTTTCGAAAATATAGATTCAAAACATTCCAACTAGACCTAAATATTTTTCACAGGAGAGATGATCCAGTTTCCTGGAACATCCCTGAGACCTAAACACAACAATCTGGGCTTCACAAAAAAGAACATTATATTTTTGTTTCAAAGAAATCTGAATTTTCTGTTGTCTCTCTAAAACTAAAGCAGTAAAGAAAAAATATTGAACTTGGACCTTTTTAGACCATCATGAGCTCTGGTCTGAAAAATCCTCTCTTCCTCGTCATCTGACTCATACAATCTTAAATCTTGAACGGCATCATCATTGGTCCAAACAATAAGACCAGATTTTTACGTTACGGAGCAGAATGTTATGTTTAGATGCCACAAGAATAAAATAGTTCTCCAGAGTAGTTTCAGTCGTTAATTACTCAAAAATGACACACAAAAAGTACGTAACTACTTGAATAACTCTGCAGATATAACTGAACTACCAGCTAACTGCTGCTTAAATGTAGTTCAACTACTACTTAAATGACATGTAGTTTATTACTCCAGCAACACTGACTGGAGTAGAAGTTCATACTTAGCTAACAGTTGCATTAGCAGCCTTTAAACAGTGTCATGTATGTTTGGAGTTCCTCCCGGCTGATTTGACGTCATCACTCTCCCCCTCACACAACGTATCTGTATCCATCCTCTCTGAATCTCTACTATAACATGTTGCCTCTGTGCTGGAATCCTTGGCCTCAGTAAATATTTATCATAGTGATCCCATGACTCTGACTGCAGCACTGCTGAGCAATGAGAGGCGCAGGGCTTTTTGGGTTACGAAGACCAACTGTGGGCAGTTCTGGGAAAGTCTGGAGGAAATGAGATTCCTGCAGCCCCCCCTCCCCACAGGCCCGGCCGGCAGCAGCCCCGATTAGACCATCTGTTTGTTTACAAGGGTCGGCCTGAGACACAGCACAGCTCTGTTAGGGGGTGGGACAAGGCCAAGCTACTGGAATGCCTCACATCTTTAAGGCCCTCTGACTCCGGTCGAGTGTTTGGATTTAGTTAGACATACCAAAGAGATGCCTGGCATCCCCGTTTGTGATGCACAGAAACAGTTTACATGCAGCTTTAATTAAATCTTTACCTTTTCTTTCTTGTCAAGTTCATCCTAAACATTTCAACTGATGCTAGAGGGCATGATTTTCATTGGATGGCTCTCCCACATTTAAATGTAAGGTTGAGGTCCTCGGATTTCATGAAGATCAGATATTGTCTTTGGCTTAGAGAAACAAAAGGAATATTAGCCTTGAGCTACAGCCTGAATATTAGAACCAAGCAGCATGAGAGATCAAACCTGATTACCCAACAAACCTGCTGCACTTCTACATATGTTCATTTATTGTATTTTACTTATTTGGGTAACAACTTTTTTATCCCTCAACCATGAAATGAAGGGTGGTATAGTCATCAGTAGGTCCACCCATAAGGCCGTATTCAGTTTATTGTCTGGAGTATATCTGTACATTCTAGCTACAGCAAACTTATGACATATATTAACCTTTATTATTGATAAGTACTTTTGCCTTTTGATATTTTGAATTTCATACTAATTTTATTTTGTATGGTTGCCATGTTTAAATTGAGTTTGGCGGTTGGTCATTCTTGCAAACTATTTAGATTTTTCTACAGATCTGTTATTATTATTATTATTATTATTATTAGTTTTACATGGACAGATGATTCTAAGGTGACTCTGAAGGTTGGTTATCTTCTCCATAGCATACTATATATCCAAAACAACATCCACTACTCTAGACTCATATATCTGTCATATTCTGAAGAATTTGTTGCGCAAAGATTTGCGGGGGTCAGTGGAATATGTCATCTTTAGATGACTCTTCGTTAAGTAACCATGGCTGAAATGACTATAAACGATTTGAGTCACTAATGATGATGTACCCACAGTCTGTTATCACCAACTTTGCAGTTCCTCTCAGCTGTACAGAGCATTTCAGCCTCTTTTAGCTCATCATTTTCCAAGGAACAAGTCAGAAAAAATCATCTATGAGTAGAACGGCCCTCAGTAGAACACATCCCTCTGTCCTGGCCCACCTGGCCCACCATCCCTGTCCTGGCCCCACCCCTCCACAAAGTTTTGATGAAATCAGTTCTGTGTTTTTTGCGTAATAAAGGAAAAAGTTGAAAAATGATCTATCTCACAATCTTAAGGAAACACAATCAAAGGCTCCGCCTCCGCCCCAACATTTAATGTGTTCTTCATGCCTCCCAAACAGAAAGTTTCGTGGAAATTTGTTCAGTATCTTTTGTGTAACTACGGAAAACATCAATCTGCCCCTCTCTAAAGAACCCATTATATTTTAATGTGGATCCAGACAGGGATCTGCATCAAAACTTCTTTGCTGGCCTGTGTCTAATCCGCCCACCAGGTTTTGTGGAAATCCTTGCTTAAGCTTTTGTGTAAACGAACAAAAGTGGAGACAACAAAAAAATCTGGAGGTCAAAATCTCATTTTGTGTTTATTAAGTTTGGTATTAAAGTTTACCACATTCTTAAAATTTGTTTGGCCAATAAACAAACTCTTTCTTTAATTCTATTTATTTTGTTCTATTCTTTTCACATTAGCCTGGACTAATAGAGAAAAACTGGTGCAAACTCTGCCGTTACTCAACAAGAAAGCTTCAGATGTCTGCTAACTTATTTTCTTATGATACTGACATTAATGTAAACCAGTGGGGGGGCTGACATGTTCTAAACATACATCAGAATATCTAAACTGAATAGGAAGCCCTCACATTGACAGTGTTTGAGTTTGTAAGACTTTGCCTTGATGAGAGTTGTGACAATTAAACAAACAGTAACTCTGCAGACCTCACTTTTCAGCCTCTTCTTTCTCTGGAGCCTTTTCCATGTACTCGGTGTCTTGGCAGTTCAATCGGCAGCATTCTCCACTCTTTACTCCATTTCCTCTCACATTTAAAGGGAATAGAAATCAATGAAATGGGATTGAAAACTCTCAGCCATGTGCACCTGCGTTTCAGTTTTGGAATGCATCTCAGTGAAGCCTGCCTCGGCTTGCTTTTCTTTCCAGACGTGGAGGACAAAAGAGATGTGTTGATCAAAGAGGTTGTGATGAGTTTTGCAGACTCATCGTGTCTGGTCTAGTTCTTCCTGGGGGGGGGTCTAAGACATATGACATATGCCATCTGACTTTGACTGCTGCTAAGAGAAGAATTCAGCTCAAGTGCAACTTTACCTTTTTGTCACATTTTTTTCCCCTAACCCTGCAGGTTGTGTATTTTGGAGATAGCATGAGGTCGGACATGTTCCCTGCCAGCAGCTTTGGGAAGTGGGAGACAGTGATGATCGTGGAGGAAATGGAGGGAGAGGGCGTCCCGAAGAGCGACGCTGCAATGTCCAATGAGGCCCAAGTGGAGCCGTTGGAGAAAAAGGGAAAGTTTGAGGTAAGTTCACTGAAGCAGCTGTTTCCGTTTAGCCCGCCCGACCTCCAGCGCTCAATCCCCAACCCCCACCTCAAACTCTGTGAGCTCCCTCCCCTTCCTCTGGCCTAATGCCACCATACACTCTGCATAAATCATTGTATGCCTATAAGGGTCTTTGCATCAGCACATTTTATATGTGTGTTTGGACTCGTGGAACCCGAGTGACATAGAGGGCATTCACCCCCCATCAAGTAGAAATGACACATTAAAAGGGGGTAGTCCACTCATTTTACACAGGAGTACTTTTATATGTGACTAAAGTTCGATAAAGCCTTGAGTGTCTTATAGGCTGCTGTGTGAAATCTGATAAATGAAGAAAATAAAGAAGAAAAATGACAAATAGTCAGTGTGGACTTAGAAAGAAGTTAGCAGACAAATCTAAATGAAGACGTTTATATACCAGCTAGCTAAGCAGCTAGTTACCTCTGCTGGAGCTACTCAACTCAGTTTTTTGTTTGTCATCAACTTTCATTAAACTGCCTATATTTGAAATCTACGGTTGATTTTTCACCTGAAACATTTCATAAGTGAATTTAGTGATGACAATAGCATAAGAGAATTGTAAAACAAACCGCAGAGTGGTGCTTAAAGTGTCACCATCATACAGTCTGAAGAGATGCAATGCATTCTGGGAGGTATTGTAAGGTATGTGCTGCTTCTCACACACACAAAATCAACAAACTATGCAATAGAGTCACACTGCAAGCTAAATTTGACGCCATATGTAGCATGAATAGTGCATTAGTATGGGACTGTTTGGAGGGAAGGTTTAGTGAATGGCGCTGAAATAAATAAAGTTATCTTGAAAGTAAATCTGTTCATTTAGTCTGATATTTTTGAACACAAGCACAGTTAGCTGTATGACAGAAGTATTTAGTTTATGAACTATTCATTATATATAATGAACTAAATATTTAGTTTCAATGAACCAGTTCTAACACCAGTATTATGGTTGCAGGTAGTAAAGAAAAGCTAAATTTAGTTGTTGTTGTACCAAAAGTATGCTTAAAGTAGGCTCATGTCTGATAGCCGTCCTACAGATCAGCTGCATTAGATCAAGCCGAATGAGAAGAAGATTACTGATGAAATCTTGATGGTGACCAGAAGGACTTCCTTTTCCTGTGACTCACCCGCTTTTCATTTGTCAGCATTATCTCAAACATTATCTCTGGTGCAGAGGAGGTTCTGTAGTAAGCAGACAAATAATCAGGATATTCTGCTTAAGGACTGCTCAGTGGCCACAGTGATCAGTTTCATCTGTGTTGAATTAGCTCAGACGTTTCTGCTTCAGCATGTTGAAGTCAATGAAGTCTCTATTTTCATAAATCTCTCAGGCAATCCCAATCCATTCTGTTTTTTTAAAATTCTTTTCTTTTTTTTTCTTTTCCAAACTTTATGTTTAGAAGTATTTGGAACAAATCTCCATGACAACTTGATGATGCAAGATATTTTTATCCTCTTTGAACTATCCTGATGAACTGAGCTGATATTGCACAAAGCCTTAAACCATCGTGGTTTTTATCTCATCACATCCGTCTTTAAACACCACATCCTGTTGTCAGAACGATCTTATTGCTCCATAAAATGTGTTGATGTTCTATGAGTGATTACGGCTAACAGGGCAGGGGATTTCTCAGAAAAGATGATTCATGTAGTCAGAATAATCCTCAATGCTGCTTGAATTACAGACACTTTGAGGCCTTGCTATCTTCCACGTGCTGAGGGTAGAATTCCTTTCTCCTTTCCTCAGGTCTGCACATGTCTGAAAGTGAATGTTTACACAGTGTCATATGTTGACTTGTGTGTCTCAACAGGAGCAGGGCATGAAGGCACCCTCTGCTGTGTCCAAGCAGTGGGGCTCCTACTTTGTCGATGTACATAGAGACGGAGGAGGGGATGAGGAGAGCCAGAAACTGACTTGGTGCTCCCACTGCATTCATAAATACAGCACCATGGCCATCCCTAGTGTGGAGCACATAGCAGGTATGTGGAAGGAGAGACACATCAGCATGAAGATACCATGAAGCTTCACTACACTGAGGCTATACGACAACGGTTCTACCATAAAACTGTAAACGTTCCTTACGGTTTAGCCAATCGTTTTCACATTTTCAGGAGAGGTTTGAGGGAAGGGGAAAACAGATACATACACACATATCTGCATACTAATGAGAAACATCACTGCTCTGCTGCAGAGCCTCAGGCATAGTGAGATAATAGTTATTTTCAGTGCTACAATTCACAGAAATGTGTCTGCTCCATAGTGTGTCTGTATTCACCTGCAGGAGATGCTTGGTACATGATGTCACCATCATATGAAAGTACTTGTACACGTCTGTGTACGGTGATGGCTTCACTTACCGCTGATGCTCAGCAGCTTTATTACAGACTGCAGCAGAAAGCTCTGCTGTGCTTCAGGAGAAATGCAGCATGTGTGGACGCTACTACCCTACTTGATCCATGAAAGAGTAAAGCTGCTGCTTATCTGATTCAGACAATAGTGACACTGACACCATGCTACTGAAAAATGTAGTTAAACCAGCAATGGTGCTACTTGTAGCCCTGCCACTCCCACTGAGCAGCATTCCATTTTTTATATGTACCTTTCTCTGTTAAGCAGCTGTCAGTGAACTCAGCACTACCTGCATCTGTTTCATATTAAATGTCTACCAGAAAAGGCAGGGAGCAGGCACTGTGTGCTGGTGTAATGTTTTCATGCAGGAACCTTTGAGTTTCTAACTTAACATTGCAATGAAGAAAAGTACAAAGTGATTGAGAGCAGGAGAAACAACATTTATTGAGCCATAAGTGCGACATGACTGTTTGTATGAAAGGAAGGGGTCGGATGAGGTTTATTAGTCCACAAAACATTCCTGGATCTTCGTCGCAAACATCACTGCATCGTTCTTTAAAATAAAGACATTAAAACAAAAAACAAATAAACTATAGAAAACAAGTAGGGTGTAATCCAAGTCTCCAGAAGCCCTCAGAGTTCACATTGATTTGAAAAAGCATTATTTACACTGACATCATCACTGTAGTCCCCAAGGCCAAAAGCGTGTGAGGTGGGAACACGCAGGTTAACACTAAAGCACATACTAGATGGTGATGTCTCATCATCATCTAGTATGTGCACATTCCTCAGACAGAGTACTCACTGACACTTTTAGCTTGGCGGCTACAGGGAAGATTTCAGTGTAAATACTGCAGATGTCGGGGACTCGAGTCACATGACTTGACTCAAGTCGCAAATTTGAGGACTTGAGACTTGCTTGACTAACACCATGACAGAAGACTCGACTTGACTTTAACTTGGCATTCATGGCTTTTATTTTATTATATGCATCATTCATTTGTATTTGGCTATGATGCAGTGCTGAGAGTTAAGTAGGAAAACAGTGGCAGGGTGTCATATGAGAAGCACCTTAGACAGACGCATTCATAGGCCAAGGAGAAATGCAACAGTTTCTGTAGCCTAAAACTCAACTTTTCATGACCACTGGCTTTTAGCTGTTTTCAATGTGGAAACTGCAGCAGGCCATCGATTTTGACTTGCTTGACCTGAGCAATGACTCGACTTGCCTTGCTTGAATTTCACCACAGTGACTTGGGGGCTTGCTCGAGATTTACACATGTGTCACTTATTCCCATCTCTGAAATACTTGTCTTGTCTTGTCAAACCAGTTTAAGATGTCAAGGCTTCTGGAGTGTTGGATTACCCCCGTCCCCCAATTCTTCTATCGTTTAGATGAATGCAGCAACACTGTCGTTCTGTGAAGCTCCAGAAGTTCAATTTTTTGGGATGAACTGCTCCTTTAACATTACGTTATCGTGAATTTATCAAGTGCAGCAGGTAAGCATGGAGGACGGCTGCAAACAGCAACATTAACTCAAACTAGGAACTAATCAGAAAAGGTAACTGCTTCCCATTAATGTATTATACCAGGAGTGAGAGCAGAAAAATGATGTCAGTGTTCACATATGTCTGTGGTTTACTGTCCAATAAACCATAAAGTAGAATTTCCATTACACAAGCATGACGACTAGAACAAAATAGTTTAATTTTGTTCTGTTAAGCAATGTGGATGTGTTGGCCATTGTTTCCTGTAAATGAATCCATATGGTCCACAAAACATGACTGAGAACCCAAATGGTGTAAAAACAGAGGAAAACAATCCTGTTTTAAGAAATCTCCATTCCCACATCAAACATCAGCTCCATCGTTTGAGTATAGAGACATTCAAAAAAGGGACTGGATCACATGCAGATGTGCAGCCAGAGTTAGAATGAAGTCCAACCGCTGCTGCTATAGAGCAGTCCCTGGGAAATGTTACCGCCTGTTTTCACACAGAGATATTATGAGTCTGAACTTGGGTGTGATCGTCCCAGTTCCCCCTCACCATGATGGTGTGCTTCCACTCTCGTGTACTGTTGAATTCAGTTTGCTTGTGCTTCTCTCAAAGGCCATGTGTTTACATCAGATCAGCAGGAAATCTGAATTGTGATGTCTGATTTTTTGGGGGTAATGTGAACTATATATGCATGATGTTCTTGTAGATGCATAGATTGTTTTGACTGCAGGCAAACCACAACACAGTTTGACTGAAACTGAAGTCAGACAGCTTTAAGGGTGGTGTATACTTCAAACAAACTAGATCTGAGGCAAATGTGTTTGTACCTGCTCTGGCTAGCTGCTGTACATTAAAAGGGTTAGAAAGCCTGTCATCATAGCCTACATGTCTTTATTTTGACGTATTCCACTGATTTTAGCATGAAAACCTCACATAGGTAGTTCAGGTAATTTTGTTTTGGACCTGAGCTTAGCATTAGCTTGTAGCAGGAGCAGTTCACAGAGAGGTAAATAGGCACTGTTGGAGCAAAGGACGTTCACTTGTTAATCTCTGGGGGTATAAAATTGTCTAGTTGAGTGTGTTTTTCTGAATTAATGAGCCTATGAAAGAAGGTCAAGTAATTTTGTGTTTATTGTTTCTGGCAGAATGAAAATTGATCCAGTAATGATTCTTTCCTTCCCTGCAACACGGAGGCACTTTCACAGTTTAAGTTTGCAAGTTGTAAAATAAACTCCATTTTGCCTGCTGCGTCAAAAACTGTTTGGCTGCATTCTTATGTTTTAACATAGAACCATGACGTCTCTTCAGGGCAGGTGCTGTCATCACCTGTCTGATGAAACAGGAGTGTCTATGCGCACCTCCATTGTCCAACCAAATACCTCACAAAATGATAAATGACAGACAGTTGGGATGCTGATGATGATGATGGTCTGAACTCTGCAGACACGTGTAGCACAGATGTTACAGATGTTATGGCTCATTGCACAGTGGAGGCAGATCACATTTAGTGACAAGTCCAGATTTAACTTGTACACAGCTGATGGTCGTAGGCGTTTGTATCGTCACCGTGGGGAACGCTGTCCTGCAGCATACATCCAGGAAGTGGACCGTTTTGGTGATGATGTCATGATGTGGGGAGCCATTGCTAATGGATGGTGGTCAGACCTTGTTCACATCCACGGTACACTGACAGCTATCTGTTACCGAGATACGGTCCTAGGTCCACATGTAATTCCCAGGATACAGCAATCAGGCATCACCTTCATGCATGACAATGTCAGACCACATGTGGCTCATGTCTGTCAGGAGTAGCCTACCTGGACCAGAACAATGTCGCTGTCCTTCCTTGGCCAGCATATTCACCAGATCTCAACCCAATAGAGCATCTGTTGTTGTATGTTCTGGATCACTGGGTGAGACGGAGAGATCCTGCTCCAGCAACACATGAACAACTTGTCACAGCTCTGCAGAAAGAATGGAATAACATCCTACAAGTCCAGATTAATGTCTTATCAATTCCATGCAGAGGATGTGTGACGCTGTGATAAATGCTGGAGGTGATCACACACGTTACGGACTGTTGTTGTTCTCTGTCTGACCATCCACACATTTTGACTTGTAAACACTAAGGCAACAACCAATAATTTGTACAAAAATGATTTTTCTGTATTGCTAAAGGCTGAATAAAGATGTGTGAACCATAATTTGCCTTTAATATTTAATATGAACAGGATGGCATGACATTAAAAAAAATATGCGTTTCTACTGCTGCTCCAGTTTATTATAATATCAACCTCAAAACAATCCACAGTCAATCGACCTCTATTTTGGTGTTTCACTCATTTGTTAAAGGAAAATTTTTAAAAAAAGAGAAACGTGATCCTATGTGTTTTCACTCCTGGCTAATTTGCTGTGTGAAGTGAGTATGATTACCAGATTGGCTGCTTTTGAAAGTCGTTCTCTCTCGGTATGCTGACACATGTATTCCAGGATCATTGTAGCATCTTGGAATACAACTGGGCTTGGAAAAAGCTAAACTTGTGTTTATTTGTGTGACATTCAGTGTAATGTCGGTGTGAAAACTAAAGTGTTCAACTCTTCCTGTTTGATTTTCTGTAATCACCATCTTAAAGGTTGTAACATTATAGACTTTATTTTATTTTGAAGGGTTTGGTTTGGCAAACCCTTTTGTAACTAGTATGTAAAACATATGGATAAAAGATTTGATCAGTTAAAGACATTTCAGACAGTTTGTGTACATTGTGTCACAGATAGTTGGAAGTTTGGATGTAAAAATAAAAATAACACTCTGAACACAGTGCAACACAGTTTTCCACCATTCATTTACGAAAGGACATGAATTGAACTCCGTTTGGCTTACAAACATGTCTTTTATTCAAACATCTCTGTCTCACACATCAGTTACAGTCATTTCCTACATCAACCTGGATCTGCACATCAGATAATGCAGCTTTGACTACTTCATCTGTCTGTACTTCCTGCCCAGTGTGTGCTATGTCGAAGGCTGTGTGCTGCACTTAATGGATGTTATTTCGATGTTAATGCATACGACATGCAGTCTGAGTAAGCAGGGCAAAAAGTAGGACATGACTGAGTTGAGCAGGATGCGATAACCGTTGAAATATGGAGATAACAGTGCTCACTATATAACAATCTTCCCTCAAAGGCATTTTGTGTTTGACTCATTTTATATGGAGGCAGTGACCGAGGCAGTAGTGTGAATAATAATAAAAGGAGTTTTCTGCATACTTTGACCCCCACACACCTCACCCACCAGAAATGGGGTGGTGTCCTACTGAAATACAATTCTCACATCAGAAAGTTGTGAGGGAGTAGGTTTCAGAAGCAAACTGCTAGAAAACAAACTTCATTTGAAACGGATGCAACAGAGACAAGTGGTAAAGGAAGAACGAGTGGTGAGAAAGAAGCACATGGTTGAAAAGGGACAAAAATCCTTCTCCAGGACATATGCACTTAAACATAATACAGCATTACCCCATGTCTGCTCAAGAAGGCGGGTATGTTGGTTCACTCTTTCATAAGACACCCACAGAAAGTGTCATTCAAAAACAGACAAAATCTACATATTCTTCCTTTTTATTCTAATCTCAGTGGACTAGAATGATTCATTCCATGTTAAAACTAGAATGGCGCCCAGTAGAGCACAAGGCTGAATTATCCTACAAATGATGTCACAATGTAAAAAAAAAAAAAAAATTTGTTTGAAAAAAAGTCCTTCAGCTCTGAAATGTAGTAGTTGTTGGCTGACCAATGCACATCACTGTGTGTGGGAAAATGCAGAGTGACAGAGTGCAGAGGTGGAGCAAGATAAGAGACATTTACACTATTTCACCATTTCCTCTACTGCATGTTTTTGGGCTGTGGGAGGAGGCCGGAGCACCCAGAGAACCCACAATGATAGGGAGAAAAGGCAAACTCCACTCAGAAAGGCCAGAGGTCTGGATCTGAACATAGAACCTTCTCTCTGCGAGGCGACAGTGCAAACCATGACACCACCATGCTTCCTCCAGGAGAACGCAATGGTTTCTGTTTTTAAAATAACTAGCAACTAGAATGGCAGTCAGAAGATACCGTACCTCCACCTAGGTCATGTCTGTTCGGCTTGCCTGGTCCATACCCCAGCCCTCCACAAGGTTTCGTGGAAATCGGTTCAGTAGTTTTTGTTTAGGGAAAATGCCCTTTGTCAAAATCTTAAAGGTATGCTCCCTCTCAACTAACAGCCTAGGCCTACAAAATGCATTCCACCCAAAATGCGGCATATCAATTAATAAATATCATTTTATTATTTGGTCAAGTTTCAATGCATAATTCAAACGAAAACATGCCTAATGAAAGGGAATTCTGTGGGTAGATTTGTTTTGGATTTCCTACCTGGCAGCCGTTTCCCTGCAGCTTCCTGTCTCTTATGCCCAAACCAGCCATGTGTCCAGATTTAGATTTCAGTAGCTCCCATCGATCCTTCTGCTCTCCAGTATTTACCAGTTTTGCTCTCCGTTTCTTTTCGTCAGCTACTCGACGCCTTTTCCTCGCACTGTCTGTTATTTTAGGTCGTCCACGCTTTCTGTTCTGCATGTTCTTGCAGATTTGAAACTGCTGCACATGTGTGTGGCCTGGAAATCTGGGGAAGCCCTTGGGGAAGTCGTGCCATTCCCGAATTTCAAAATGGCGCATTGTTTACTTCGTATTTTTCACCCTTCACTAGCTTAAAATCTGAATTGTTCTCTGTATTCCGCTGTGCTACAAATATGACCGTTATATCAGGCTGTAGAATAGCTTTCATCCTATTGAATAAAAATATCGTGGTTACTTTAAAAAATTCCTCACACGCCTTGAGCAGGAAAATACTGAGTGGGAGTAAACTTTTAAGGTATGCGTGGAAAAACTCCTGGATTATAAATATTTTTAGGGAGGTGGTTCCCCTGCCACACCTCCAACAGGTGTGGTGTTTTAAGAACTGTCATTTTTTCACCCATCCATCTTCACTTTATAGGCTGTAATTTATGATTGTTTTATGCCAGAGTTTCTCTCCTAGAAAGGATCAAACACACATTCTTTGGCATGAGTGGTGACTAGCTGCTGCTGAATATTGAATCATCCTTCTCTAGCATTGTGTTGTTATTCAGGTGGCACATGTACTGAATAACTTTCACTTTCCTCTCTCTAGATCTCCCTCTGGATTACAAGTTCCCCAGGTTTTCTCCTGACAAGCCCTGCACCACCGGCTACTACCCCAGGCCTCCGGATTCGTTGCTGAAGATGTGCGAGAGTTTGTCATAACAACAAAGAAAAAAAAGTCCTCCCTTACCCCTCTGCCTCAGGAGAGGAATGTGCCTCCATTTTTCCTCCATGTCTGCCACCTGATCTTGCCGCCATCTGTGGAGCAGAGGAAGCATACACCCCTCACCCATTCAGAGAAACCATGTGAATGTAAGCCACAGTATCTGTGTCATAATGCCTACATGTGAACGTTGTTTTGTGGTTTAGTGTTACTGTACACGTGGAAATATGACATAATAAGTGTGAGTGTGTGTGTGTCTGCATACAGTAATAATAGGAAATGTAGTGTTTTTATTGTTCCATATGTGAGGCCCTTTATTATTTTCTATTGTAAATCTGAATACTTCTAATTTTCCCCAAACAAAGTCTCTCAGTCCATAAGGTGATTACCTCGAGAACGTTATCCACTGTAAGCAGATGGTCACTGTTTCTGTCTCTGAAAAACCCTTTGGAATCATTGTGTCAGTATTTCTGTGTAACACTGTTATAGTGAAGTCTTCTTTTTTATCATATATTTTTACTGTATGCATTTTATGAACCTCAACCTGAGTTTTAAGGTCTAATGTTTGCCCCGTGTCAGTTTTGTAGAGTATTAATCTTCAGGTCATTGTTGGTAATGAACCGGCACCATGCTGCCCTTTGTGTTGGCTGTTTCAAAAAACACACCTTCTGGAAACACTTTAATAATGATTATTATTACAATAATGGAAGAAGACTATGCTAGATGTTCTCTGTGTTATTTTTGGTGCAACGGTGACACGTGCTTTTTGAGTGATTGTGATTAAAATGTGGACTACTGTATCTAATTCATTCATATGCAGTACCAGATGGAGACACGCTTTAGCCGACGTCTGAATGGTCGTTTTGTCGGTGTGCATAGACAAATTGTGTCATAATGTTTAAGGAACACTCAGTTTGGGAGAAATCAGACAAGATGTGATAGTCGCTGTTAAGTAGGGCTGACCTCAATGCTTCGATCATCATCATTGCCATGGGAATAGAACCCTAAGTTAGAATTAGAAAACTTTGTGGTTATTTTTTGTTTTGTTTTGTTTTTTGAAGAAGAGGAAGGAGTAGACCTTTTGTCAACTCTACTGATAAAGAGGCAAAAGACTGATAATGAGTGAGAAATTGAGCCACTCTGTAGCTTTAATTTGTCTCTAAACCCAAATACATAACACCTAAACACATGCATGTGATACAAGCGCACAAAACAGTATCTGCAAACACTTCTACTAAACATGCACAAATGTAGTCCAGCGAACATGGAACTGAAGCCGCGACAGTGGCTGAAAAACCTTTAACATTTAGACAGGATATTTATTGAATATCGTTGATTCGATTTGGAGATATCTCAAACTGAATTCAGCTTTAACTTTCAGTCTGCCCAGTCAAAATGTAGTAACACTTACTTTGAATTAGAGATTTCACTGTGAAAGGATGTTGCAGACATCTGTGGTGATGTCAGAAGCTTTGACAAATGGGAGGCGGCTTTCAAACATTGCCTATGGTACTGCAGTTTGGTGATAAGCTCATTGTGTTTCATGTTATTTTCTAACTCTCTGAATGTAGAACAGCAACTGCTGTTCAGATGCTCAAATGAGCTAATATCCAACAGGAAGCCTCGCATTGGTGACATCACGACGATACATATTTCAGATATCTCCAGGTATTATTTAAACTCCATCACAGATATCTGCAGTTTTCATTTAGAAATGTGTGACGAGTTGTTTTCAGTGACATCACTGCTGATATCTGGGATTCGGTTTGATAAGTCAAAGTATGACGGCCTGAAGTAATGCACGACTCAGTTTATTCAGATTAGCATCTTACGAATAAATCATCCACCGAACACGTTTCACTGCACCTCTACCAGTCTCGGTAGGCAATATAGGTCATGTCTTTATTTTATGTTTTATTGATGTATCAGCGCTTATTTTAACGATTAGAGAGGCTGCAGTCAGTATTCTAAACACTAATAATTTCACTGTAGCAAATATTGATCAAAACATTTTTACTAAACTATTTTACCAAACTATTTCACTGTATGTACCAGGACTGTCTGTGTGACCTTTTGGATAGATAGAATAGTAATTAACATTAGACCTTGACTGATCCTATTGTTGTTGTTGTTGTCAGGATATTTAAATAAGTTAAGCTCCTATGTGTAAATCTGCACAACATCTCTCTCTAGTTTTCACCCACCCACAACCCATCCACTGTTAATCACAATGCGATCCACACAGCCCTTCCACCCCGGTTGACGGTTCTAATATTCGTGGTTAATTCTGACCAAGGCTTCCAGGCCCTAAACATGGTATTCGGGACTGCAAACAAGACTGATTTCAGGTTTATCTCTGTGCAGCTGGTTTGTGTTTAGCCTAGTTAAGAACCAAAACTGGATCACAGCAAAGCTCTCAAAAGTTTTGCAACTACTGAAAAATTCAAACATTTTATTTTGCTAGCTAGCAAGCAGTCAGGCCCGAATGACATTCTGTCTATGGCTCCGTCCAATTCAAAAGTCTTGTGTCTGCATGTTGAAGGTCTAATACCTAACTGGATCCAAGCAGACTAGTGTTACCTGTCATCTATTTAGGTCGGTTCAGGTTGGCTACATTTTGAAGTCTAATTGCTTTTGGGTCTTTTCAGATCAAGTCTGAATGTCCTCAGTCAGATCAGGGCTCTTATTTTGAAAAGTAATTTATACAAGTCATGTTTGGGGACGTTTTCTACTTTTCTGTTTTGGCCTAAAATGTTTGTTAAGATTCTGATGTAAGTGTGGAAACAGGACAGGGAAACAACATTTGACATACTGCATGGTAAGACTGTAAACACATATAATGGCCACCAAGTTATCAGTTTGAATCATTTGATCAAAGTCAGGAAACAGCTTTACCTTCGTCTGTGACTTTTCAGTGCCAAATCCAAAATGTGATCTGTACAGTTAGCTTGTGAACTTTACTTTACTTTTTACTGAAGGGGAAACAATAGCTTAGTTTGCTCAGTACAGGCAATAGAAAAGAGTTCCCATGCATTTTACAAACACCTTCCACTGGAGCACAACGCAGGCATCTTGTATTTATGCATTTTTATTTCATGTCTGAAATGTAGCTTGAATTTCAAATAAAAAGTATCTGCTCTACAGTTCATGGCCACTTCATTTAGCTAGTAAAAGAAAACTTGTTTTCAGTTTTTTTTATGTACTTTTGACAGTCAGACTAACATCTTGGCTAGCAGCTAGCTATACTGAAGTTTCTTAGACATTCTGTTTTAGTCCATGCTAAGCTAGGCTAAACATCTTGGACTTCTCTGTATGCTAACAACACAAAGATGATAATGGTTTCAATTCCTCATCTAGCACCGAGTACGTCATCAAACAAGAAGATTTCCAAAATGTTGAAGTGTTCCTTGAAGATGACATCATCTCACATGAGGAGAGAATATTTTGACAGTAAGCAGAATACAACTGTCAGCATTTACGTGAGATTGGTCATCAAAAGTGAATTATTACTTGTGCTGTGTGTGCAAGTGTTTTATGCATACAGCTGTTGTGGTTGTACCCTTCCTGTTTCTTCTGAGCTGTTTAATTTGACATGCACATTTGCCTTATGTTGGATTCATTTGTGTTCTTTCTTTAAAACAAAGGGAAAGTTCAGTTCTGTGTAGCAGTGTTGGAAGTACTGTCAATTAAATAAAATGTTCTACAATTTTCTTAAATATGTTCTTTTCACTTTTTGAGTCAAGCTTCAGTAAAAACAGTCAATATAAAAAAAATACTTGTACTGTACAAACACAGTTGAGATGCACAGGTTGAGGCCAAGACTGAGGCATGAGTTAGTTCACTCTCATTCATAACAGCTAATTAGGTTAAATGAGGAAAACAGGAACAATTCATTCAACAAGTTAAATTTGTATTTAATTTTCTCCCCTCGTGTCCCTAAAGCAGCTCTGCAACACAGGAGGACATTGAACTGATTCACAGTCCTGCAGAGACAAAGCCCCTTTAGTTCCAAACATATTCACTTTATGATGATCAATAATCAGAATGTTTTCCCATTAATATGTCAGAGAACCACAATATAACTATTTAGTTGGTGTCATTTGCCTTTAATCCTTATTGCTGATTTAGGATGTTTATGAAACCCAATGACTGGCAACAGTACCCATATAAATAATCTACATAGTCTAAAGTGAAGTACATTTTTAAATTGCGCCACCGAGCCAATTGGCTCAAAATTGGAGTATAGTTCCATTGATGAGGTTTCAGCACAGATTAGCATATGTGAGTGGAGCATGCTGATTCATTGATAAATGATGTTTTCATACAGTAACAGAATGGCTGGCTGATACCAGAGCGTCCATATTTAGGGTCTCACAGGCTTATTAAAGATTCATTTCCATTTAATAATGATATAATTACACCACCTTATAAAATTAATGCAATGAATTCATAAAAATGAATCAACACCTCTCCAAAACAGTTCCAAGAGATTAGACTGCATTAGTTTTAGATTGGTGGACTGAATAAACTACGGTTTATTTCTGAGAGGAGTGATATGTGAGTGATACATGGTATTTGTTCAGCTCCATTTCCAGAATTTATTTACCTCCATGGCGGAGGTAATAACAACGATGGCAACATTCCCATTTGAACAATAACAACGCCGACAACACTCTCAGTTGAACAATAACAACAAAGATATTTCCATTTGAACAATAACAATGATGACAACATTCCCATATGAACAATAACATCGACGACAACATTCCCATTTGAACAATAACGACAACAACATTCCCATTTGAAAAATAATGACAACAACATTCTCATTTGAACAATAACAACGACAACATTCCCATTTGAACAATAACGACGACAACATTCCCATTTGAACAATAACGACGACAACATTCCCATTTGAACAATAACAACAACGACAACATTCCCATTTGGACATTAACAATGACAACATTCCTATTTGGACAATAACAACGATGACAACATTCCCATTTGAACAAGAATGAAGACAACATTCCTATTTGGACAATAACAACGATGACAACATTCCCATTTGAACAAGAATGAAGACAACATTCCCATTTGAACAATACAACGACAACATTCCCATTTGAACAATAACAACAACAACAACATTCCCATTTGGACAATAATAACGACAACATTCCCATACCACTTAAGAAGGCTGTGGATTAGGTGGTAAGAGTGGTTGTCCACTTATAAGAAGGTCAGTAGTTCGATGCTCAGTTCCCCCCAGTCTACATGTCTAAGTGTCCTTGAGCACTGAGCACCAATTTGCTCCCTGGGTGCCATAAGGGCTGCCCCTATTTCCTCATGGGGACAATAAAGTATAGCTGATCTTATCTTACTTAATAATCTAGCTGAGAGGGAGATGGACAGCTATGTTTATTCATTTATTAAGCTGTGTCATATTGACTGAGGAACATTTTTGCTGTACTTGACAAACGAATATAACAGGAAGGTTAAAGTGGGATGAGTTGAGGTTGAGTGGGAGGAGAGGAGGAGGGCAGCCATTTATTTCCTTAGGTCTCCTTTAAGCCCCTCTCTCCGGCCGCCCCTCCTCATCCGCCAGCATGACGCTCCCGCCGCCCTCCCTCAGCCTTTCCCTCCGCTCTCCAACTCTGCCTCGTCCTTAAAACAAACTTTCAGCAAACAATAGTATCGATAGTCTTTATGAAATCATCTGCCCTGGAGGGAAGAAATGACGGCCGTGACGACGTGAAAAGGGATTTGTGAGCACCGCCTCTGACAGGTAACGTAAAGGCTTTTCCTCCAGTCTCATTATAGTCGACAGGAACAAGGCGACTTTTGTGCGCAGATTATGATCATCACTGACATCGATAACTGATACTGCTGTAAGAAGTCACGTCCATGGTTGGTGGAGAGGGATTTGTGGCTCTCGACCAGTCGCAGTCTTGTGGTAGGAGACTTTTCTTCTTTTTTTTTCCAAAGCTGAACGACTTAATGAACGACATCTAGTTTAAGATTAGAAAAGTTGAATAGGATCTTACTCCGGTCTAGAGGAGGCATTGGCATCTGAGGACGGAGGAATCCCCTTCATGGATCAAACATAATTCATAGTGGTTCACCATGTAGAACCTCTGCTGTTACTCCTACACCTTCACAGCGGGTTGTTACTGCTCATAAGTCGGGGAGACCAGGTATGGTTGTACCATGGGGAGAGTTGTACCAACACCAAGTCCTCCATTCAGGGAAAACATATGTCAAGGCTGGAAAAGCTGCATGCAGATTTTATAGAGAAAAAACATTTTGGTTTTGTAAATAATTTATACTATTACAGATAGAATAATATGACTTATATTAGATTAAATTGTAGTTTCTCATTTTTACCGTGCTAATTACAAACCATTATGCTAATACAACTAGCTAAGAAATGGCTTATAAGGTTGGGATGGGGGTGTAACACATCTTTAAAAAGTGTTACAACCATCCACATAGGAAGACAAACAACCATTCACACCTACGGTCAGTTTAGAGTCACCAGTTCACCTCTACTGCATGTTTTTGGTGGTGGGAGGAAGCTGGAGAACCCAGAGAGAACCAACACAGACCAGGGGAGAACATGGAGAGAACCAACACAGACACAGGGAGAACATGGAGAGAACCAACACAGACACAGGGAGAACATGGAGAGAACCAACACAGACACAGGGAGAACATGGAGAGAACCAACACAGACACAGGGAGAACATGGAGGGAACCCACACAGACACAGGGAGAACGTGGAGACTAACCACAGAAAAGTCCCAGGTCCTCAGGTGGATTTGAACCCAGGACCTTCTTGCTGCGATGCAACAGTGCTACCCACTGCGTCACCGTGCTGCCTGGACACTTTTTGATTGTAATAAATTTACAGAATACCCAGGCTAAGAAAGACAAGTCAGTCAGATCAGCTTGCAAAGGCACAGATACTGAAAATCACCACAGAAGCTGAGAGAGCAGGAGTACAATGTACATTCTTCTTTAAGGTGCAGGAGGAGGTGATGGCTAAATGTGTTTCTCTTTGCTGGAAAAAGTCAAATAACCACATTTAAATCCTTAAAATGTCACCTGTTCTTTCTTCCTCATTAACATTCCAGAATAGATAGATCTGTAAATATTCTATAAGTGGAACAGCTGGAAACTTGTTACAACTTACCCCAGCATGTGTCACATCCTATACCCGTTTGGTGGGGTAGGTCATAACAAAGGAACGCCGTGTATCTGACCTCAGCTCATGAGGTCTGTGATTTTTCATGCAGGGCTTTGAATTGGTGCCATTTGTAGTAAACAAATGTGGGTATTTTGTGTAATATTTTCACAACTGTAGCTCAGTGAGTGAGAGGTGCTGAAGCAACAAGTGTTGAAACCATACCTGGTCTCCTCTAGCCTCTAAATAGCTCTTTATATTTAAACAGCTTGTAACGCCTGGAGCAAACTACAATCCTGTTTTCTTCTGACTGATTATGTCACAGTGACGGTACAGTCATGGCTGAACCCACCATGTAGGTCACCGAGGTCCAGACCTCGCTATTTTTTCCAGAGGTATACATAATAAAAGACATGAAATAATTGCCTAAAATAACTGGTGCTGCAAAGACATTGACTGATGAGATCATGTACTGATCTGATCTCATTCGATCACCAGCATCATGATCTCCTACATAAACTCAGCTCAACACAATGGTTCTCTGTGGTCACCAAACCAGACAAACAGGTGAAACGACTGAGGTTAGACTGCTGGTAGTTAAGTGAGTCTCCTCCAGGCATCATCTGGCGAATAGCTCCTGTGTCACGTTAAACATGTCGAACTGGTTTGTGACGATGCTGGTTCAGGTTAATAACTTGATACGCTTGTTAAGAGAAATTCATCCAATATCAGAATGTCAAAGTTAAGCAATTAAATGCTTTTCTTTTAATTCGGTTTGTGCAAAGGTTTAAGTGCATGTTAAAAATGAGGCACCCTCTTATATTTTCATTTTCACCGCAGGATTAACTCGGTGGAGGCGCGAACATTTATACATTCATATCAGCTGGCCCTGTGTTCACTGTCTGCACTGACAGACTAACATGAAAAGAAGACTGCAGCAGTCAGAGGTCAGGTCTGATAAAAGAAGTGAAACAGGACAAAAAGACAGAGAGAAGGTGATGATGAGAGAGGAAGAGCAGGTATGGCCTGCAGTGACCAGGATAGGATCAGCATGATGTCCCTGCATGTTCAACATATAGTCTGAGCTGATCACACTGAAACAATGTCCATGTGTTATCTCACGTACCCCAGTTGTCGTCGCTGCTCTATGTTTGACTTTGTCCACCATTACCGACAAAACTCTGCTGTCACATTAGCAGGAGTGAGATAGGTGTCTGATTCAGGACCACATATGAACGCAGCCCAAACCAGAATTGTAAAAATCAAAGTTCGTGTGATTTGTCCTTTCCACGTTTGAGTCACATATGAGCAGAAAAAAGTCGCCTGCAATGTGAACGCAGCCTGAAACGTGTGTAGATGCTCTGCTGCAAACAAGACAGCAGGAGAACATTTAGGTTTCGTACTTTCATACGTTGTGGAGACGACTCTGAAACAGACACGCTTCACATTCAGTTTTTATAAATATCAGTTTATTTTCATCTCAGCAAATCTATCCGTTATTTAACCAATCATTTAGTCAACAAAATGTTAGAAAATACAGTAAAATCACATCACAGTGTTTCTTATCCCAAGCGTCTTCAAATGTCTTGTTGTGTTAGTGCGAAACCCAGAGATATTTATTATACAATGATGTAAAACAAACAAACAAAAAAAACAACATTGGACAGTTTAATGTGTTACAGAAGAAATAAAGTATGAATTGTTTAGTGGCAGTATTTGTAAAGCTCTACCTAGTGCCCAGGCTCTAAGTGCTCATAAAATATATTACAATAGTGCTATTTTAGTTTTTTAGTACCAAACATCACTTACTACAAGACCCTGCCAAAAATATTTATAAATACCCAAAGCAAGTAGGTTTGACGTCAGTCTAATTGAGCCTCACACCCCTCAGAAAAAAGAGAACCTTGGCGATGACTCTGTTTGCTTTAGTGCAATAAATCAGTCCAGAGTCATCTTTCCAGTTTTATCTTGGCACCATCCTCCCGTTCACAGCACAGGAATGTGATTCTTCAGGTAAAATGTCAGAACAACATTTGTCCATCCCAGTATAAAACACATCCTACACCGCGTCGTACTGACTCCAGTCTGGACGTCATTTTAACGGTTTTCCACAAGAAAACCTTTGCCAGGAGCTCCATGAAGGTCATGGAATCTGCTCTCATGTTCATAGGCAACTCCCTCAGTCTAGAGGTTGTTTCAGTCAACCAGAGTAATGTTACTGCAGTAATGGACCATTTATGACCTCCAGGCCTGCTTGTCTGGCCATCTGGGTGTGCATGGCTAGATTTGTCTGACAACAACAGCTCAGGAATAAACCTCACCAAGTGAATATAAGGTAACAAACTGTGGAACACAGCCTGCAATATGTGGCTGTTTCATGGAATGGCAGAAGGGTATTCTTGTAACTATAAATAAATTAGAACTTGAAGGAAATCTGAATAAGTTTTAATGAGAAGGACTCCCCTGTTGGAATGATGGCCTGCAGTATTCTGGAAAGCCTGCATCATCAGATCTACAGCTGTATCTAATTATTCAAGGAATGCAGGGCCTTTGTGCAGAATATGGGCTGGCTTTCCTAAATCCTTCTCTCTCCCCCCACTTCTTCCTCTCAGCTGAGCTCCTTCGGCCATGCCACAGTCCTTTCTCTGATGAGACGATGAGAACCCACACCCGCGGGGCCCCCACAGTCTTCTTCATAAGTCTGCTGTGGCCCCTGCTCGCTCTGGTGGCGGTGGCGGCAGCAGAGGTGGACCCCAGCGGGGGAATTCCCTTCATGGGAGGCAACTATGACGGTCATCCCATGCTGTACTTCGATCGGGGTGACGTGGAGCAGATGCAGAATGCAGCAGCAGGGACTCATCGGGACATGGCAAGGAGGATTCGCGAGGCTGGTGAGACCATGCTGGAGCACCCTGAAGAGTACCTGCCGCCCTGGAGCCCCGAAGAGTTCAGCGCCCGCTGGAATGAGATGTATGGAAACAACCTGGCTGTGCTGTCCATGTTCTGCCTGCTGTATCCACACAGAGCCGGGGCCCTCGACTTTACCAAGGACTACATGGAGAGGATGGCAGCTCAGCCTAGTTGGTACATTTTCTGTCTTTTTATTATTTCATTTATTCAGTTTGACACAATAAGGTTTAGTCAGCAGAACACTTGTTATGAACAATTCGACATAAGAAAGGATTTTCTTGCTTTTTGTCTGTTTCTATTGCCATCGTCTGGGTATTAGAGGCAGAATGGATTTAGTCTTACCGTGCTGACAAAGCAATATATACCTGCAGGATGGTGGTTAACCTCACCCCTCATCCCCACCCCCCAAATACAAAATAGTTACAAGTTCTTGTCATTTAAAATCCCTGCCCAGCCTAAAACATTTACAATAAACCAGGAGAGCAGATAATGCATATCTCAGGAGGGGGAATCTGCTTTTCATCCCAAGACACCTCGGTTGAGTCCCGTCAACAGGAGATGAACTTGGTGTATGAGACACCATATGCACTCCTGTAGCATTCAGCAGCAAGAAAAGAAACACGTACACAAAAGAATGGTGGTTGTGATGTTAATGAGCTCTACCCTGCGTGAGGTGTCACATTACCGTGGTGTTGCAGTTATTGTCACCGTCCAGGAAGCATGTTTAGCAGCTGTTTGCTGAGCATGCACAGCACCGGATGAAAGGAAATGAAATTAGCATATGTGAGCTGAATAGCACACTACAGTGACTTCGGCTGGGACTAATGCTCTGGGTCCAGGTGACGTGACAGGAATTGACTCTTAAACTGATCCAAACCAGAGTTCCCACTGATCCCATAGTGTTCTCTTTTCCAGTTTAATGTAGAGAAGTGTCTGGAAGGGAGCATTAGATTCCACCACAGATCAAATGATCAGAGACTACAAAATGATTGTTGTCAGTTATAATTAGGGGCTGAAACCTTACCTCGATCTGTCTGTAGAGCCAGGAGGAGTATTTCCTCCTGACAGCCAAGATGGGTCAAAGCCTGTCTTCTATGCTTTTTTCGATGGGTGACGCTGTGTCGGTGCTCGGGACAGGGCTAGCTTCTGTCCCCTCAGCAGCGGAGGAGCTTTAGCATCCTCACCCCTGGTACCAGGTTCAGGTGGCGTGGTGGGAGGTCATGTTGGGAGTGCAGGCTGCCCCTCCAAATGCATGGTAGGGGAAACACTGGTTCTGATGGTGGCGCTGCAACAACCCTCTAAAGTTTAAAATTTAAAAATTCATAACAAATCAGCCATATGTGCTACAGCGTTGCAACTTTCACCTAAATGTAGGCCCACTTGGGAAACTTATTAAACCCATCTCCTCCCTCATTAAAAAAAAAAAATTCTTTCTGTCCCCCACAAACGATCCAGACAGATTTTTGAAATATCAGTAATTGAGCCCACAGTGCATCAACATGTTTTATTATAAACTGTGCTGTGAAGTCATTCTGCAAAATCTTCACAACAAACCTCCAATGTTCATGAAAAAAATGTACCAGATGTTGGGATTATGGTAGATGTGCCGTGAATTTCAAAATTGTATCTCAAAAACTGAATTTGACATAATTTTGAATTTTTTCATCATGTAAAAAATGGCATTCACCGGGAAAGAGAGCATCTTTGAACATCTTAAAACATCATCAAACATCTTTAAACGTCTTTAAATGTTTTTAAATGTCTTTAAACGTCTTTAAATGTCTTTAAACATCTTTAAACGTCTCTAAACATTTTAAATGTCTTTAAACATCTTTAAACGTCTTTAAATGTCTTTAAACATCTTTAAACGTCTCTAAACGTTTTTAAATGTCTTTAAACATCTTCAAACATCTTTAAATGTCTTTAAACATCTTTAAACGTCTTTAAATGTCTTTAAACATCTTCAAACATCTTTAAATGTCTTTAAACATCTTCAAACATCATTAAATGTCTTTAAATGTCTTTAAACATCTTTAAACGTTTTAAATGTCTTTAAACATCTTCAAACATCTTTAAATGTCTTTAAACATCTTTAAACGTCTTTAAATGTCTTTAAACATCTTCAAACATCTTTAAATGTCTTTAAATGTCTTTAAACATCTTCAAACATCATTAAATGTCTTTAAATGTCTTTAAACATCTTTAAATGTCTTTAAACATCTTCAAACATCTTTAAATGTCTTTAAATGTCTTTAAACATCTTTAAATGTCTTTAAACATCTTCAAACATCTTTAAACGTCTTTCACTTATGGATCATTCAATCTTTGCAAAAATAAATTACAGACATCTCTATGTTGTCTAAATGAAATACACAAATTCTCAGATTTTATCATGATAACTGGATTTTTCATCCATCCCTGGTGATGCCTCAGTCATAATGTGAAGGCGTCTGTGGTTCCTCATTTGGCAGGTAGCTCAGGAAGACTTGTCCTTGATGTCTAGGGGTGTGAGCCCCGTCTGGAATGCAGACCAACATCTTTTATTCTCTCAGGCATTGTGCTGGGGAGCTCCCACCCTACATGTTTCACATATTTCCTTCTTCCAGCACACCTGATTCCAGTGATCATCTCGTCACCTTTCATTTAATCAGGTGTGTTGGAGCAGGGAAACATCTGAAACAGGGCGTGTCCCCGCTCTACATGTTATTTATGGTTGCGGTTTGGCCAGTTCTGCTGACAAAAACTTGTTTGTCTCCCCTGTAAAAATGTTTCTCCTCATTTCTTTTTCATCATGCTCCCTTTTTGTCCTTCTCTTGTATGCATGGATATAAACGTGTACAGATGGCTCAGAATGAACATGATGAACATGTGTGAGTTCAAAACGCATGCAGAACAAACATCCTTCCTCCTCTATGTTCACAGCCCAAACTCATCACTTTAATTTAATATTTTAATTAGTAATCATCCCCCACCACAAACAAAGAATATTAATAAGAATTGCAGATAACAGGGACATCTTAAATAACATTTTTTAACTGTCTGTCTTCCATGAAATGCACCCGTGACAGGGGTTCTGAGTATTTCATGCTGTTTAACTTAAAGATATTAAAAAATTGTGACAAATCAGATTGATTTAGAGGGCAGGAGAGCTGAAATGAAAAGAAAGTAAATGAAAAGAAAAAGGCTTAATCATCTCACTACCCCTGAGAATAACCATAGACCAGTGTTCCCCTGTAAACCACTGGTTTGCTGTATTGTGATGCTGGAATATGACATGCCCTTGGATTGCTGTGTGATAATCTTATAAATCACACTTTAACTTAGAAAGGATGCAATGCAAGCACAAAATTTGCCAGAACAGTAAATATCTTAAACATGTTGACACCAGGCCGGTCCACAAGTTAACTGCATTTGATATTGTAATGAATAATCCCAAAAGACTTACATTGATCTTGTTACCAATAACCATTTACCACACAATAAACTTGGAGCATTTTGATTCGTACTTAAAGGCAAAACAGTTCACCCCAAAGGTAAGGTAAGGTAAGGTAAGAGAATATTAGGTAAGGTAAGGTAAGGTAAGATAAGGTAAGGTAAGGTAAGATAAGGTAAGGTAAGGTAAGGTAAGGTAAGGTAAGGTAAGAGAATATTAGGTAAGGTAAGGTAAGATAAGGTAAGGTAAGGTAAGATAAGATTAGGTAAGGTAAGATAAGGTAAGGTAAGATAAGATAAGATAAGGTAAGATAAGATAAGGTTAGGTTAGGTAAGATAAGGTTAGGTTAGGTAAGGTAAGGTTAGGTAAGATAAGGTAAGGTTAGGTAAGATAAGGTTAGATAAGGTAAGGTAAGGCTAGGTAAGATAAGGTTAGGTTAGGTAAGATAAGGTTAGGTAAGGTAAGATAAGGTAAGGTTAGGTAAGGTAAGGTAAGGTTAGATAAGATAAGGTAAGATAAGGTTAGGTAAGGTAAGACAAGGTAAGATAAGATTAGGTAAAGTTAGGTAAGGTAAGATAAGGTAAGGTAAGGTTAGGTAAGGTAAGATAAGGTTAGGTAAGGTAAGGTAAGGTTAGGTAAGATAAGGTAAGGTTAGGTAAGATAAGGTAAGGTTAGGTAAGGTAAGGACAGATAAGATGAGGTGAAGTGAAGTACAGTGAGGTGAGATGAGGTAAGGTGAGATAAGATGAGGTACAGTGAGATGAGGTAAGGTACGGTGAGGAGAGATGAGGTAAGGTGAGACGAGATGAGGTAAGGTGAGATGAGGTACGGTGAGATGAGGTAAAGTACGGTGAGATAAGATAAGGGATAATGAGATAAGGTAAGGGATGGTGAGGTAAGATAAGGAAAGATAAGGTGGGGTGAGATGAGGTACGGTGAGATGAGGTAAGGAGGTGAGGTGAAGTACAGTGAGGTGAGATGAGGTAAGGTAAGGTACAGTGATGTGAGATAAGATAAGATAAGATTAGATAAGATAAGGGATGGTGAGATAAGATAAGGGATGATGAGATAAGATAAGGATGGTGAGGTGAGATCAGATAAGGGATGGTGAGGTGAGATAAGATAAGGGATGATGAGATAAGATAATATAAGGTAAGATAAGATAAGACATAAAGATATCCATTCCTGATGCAGGCTGAAATCATGTAACTTGTGCACATTAGTGAGCAGTTTATATCGAACATGGTTATGATGTGAAGGTTGCTGCAGGTCTCATTAGGGTTGAGTGACGTCTGCTGAATTTGTAAATGATTGAAACACCTTAATGGAAAAATGATCTTGACCCTCTGAGTCAGGAGTTATTGCTGAAGGTCCTGTTTTGACTGTATCAGGACTGACTGTATCCTCATTGCACAAAATCTGACTTGCTCTTGCGAGTTGGGAGAAACTTCACCAGCTCACCACTTTCCACTCACCACAACCTCTAATGGTCTCACCCTGCTGAGAAACCTCTGGCTCCCGTCACCACAAGAGTAGGCTGGTCAACTTTTACGTCCCTTTTACACCATTTCATGCCTGGAAATATTGAGTATGAGGGTGTGGAGCTCTTGTTAATCTGAGATGAAAATAGAGTTTTCTGAGGCTTTATCAGCTTAATGACAGCAGAAAAACAGACAGTCCTTGGCTGTCTTCCACTTTGTCCTGTTGGTGAAAGGTCACAAGAGTGTGAGAATCTTGTTATAATAAACATGAATAACATTAGTGTAGTCTAATCTGTATGTGCAACCGTGCAGAAATACTGGATTCAAACAATACCCCGACCTCCAGACATGTTTACCTCATTAAATCCTGATTACAAGTGTTGGTGGGAAAAATTAAACATGAAACTGGTCATTCAAACCACATAAGGACTTGTGCCTAGAATGCTTAGTCATACCTGGAGAGGATGTGATTATCAGGAAGCGTATAGGACGGTGGAAAGAGGAGCACGCTAACAGTCTGTCTAGGTTTCAGGTAAAGGGAAGAAGTAATATAACAGTAATAACACCATGTTATTGGTAAAGAATTACTACTCAGACAACAAACACCCTGCAGACTAATACCCTGTATGTGTGTCCATTAAATGCTTGAAGAAATCGTTTCTCATATAATCAATAGAAAAGACAGTAATCACAATCCAGGAGAGGAAGGAAGCAGATTATGCAGAGTCCTGACCATTTTTTTATAAACAAATGAAAGAAAAGAACTGCTACTCATCAGAAACAAACAAACAAAATAACACATGGGATAAACATATAGACGAAATATACAAGCTAATGTAGTAAAAGAATAGGGAAAGAAAAAAGGAAACAAACCTAGAATAAATAGAGATGTTACCAGCATCTGTATTCCACAAGAATTAAGAAGAAATTGTTTGTTTGTTTTTTGGACCAAACAAACTGAAGTCTCAATGTACAACAATAAAAAATAAATAGAAATAACTTCTTCACCTTGTTGAATATGAGTGGATGTCCAGTGATATGATAATTGTTTTGCAACCTCAGTTGTATCTATTGGCAACAGTGAATATTTTCACAGAGAGGTGCAAATTGAGTGTGAAATCATAATTAAACTTGGGAATCACAGGTAACTTGAGACATGATAGGTAAATAAGCCCAAATGATACTGCAGTAACTGATGATGGGAAAAATGATTTCTCAATACACCAAACATCTCCATGGCCCTCTTTTTCCAATGTAATCTTTCATCTATGAGAGCTATTGCTATGTTAGCAGGCTTAAAAGATCTGCCTCAACGGTTAAACTTTATGTTTTGGGTCAGATCCAGATAAACATTACACTTTATGGCATTTATCAACATTTTCCCTGGTGATGCAAAAACCACTGATCTGATTTCTAAGGCCACTTTTACACTGTTCAAGGTGGAACCGTGGCACCTCACCATTCTGTATAATGTAGCTGTAGTAACAGCGCTGAATTGACGTCTGTATAAATGGAACGTCCCAGTGAGGCAGTAGGACCGGATATGGGTGTGACATTTTGACAATGTGTAATGTGTGCAACCCTCAACCTGGAGATTTAAAATGAATAAAATGTCCACAAAGCAGGGAGACAGAACGAGGTCCAGGAGCTGCTTCCCCTCAACCTCCGTGTAACCAGGATGGTCAAATCTTTGCATTTTTACTTTGTTTTTTACAAAGAGCTGCTTGATGAATATCTAGAATGTTTCACTAGCCGCCGATGCAGCTGTATTATTTGTCACACCTCTTCTGCGGTTTTATGCCGCTGTTTGATTTGTTGAGAGTAAATAAACAAAGGCAGTGTCCAGACGAGTCTTTGTTGATGCGATGTTGTGCGACCTCTGAGGGCTATTGGTGGAGGGCTGGGTTTATGGGTCAGGAAAGACAAAAAGACACGACCTTGGTGGAGTTATGAGCCACTCTAGGTTTTGATGTTTTGTTATTTCTACAGTTTAAGATTTTAAGATATGATCTTTTCAGCATCAACAATAAGATCAGTATCTCGCTCAGAGTGATGTGTTACGTGTTTTCCCTTTTGCTAACATCTGATTAGTTGTTGTTCCCATATGAGACTGAATATAACTCATATGGGTTATATACTGTATATATGCTATAGATGACTATAACAACGTCTATAACAAAAGGATGGGCGACTGTGTAAAGAAGAAACCAAATGAACTGTTTTTGACTGAGCTCTGGGACAACCCCCTCTCTCTTACAGGTACTCCCCCCTTCTTCAGCCTCCATTTGAAGGGGAGAAAGGGGAGCCGCTTAATCCTTCTCATTTCGCTTGCATGGCTGCCGTGTTGCCTCTCGCCATTGAACAGGAAGAAGGGGATTTTCCAGCAGCTCTTTTCTGGGGGGTTAAGACGTTGTGGTATTAGTGCAATTTGCAGGACATTTTTCACGGCATCAGTGTGTGTGCGCCACACTGCAGAGACGTGAAGCCACTGAGCATTTGTTGTCACCTCCTAAGAGCACACTGTGAGTTTTTCCTCCTTGGCCGCACTTTTATTATGGTCAATGAACCTCTGAAGGTTTGAACAGAGAGGCTCCAGGAATCAGTCAGCTGTGATCCTTCAATTATGTCTCTGACAACTGCAGGAAGCATGTTCGATGGAGAACGTGTGCTTTGTGGCATACTGGGGCCTGCCTCTTCTGTTTTCTTTATACATCGTCTGTACAAACACACAGAAGTGGAATTTAGTGTGTTTTGGCATGTTTCGGTATGCAGTCCAGCACTGATTGTACCTTCTATTATGCTGACTACTGAAGTCAAATATGCAGAAATCAGAGATCAGGATTATTTATTGAAGTGTCCCTGCAGTAAAAATGTGTCTTCATACAGTGGAATGTTTGAGCTTCACTGTGTAGAATGATGTCTGATGTTCTCACATTCATTCAAAGTGTAAATCAGATTTTTAGAGCCAATCCTCATCCAGTATTCAGCACACACAAGTGTGATGTGGAAACTTCTTCCACTGGAAGCACAGAGTCTGAGAATGGACCTGCAGTAGGTGGAGACTTCTTGTGTCCAGCAGTTAAACTTGTGGAATGGAAAATGTTTGCTTCTTCGCATATTCTGGAATTTGGAATGGAGAAGAAGAAATGGGTGCACTTTTAATGAATTTATTGTGGTAATAAAAAGGTTTTTTTTCACCCTTGTCCTCTGGTTGGTTGGTTAGTTAGCAGTGGTTAGAGCACTCGACCCATGTACCGAGGCTGTAGTTCTCTATGCGGTTGGCCCGGGTTCGATTCCAACCCGTGGCCATTTGCAGCATGTCTCCCCCCTGACTCTCTCTCCCACATTTCCTGTCACCTCTTCAGCTGTCCTGTCCAATAAAGGCATAAAAAGCCAAAAAAATATATTGAAAAAAAAAAGAAATCAGGACTAAACTCCAAAACACAGGAAGTGTGTGAGTAAAAATCACTTTGCTGAGTCACTTCAAAGCACATCTGTACGCCTTAATACATGTGTGGAGGGGATCTTTAGCAAACTGAGGATACTTGTTGAGACTGAAATCTTTTTGTGTGGAGGAGACCTGAGGGAGGGGTGTGAACAGATCCAATGCTGTATCCAGGGTGAGCGGGACTCAGGCCGGAGCTAAAGGTTCAAGCAACCAGAGATTTAAAAGGCTTCACGGTATCTTGAAGTGAACACAAGCAGAGATGACTGGAGATCAGCAGCATCTTGCTGCTCGACACCTGTATAACAAATACCACTCATGTAATCAGTGCACTGCAGTCCTGGCTTCACAGAGGGTGTGAGACACTTTCATTTATTATCGCCTTCCTTTTTGCCACACGGGGAAACTGCAACATAAGGAAGTCATTTTTTAAAGAAACCCCAGCTGCTGCTTAACCTTTGGAAACCATGTCTTCTGAACATTAAATGGGAGATCCAGTCCAAATATTGTTGATATGCTGTAATTGCCATTTTTTTAAATGTTATTTTTATTCAGCTTGTATTAATTACTTTGTGTATTTTTTTCTGTGATACCTGGTTCATTAGTCTAGATAGGGATGGTAAAACTGTGTAATATATCTGTTTATTTGAGAATTCTTCTTCCTTTCTTAGTTTCTCCCTAATGCTTTTAGCTCAGAGGCTACAGTTTAGTTACACAGTATCAGCTGTATGCTTAGAAATTTGTTTCATGTTTGAAACTTCCTCTGAATTGATCCCATGGCCTTTTAGTCTCTTTAAGCTGTTTATTGGTAAGGCGCGGTGCAGCTGCATCTGGGGTGTAAAATGCTACTTAGCATCTTTATTTTGCTTTCAGGGTGAATCAATGCTTTACAGCTGCGTTAAAGATAATTAAACGGCTTCTCAAAGACAGAGGCCTCTTGTTCATGACAAACCAATTGCCAGGACTTAATATAAAGAGTGAAAATTTCACACCTGCTTTGAATGTGAACTTCCCATGTGCTCTACAGACAGTATGTTTAATACCTTCTGTTTTTGTTGGCAGGTTGGTCAAAGATGCCCCCTGGGATGAAGTTCCTGTGGCCCACTCTTTGGTTGGGTTTGCCACTGCTTACGACTTCCTGTATGAGTACTTGAACAAGGACCAGCAGGAGCGTTTCATCCAGGTGATCGGCAACGTGTCACGTATGATGTATGAGAAGTCCCACGTCCGAGGATGGGGGTTCCAGTACCTGCACAACCACCAGCCCACCAACTGTGCGGCTCTGCTCACAGGATCCCTGGTTTACATGGCCCAAGGTTAGTGAATAGGGATTTGTGTCTTTGCGATGTGTACGTGTTTCCCATGAAGTGATGACGGTAATGTAACATTTACAACCAGTAACTGAGATTGTCATGAAATTTGGTGAAGTGAAATGGAAATTTTCATTTGAGTTTTCTTTTCAAAGACTTTCCAGACTAACCTGCCTTTCCTGCACATGTTTGCTTTGAATTTATTTGACCTGTTGTTGAACCTGATTGACTTATTTCTTTCTGGGATAATCATACTTTTACAATCATACACCCAACAACTTAAAATTAACTCAACCACACTCACATAGTTTACTCAACAAGACATGAACTCCTTCCCTCAGGCCTCAATCAATAAGTCATGAACACAGTGTTCATGACTTATTGCTGCACTGATCTTCCTTGGCTTCGAGAAAATTTTCACCATGGCGTCATAGTCTGGAAAGTTTCCCATAGGAGGCCCATTTATTGAGATGTTCATACAGTCTGCTCTCCTACAGCCGGTTCCTGCGGTCAGTTTTCACCCACCAGAAGTGAGGATTAGTCTTTGTTTAGTAAATTCTTAAATTTAAGGAATTCTTAAATTTAAACTTAAACTTAAATTTAAATCTCTCTCTCTCTCTCTCTCTCTCTCTCCCTCCCATCTTCTCAATGTTTTTTTGTCGTTCTGTTGTGCTCTTCCCTTCTTAAGCGGCGCCATGCTAACATGAGTTACTGTAATTGAATATAAGCCTAATAAATGTGTAGCACTGTGGCGAATCATCAATCAGAGTGAGTTTCATTTGGTCGCCTGTCGCTACAACTTCCAGGAACGAGTCAGAAAGTGAGGAAGGAAGTCTGAGAACATTACTGAATGTAATGTGAATAATTCTTTAGAACATGACCTTGTCTGTTAACATTTCACTTCAGATAGGTTTTCATCAGCAATGATGGTTTTTAAATAATGAAGACCACAACTCCCATGATTCCACACACTTGTTTTGATTGAGAGAAGCCATCAGCAGAAGTTACATGCTGTGTGTTCGATAATCAGCAGCTGGTGTCACCGATCAGCTGGTCACCGATCAGCTGGTGTCACCGATCAGCTGGTGTCACCGTTCAGCTGGTGTCACCGATCAGCTGGTCACCGATCATCTGGTGTCACCGATCAGCTGGTGTCACCGATCAGCTGTATATCTGTTAGCTTCAACTGAACTCTTTGACATTTAGAAGTAAAACCCCAACAATTTGATGTTTTATCTCCTCAAATTATTTGCTTGGTGCAACTTGTGAACCTATGAGAGAAGCTCATACTGGAATTTCAGTGTCGTCCATCTTCCATAGCTGCTGCTGCTCTCTAGAGGAAGTCTACATAACAGTCTGTATTAAGGACTGGTCTTTTAACATCACTGCTCAATATTTTAGCCTCAATATCCTGCTCTGAGTGCTTTTGTACTGCAGCAGAGAAAGACCATGAGAAGGTGAATGCCTGCATTGCAGCTTGTTCTGCTTAGAATAGAGATTTGATTTTTGGTAGTAAAGATCCAGTAATGGAGCTGAGGCAGACTTACAGAGAAACTCTGTGGTCACAGTCAACAACAGACACATAGCTCTGCTCTGACTCCTCAGGAGGGTGATAGCCTGACCTCACTTTGTGCTAATCCCAGGAAAAAGTGAGTTTGCACCGTGTTACCTGGAAAAGGGTGCTCAGCCACTGCTTGGGTGTTGTTAATGGCAGATTTTATTTGTTAAAAGTGTGCTTTACATTAGAGCTCATGTGGAGATGATGGTTTCATACCCAGCAGGGTTAAGGAAATAGCCTATTAAGAGATTTCTAACACATGATGTATTTGCAGTGGTTTCATGTAGCAGCCTCACTCAGGTCTCACGTGCAACACTTTGCAGGAGCTTGACTGCATTCCAAAATCGTAAATGTGTCATTGTGCAAAGGCCTGACATGACGTCCAAATATTATTCTATTAAGATGGCTGTGAATAAAGGGAAGAACTGCCAGAAAAGAAAAAAACTTCTTTATTCAGTATTTGAAACAAGCTTTAAGCCCATTGCTGACATTTTTAGATGAAGTTATTATTTTGGACGCTTTCACAAAGAACAATTCATGAAATCATTAATATGCATGCTGAGTTTGGTTCTTGGGAAGACTTTGCTTTAGTTCACCAGATAAGAAGGCAGCAGCAGGAGCTCACAGAAATGCATTCCTGACACGTGTGTTTGCTTGTTGGTGCCTTGAAGCTGAAGATATAATTGGACAGATGTGTTCAGAGTTCGTCCACAGTGAAGACCGTCTCCCCTGTCTGCCACATCTTTCCCTCTGGCCACCCACACTGTAATCTCTGCAAAGTGATGCATGACTTACTGAGAATGTCGATGTTGTGCTCTCAGGTACAACCAGGCATCATGTTAAGAAATCTCGAAAGTCGAGTAACATCAGCCCAGAGTAGCTTGTAGCTTCACCCGCTAACATTACATTGTTCACCAAAAACAGATGTCAGAAATGTTTAAGGCAATAATATGACATATTTTGACATTTTACCTTCTGCCTGCAATGTTATAAAAAAAATAAGTAAAAGAAATTGAACCAGATTGTTGAGTATTTCTCACTATATGCTCGTCCAAAACACTGAGAAGTGGTTTATTGCTGCCACAAAGCTGTTGTAGGAGTTGATCTAATCCATTTAAATGTCGATGTGATGTTTTTTTACATTTGAGGAAAGTGACTGAAGAGTCTGAACGGCTGCACAGCTCTCAAATGTGGTCCAGGACTGTGTGAACACTGGTGAAACTCTGTTTGTGTAAATATGGTCTTTGTACACACCAGGAGTTCATGCTTGATGCTAAATACCTGCTCTGTGTATGCCAGTGGTCCCCAGGTCCAAACCAAGCATTGCTGGGGAAGTCTCCAGTGGGCGGCCTCTATGTGTGTGATCCAAAGAGAGAGAGACTATGGTGTAATGTTCCATAGTGATGTCATGCTTTCCACAGTCCCAGCTAAATGTTGTGTGTGTAGAAGGTTTGCTCAGGTAACAGTTTTTTTGATGTAAAGCTGTTTTCCATCAATTCCATTAGTGACAACTCACATAACCTTTAACATTTCATGTTCTGCTATGAGAATATTCTCATAAAAACGATTAGTGCCTTCTCAGTAAATGTCAGAAAAACATTTTATGTAACACTCCTCAGTTAGCATCTCTGATCGTCACATTTTCCTGTCGTCTCTTTTGAAGGTGCCGTTTTTAGTCTCTGTGGAGGCTTCCTTGCTAGAAATGTTGAATAGACCAGTTGAGTAGAAAATATTTTTTTGGTGAACTAATGCTTCTGTTGGGCGGCACGGTGGGTAGCGCTGTTGCCTCACAGCAAGAAGGTCCTGTGTTCAAAGTCTCCATGTTCTCCCCTTGTCTGTGTTGGTTCTCTCCAGGTTCTCCAGCTTCCTCTCACCACTCAAAACATGTAATATTGATGAATTGGTGACTCTAAACTGACTGTAGGTGTGAATGTGAGTCTGAATGGTTGTTTGTCTTTCTATGTGATGAACTGGTGACTTGTCCAGGGTGAACCCCGCCTCCCTTCCAAAGTCAGCAGGGATAGGCTCCAGCCCCCTCCGCGACCCTACACAGGAAAAGTGGTTACAGAAAATGACTGAATGAATGATGTGTCTGTTAATCAGATTTAATTTGTCTTCAGTTCCCAAACATACTGAGTGTTGTTAAAAGGAAACAGGGTTTCCCATACCTCCATTTATTTGTGGGAGCCTGTATATGTGCAGTCAGCATTGCATTTTTAAATATTTTCCTTACACAAAAACTACTTAACCGACTTCCACAAAACTTTGGTGTGGGGTATGGACCAGACAAGCTAAACAGACATGTAGAATTGTTTGGACTCAGTGGAGGTTTGCACCATTTTATACTGCATTCAATTGCAAATAGCTCTAAAAGGACTTGTAGTCCATTACATTCTGTTTTTACTCAAGTTGTACACAGCTTCCAGAGTTTTTTTGGAATTGGGGTTGTACAAGTCAAGAACAAGTGCTCTGTACAAGTTTATTTTCACATCAGACTCATATTAATAATGACTGGCAGAAATGAAAGAAAACACAGTCACAAATCACTACAGTATGTGTGTCAGCAATGTGAAGTATGCATCATGGACAAAATCTGAACAGAAACATGCATTAACATTGATGCAACCCTTGAGCAAAAAAATAAAAGGGGCTGCAGATATAGAATTGAACAATCTCCACTTCCTGTGTTCCAGGTTACCTCCAGGAGGCCTACCTGTGGACCAAGCAGGTCATGTCCATCATGGAGAAGTCATTAATCCTTTTGCACGATGTGACGGATGGCTCGGTGTATGAGGGAGTGGCCTATGGGTCTTACTCCACCCGCTCACTCTTCCAATACATGTTCTTGGTGCAACGCCACTTCTCCATCAGCCACTTCGACCACCCCTGGCTCCTGAAACACTTCGCCTTCATGTACAGGACCATCCTGCCAGGTAACTGTTACTCTAACCTTCTGTGGGAGGGACAACTTTTACATTTCACAAATCTGTAAAATGCAGGCCAACAACGTATGCATGTTTATTATCCCCACCGCAAAGTGAGTGAGGGATATAGGAATGGGTTCCATCCATCCATATGTGTAAGTGTGTAGCTAAGTGTTTTATGTTAACCTCCGCCAAGGCCCAACAATCCTCGACATAATTGTTAGGGCCTGTGTCCACCATAGCATTTTTTCCTGGGGCCAACGTATTTGTTTAAATTTTTTGCAATGGGAGCGCTGTGTATTTACTCTACACTACAAATGTCAGCAGCGTGACGAAGCGCTGAGCATCTTTTCTGCGCTGAGCGCTGCGAGTTTGATGTTTTTTTGTGGTCGTCGAGAGATGAAAAATGTTCAACTTTGGGTGAAACGTGGTGCTCAGGCGTGGACATTTCACAACCCCCTGCCAACAGTTTCTGCAGCAATGCTGCGCTCAGAGAGCACCTCTAATTTAGGCTGTGGGACCAAAATATCATTTCATGTCCAGATAACAATACATATCACAATATAGCACATTTACTTTACATTCAATGAATATAACAGTCACATAGAAAGGCCTATTTCTTTCACTTCCACTGGGGAGGTTATGTTTTCACCCATGTCCATTGGTTGGTTGGTTTGATGGATGGATGGATGGTTAGTTGGTTAATTGGTTGGATGGATGGTTGGTTGGTTGGATGGATGATGGTTGGATGGTTAGTTGGTTGGATGAATGGTTGGTTGGATGGATGGATGGTTCGTTGGTGGTTATTTGGTTGGATGGATGGTTGGTTGGATGGATGTTTGGTTGGATGGATGATGATTGGATGGTTAGTTGGTTAATTGGTTGGATGAATGGTTGGTTGGGTGGATGGATGGATGGTTCATTGGTGGTTATTTGGTTGGATGGTTGGTTGGTTGGATGGATGGTTAGTTGGTTAATTGGTTGGATGAATGGTTGGTTTGATGGATGGATGGATGTTTAGTTGGTTGGTTGGATGGATGGTTAGTTGGTTAATTGGTTGGATGAATGGTTGGTTGGATGGATGGTTGGTTGGTTGGATGGATAGATGGTTAGTTGGTTGGATGGATGGATGGTTCGTTGGTTATTTGGTTGGATGGATGGTTGGTTGGTTGGTTGGTTAATTGGTTGGATGAATGGTTGGTTGGATGGTTGGTTGGTTGGTCCGGGTTGTTCACCCCAGTGGCTCGGTTAATTATGCAAAACTACTTAACAGATTTCCATTTCACTTGGTAGGAGGAAGGGCCTTGCCCCAAAATAGACCCCGTTATGTTTTGGTGCAGATCCAGATAAAGGGGCAGACCTGTTGAGCCTTGGCAGAGATATGTGCTGTACTGAGTGGCATTCTAGGTCTATTTGAATTATATACTCAAGAAACTTTCAGTTAAAACATGTAACAAAATATGAATTTATAAAATATAAAAAGGCAAATAAACACATGTTCCTTATGTAGGTAGTAAAAGAGGTCATTATTGTTTCTTCAGTGTTTCCCACAGAAGTGTACAGTGTAACTGAGATGAGGACAAGCTCAGAAACACAAACACACACCTACACTTCTGTTGCGCACACACTGGCTGGCACCGCCTCTTTCCTTTTCTCTTTTCTTTGTCTGCTCTGTTGACTTTATTAGTCAACAGGATGCTTTATTTTTAGAAAGGCTTCCAAAACACACATCTCACATTTCAGATGATTTCACCAGTGATGACTTTTTTTTAGCAAATGAGCCACATGTGGAGGCTTGTTGTTAAAGATGTAGACATATCCAAATGATCAAAATCAACATGGTAGCGAATGACATCACACCAACCAGGTGCACCTACAATCCTAAATCAATTACACAACCAGGTCTACATTAAACAGAAATTCAATCAGTGTATTTACGATAAGAAGTAATACCAGAGAACGTCTCTCTCTCTCTGGGTTTCTCTGCAGGCCATGTGTGATTGTCAATATAGGGAAGGGGAAATTGTTAATAGATCGTGGATGGCATCATTCTCACAGACAGATATAAATAAATAGAACGAGGCCAAACAATCCTGCACGTTTGTTTAGCTTGCCCTCATGAGTGAAAATGTCTAAAAACATCCTTTCATCCCTTTTTCTGGATCTGCACTAAATTTAATGGGTTCTTTTCTGGCTCATGCCCCATCCTTCATCCAAGGTTTGTGGAAATCTGTCCATAATCCTGTTGACAAACAAACAAACAAACCAACAGACACAGGTGAAATCATTACCTCCTCAGCAGAGGTAAAATTGTGTAAATGGGTCACCAGATATAATTTAATAGCTCCAAAAATAAAAAAAATTAATATGTGGCAGACAAGTAGATGAACGTATGGGAAACCCTGGAGTTCAGGCCCATTTATACTCTACGTTAAAAACTTCTGCGTTCATTCCAAACGTAATCGGACACATTTTCATAGAGCTTATGGATAAGCTACAATTTTAACATTAGTCAGAACAGCAGCATTTTATTTGATATGTGGTGCCATTATTAATGATATCACATATTTCTGACACCTCCATGAACAGCCACGACTGACGTTGTCGTCTCTTTGTTTTCACTGTCTCGCCAGGATTTCAGCGGACCGTAGCCATCGCAGATTCCAATTACAACTGGTTCTACGGGCCGGAAAGCCAGCTCGTCTTCTTGGACCGCTATGTGATGCGTAATGGCAGTGGAAACTGGTTGGCAGATCTGATTCATCAAAACAAGGTGATTGAAGGACCAGGGAAGCCAGCAAAAGCCCAGCGATGGTGTACTCTTCACACGGAGTTTATCTGGTGAGCTGCTGAATTTGTTTCATATTTCATGGGAAATATATCTCACTGCAGTTTTTCTATTTAGAGTTATTATTAAAGGAGAAATCCACCCAAAAAATTATTCTCTGATAGAATTATTTTTCTTACCTTGCATTTTGAACGATAATTCTTCTGACTTGCCGTAGTTAAATGTTTGAATCGAGGGCTGCATCTAATGGATATTTTTTATGATTAATAGAATGGTAAATTATTTTTTACATTTGATGTTAAATGTAGAAAATTTCAGTAAATAAAGAGAAATACTGATCACATGTCTTCACTTTGTTTCACCTAATCAACAGTCAAAAACCAATGCAAATGTTTGTCATTTTCCTTTAGATGGAAAATTGTATTTGATTAATTATCTGTCAGTCAGAAAATACATTTTTGGGCCTTTTTGGACCAGATGAACCTTTTCATAGTTCTCAGAACTTAACATCCTCCATTTTTAATTGTAAAATTAGAACAGCTAGAACTAGGAAAGACTGCAGTACTAAGAACTTCTTTAGCTCCTACTTCAGAGCAGATACTCTTCCAGCAGAAGGGGAACCTTGAGTGACGTTAATGTATGTTGATTGGTTGAACACATAAGCTAACGTAGCACCGTCATCCTCCATTTATAAAAACCTACCTGTGCAAAAGGTTAGCCGTGAAAACAACAGCCTGTAACGATCGCTTTATAAAATGAAACAAAGCAGACAACAAAAAAAGGTTTTGTATGTCACACTGAAGTGACATCACTATCATTTAACGGTCAGCTTACATCACTTCAGTGTTCCTGTTGGTGCAAATACAAACAGCAAAAAGGCCATTGAAGGTATTTAGTTTTCAGTGGGTGGTTCCTCTCAGAGAGTCCAACTGTAGGTTCAGAAAACACCTAATGTTTTAGCTGTATTTTAATCCCAGGTTTATCCTCATTTATAGAAATACACTTATTTGTGTTCTTGCTGGGACTTTGAGGAGAAAATCAGAATAAATCTCACATCTGTCAATATAGATAGAGCTAGCAGGCGATTAGTACAGCTGAGCATAATGACGAGATGCAGAAGGAAGCCTGACTCTGTTCTAAGTTCAAAAATCCACCTATCAGCAAGTCTTATTTACACATTGTATCTTGTTTGTTTGATTCACACACATGATGTCATGGTTCTACAGGATGAGGCCGCTAGTTGTTTATACTAGGGTTGGTCTAGTGGTGGTGCAGTGGGTAGTGCTGTTGCCTCACAGCAAGAGGGTCCAGGGTTCAGATCCACCTGAGGACCGGGGACTCTTCTATGTGGGTTCTCTCCAGGTTCTCCGTCTTCCTCCCACCACCAAAAACATGCAGTAGAGATGAACTGGTGACTCTAAACTGACCGTAGGTGTGAATGTGAGTCTGAATGGTTGTTTGTCTTTCTGTGTGGTCCTGTGATGAACTGGTGACTTGTCCAGGGTGAACCCCTCTTCCTGCCCAAAGTTTGATGGGATAGGCTCCAGCCCCCAGCAACCCTACACAGGATAAGCGGTTACAGAAAATGAATGAATGAATGGGTGATGTCTACTGATTTAGTACATGGTGATATCCACAGTGAAACATGGTGATGGACGACGATAGAGACCCTCAGAGTTAGCAGTTCTTGGTGATACTACTGTTTTGACTACATTTGGAAGGCGGTCTCATAGCAGAAAAGCAGACTTGCTCAAGGTAGTAAGGAGAATCGTAATCAGCTCACCACTGGATTCACTGTGTAAGAAATCTCTGGCTCCCGTCACCAGAAGGGAGCAGGCAGATCAACTCTTACATCACTGTCGGAAAGCATCTGGAGATTAAAACATGTCCAGGCGAATAAGTTCTTACTGTTTCAAGTAACATAATTTTTTAGATTGCGGTCATTAGATAACAAGATAACAGTCTATCTTTTCTCCGAATGACAGATTTTCGTCATCAGGTGTCTGAGTTATCATGAGTTATCTTGAGTTATCAGATAAGAGCTTTCTGGATGTGCTGTGTCTGCTGAAAAGCGTTGTCAACACACTAAACATGAAACTTTTTTTCTTCAGTGATTTTTCTGGTTTTAATCAGCAGCTCTATTCTCCGTTTTAGAGAAAAGAGGACCTGTTAAGATAATTTGACTGTTGGTAAAAACCTTGTGAATGATGAATACTGTCTTAATCTAGAAACAAGCTGATTTAACATTCGCAGCAGCTCTTCTTGCAATCAAAATCGGACATTCTAGACATTAACTCTGGGGTCAGTCATGTCATATACTGTATGTATGACATAATAGTACATTAGAACATTAAATATCTCTGGAACATTAAATATCTCTGGAATGCTGCATTCTAGTAACTTAGTTTTTTTTTCATTCCCCTAACTAATAAAAAAGCTAACTAATAAGCCATTCCTATGAGGTTTGCAGTGTGTTCATGTCACTTTTCAATCGAGCCTTCAACTGCAGTGTCTTTTTGAAGACTTTACAAAAAACATAATCATTAATCCGACCCTGAAAGTTCTCTGTGATTATTTATCCATTATTCTGTGTTGAAAACAGTTTTTGCTGTTATTAGCCATGATGGCTTGTTTGAGATAGACAGAGTGGTATTGATTTTGATCTGTACAACCGATCATAGGAAGCAACAAGGTCACAGCTGCTCTCTTTAGGTTGTCAAAAGGCACTCAGGGAAAACAGTTAATCCCACATGAACGGTAGCCGACATGTAAATGACACAGGATGATAAAATTGGGTACATCAGTAATGTAAACATGCCATTAAACAATAATCACAGGGACACCCTACCCATCAGTGGTTGCTTTTCATCCATCTGATATCGCTCTTCTTTTGATATTTGGCAGGTATGATCCAGGCCTGATTCCCAAGCCTCCATCAGATTTTGGAACATCCCAACTGCACTACTTTGAGGACTGGGGTGTGGTGACGTACGGCAGTGCTTTACCTGCAGACACCAACCGCACCTTCCTTTCCTTCAAGTCGGGGAAGCTGGGTGGACGCGCCATCTTTGACATTGTTCACAGGAACAAGTACAAAGAGTGGATCAAAGGGTGGAAGAACTTTAACGCTGGGCATGAGCACCCTGATCAGAACACTTTTACTTTTGCACCCAATGGTTTCCCGTTTATAACTGAGGCACTGTATGGACCAAAGTACACATTGTTGAACAATGCCGTGTTGTTTCGCTCGGCCACATCAGACACTTGCTTTAAGCCATGGGCCGGACAAGTCACAGAATCCTGCAATTCCAAGTGGTCAAACTACAGGGTAGGGCTAGCAGCTGATAGCCAGGGCAGAGTAGAAGCTGCTATGGAGAGACAGGGAATGGTCTTCATCCGTGGTGAGGGGCATTCCGCTTATAATCTTGAGCTGAAGATCAAGAACTTCCAGAGAAACTTACTCCTTCTCCACCCACAGCTTCTGCTTATCGTGGACCACATCCACCTGGATCCAAACAGCCCAACCAAAGCAATGAGTGCCTTCTTTCACAACACGGAACTTCCATTCCACAGTACAAAGATAGATGGTGTCCATGGAGCATTTGTATCACATGGTGGTGATAAATATAAGATATTCTGGATGGATGACACAGGCTACAGTAACAAAGGAGTGATAGATTACTGGGGTTACCCCACAGGGTACACGTATAATGGCTCTAACTATGTCAATGTCACAATGCCATTGAGGTACCCTCACACCAGGGTGGCCTACATTTTATTTGGGCCAGGCGTGGATGTACAGAGCTTCAGCCTGCGTGGCAATGACCAGAGAGTAGATATTTACCTGGTTACCAAGGATAACACCTACACCATCTATCTGCTGACTGGAGAGGTCACCAGCAAGCCTCTATTTGCCATGGTACTCCTCAACCACACAAAGATCGTATTCGAAAAGGCGGCAGCTGTGGTGGACAGCTCACCTGAAGAAGTGGAGGAATATATCAATGTGATGGAAGACAACCTTCAGCATGTCAAACCTGTTTTACAGCAGATGGAGAGACACATCCTAGGGCGAGTTCTTAACACTGCCAGCTTCCGTAAGACTGCAGAGCGCCTCCTCCAGTTCTCAGACAAAAAGAAGACAGAGGAGGTTATCGAGAAGATGTTTGCCATGAGTAAGAATCAAGGCAAGACTAAAGATGGGAAGATGGTGAACCTTGGAGAGAAGCTTTCGGAGAGTCTACCCGACATTTTTGCACAGATTGAGTTGAATGAGAAGAAGGAGAAACCGGGGACTTCAAAGCATACAAAGGAGGACAGTCGAGAGGAGGGAGACGCGGACTCGCGGGCTTCCATGGATTATAAAGACAGCCGCAAAAACAGAAAGGGGGCTTTTGTCAAGGGCCGAAAATTCAAGGAGGTTCACATGGTTAACTCAGCAGGGAGTGAGGGTGTCTCCAACACAGCCTCCTACATAAGAATCTTTCTCCTCCTGAACACTGCCACCTTCTTTCTGCTGCTGGCCGGAATTCTGACTCGATTTTGGAGGGGTCAGAGCTTGTACACGCAGAGATACTTCTACACCATCCTTCTGATCGACTGCTTCATCTTACTGTACCTCTACTCCTCCTGCTCTCACACACAGTGCTAACATCATGAGCGCATGAGAGGTCGTCCAAATGTTACAATAAAAGAGTAATGCAGATCGAATGACCTGTTGATGGTTAACTAAACACACCCTACACCTCAATCTGAGCCAGATCTTGCAACAGAATATAAGGGCTTTAAAAAAAATTTTAAAAGTCTGGGATTTTAATTCATGATATTTTGAGGATAAAGTTTTAAGTTTCTAAGAAGAAAAGTTGAATTGTTATGAGATTAAGACATAATTATGCACCGTGCCTGAAATGGACCAAAAAAGTGTCTAACTAATTCAGCAGTTTCATGACAGGATTGTCACAAATGTCTTGTATATATTTGTATTTATACACATATCTTAGTATTATATTTTTGTATGCATGTCATTACAAACCCCTTTCCAAAAAGGTTGTGACACTGTGTAAAATGTAAATAAAAACAGTATGCAATGATCTGCAAGTCATTTAAACCTCATATGTAATTGAAAATAGCACAAAGACAACATTTCAGATGTTGAAACAGAGAAATTTAATTGTTTTTGAAAATTACATCCTCATTTAGAATTTGATGCCAGCAACATGTTTCTAAACAGTAGGACAGGGTCATGTTTAGCACTGTGTTGCATCACCTCTTCTTTTAACACACGAGTTTAGGAACTGAGGAGATCAGCTGATGTCATTTTAAAGTAAAATGTTTTCCATTCTCTCCTGATGTAGGATTTCAGCTGCTCCAGAGTTCAGGGTCTCCTTTGTCCTATTTTACGTTTCATAATGCTCCAAACATTTTTAATGGGTGACAAGTCTGGACTGCAGGCAGGTCAGTTTAGCACCAGACTCTTTAACTACAGAGCCATGCTGTTGGAATACCTGCAGAATGTGGTTTGACATTGTCTTACTGAAATAAACAAGGCCTTCCCTGAAAAAGACTGTCTACTTGGCAGCATATGTCACTCCAAAACCTGCAGACGTTACTGTCTTAATAAACAGCTGATGATAGGTGGATGAGAAGGTGTGTGTTGTGTTAAAGACTACACCGTGGCAGTTTTGCGTGGCCCCAATCTACCCTGAGGAGGTACCATCGGCAATGGAAAACGACCGGCAGAAAACTGAGCCGAGTCAAGTAGAGCTGAGTAGAGCTGGTACTACGCAGTGGAAAAGGGGCTTAATTTTCAAAAAACAATGACATTTCTCATTTTCCACATTTGAAATATTGTCGTTGTGCTATTTTCAATTAAATGTTGGGTTTCAATGTTTTGCACATCACATTCTGTTTCTATTTACATTTTGGGCAGCATAGTTTAGTTTACCACAACAATACTTTTAATAATTTCCTAGGAAGTGACATGAGTCATATCCCACAAAATATTTGTTATGAAAATGAAAAATCAAAGATCTGTGTGCCAAATAGACCAAGGCCAGAAATAAATCACGTTTAAGTTTTTGACTTCATACAGACATAATTTTGTTGTGCCGACACTGTTTTATGAGACGACTTATTGAATATCTAGAAACACTCAACCTGAATTTCTTTTATGGTTTTCATTTTTTTTTCATTTGTTCTTTTTTAAAATTCAGTATGCGGACACCAAAGAAATAGTTTGAGTGTTCTTAATCTAAACTGTAAACTGTACTTTGGGTCATATGTTGTTTACTATCCAGCCTACTGCCTGGATTTGTTTAACAAAAAGCAGGCTTATCTTAATATACTGAGCACAGGACATCCTAAAAATCTTCCCCATTTTCTTTTCTAATGTTATTCTGTTCTGTTGTCTTACAGAATACGTTTAAGTAAAAGCCATTATTGATATTTCTTTTCTCATGTTTTAATTTAACATAAAATAATGGAAAGTGATCAAATTACATTACTTTAATATTGTGGTATTGGATTAGGTTACTGAATACGTTTTTAAGTGGTAATTTGTAATTGTACAAGGATACTTTTTTAAAGTAACCCTCCCAACCCTGTCCTTGTGGATTATCCGCATACGTTTTCAGCGCTCTTTGTCATGTTTTTTGTAAGTTGTTTTTGGTTTTGAACTTTGGATTTTGTCTTGGAGTTTCTGGTTTTAATTATTTTGTTACTTGTTGGATTTTCTGTTTTTTGGACTTGAGTTTTTCTTGTTTACCGACTTTTAGTTATATTGTCACCTTTTTGACTGTTTTCCTGTTTGAGTCAGGATTTTTTGTTATTAAACCACTGGACTGCATTTCCCTGTCTCTGTGTCTGCCTTGGGGTCGTCAACACTTTTGCTGAAACGTAACATTACGAACTGACCAAGATGGACCCCAGCAGGCATTTCTGTTCAGCAGGAGCTCTGGAGACCAGACTGATTTTATTTGGTGGACAGTGCTTAAAACCCATATTTGAGCCAGCTGTTATGGTACCGACTGCTCTCAGGATGGCATGTATGGAAGTGTTAAGGAACCCAGGCTTAACAACCTGACAGCTCCCTGTCAGGACTAGCCTCTCTGTCAGCTAGCCACCAGTCTGATAGCTCCCTGTCTGAACCAGCCTCTCTGCCAGCTAGCCACCTGCTAGCCTCAGCCCTAGACTGAGCTAGCTACCAGGCAGCTAGCCTCCTGCTAAGCCCGACTCCTGAATTGGCCAGCCGTAAGCCTGATGCTGACACAGATGAGGAGTGTCTTTTCCGAGGAACCCGTCTAGCTTGCAGTCCTGCCCACCGCTGCCCAGCTCTCCAGCCTCACTGCTGCCCTGCACCGTGGATGTCCAGCTGCCCAGCGCCATGGAGGTCCAGCTTCACAGCTCCCCAGAGACTCAGCCTCCCAACTCCCCAGAGACTCTACAGCCCCATAGCCTAGAGACTCTAATGTCCCGTACTTTAAAGACTATTACTCACAGTGCTCCAGACACCCAGCTTCAAAGTGTCCCAGAGTCTCATCCCCTCTGTGCCCAAGAGTCTCAGCCCATTCCTGTCTCCCAGTCAGTGGATTTCTGCCCGACCCCTGTGTTGGACCCTGTTTGGACTCTGAGCCGGGGGTGGTCCCGCCGACTCCTGTTCCACGTGTCCAGTCGGAGGCAGACATGCCGACTACTCCTGTTGCTGTTCTCCGGTCGGGGGCAGACCCGCTGACTCAAGGTTCTCCACTCGGGAGCAGACCCGAACACTACTCCAGTGCCTTATCTCCAGTCGGGGGCAGACCTGCTGACGACTCCTGTACATGTTGTCCAGTCAGGGGTGGATCTGCCGACTACTCAATTTCCTGATCTCCAGTCGGGGGCAGACCCCACTGACTACTGATCCTGACCTCCAGATGGTGGAGGTGTGGTCAATCACTGCTCCAGACCACCAGATGGCAGAGGTGGGGCCAATCCCTGCCCCAGGCCTCGAGACGGCAGAGGTGCCTTAGAGGGCCTGTCTTTGGTGACGGCCTCCTGAGAGAGCCCGTCTTCACTGCCGGCCCTCTGCTTGGTCTCCTGAGAAGGCCCGTGTTTGCTGCCGGCCATTCTGGAGGCCGGGGCCGGTCCTTACTCCCGACCCCTTCATCGAACCCCTAAGTGGGTCTGCCTTCTGCCTGGCCTCCAAACTGTACCAGACAATGGACAATGTCTTTGATTTCTAACCCTTTGTGTTTTGGATTTTGTCTTGCCGTTTTTGTTATTATTATGTTGTTACTTGTTGGACTCTTTTGGACTGTTTGTTGTTGTTTTTTTGTTTACGTACCTTCAGTTATATCATCACGTTTTTGACTGTTTCCTGTTTTAGTTGGGATATTTTGTTATTAAACCACTGGACTGCATTTCCCTGTCTTTATGTCTGCCTTGAGGTCATCAACACTTTTACTGAAACATAACAAACTCTAGTTTAGAAATCTGAACAGTTACTTTAAACAGTTACGTTTTCAAACCAGCTGGTGATACCATAAACCAAGACGGCCTCTACAGTAGTGCAGTGCTCCTACAGACAACACATCTCTTACTGTATTTTGTCTACAGTGTACTCCCAAAGATTTAACTCCTCTGCATTCATGCTTCTTCTCTTTCACAATGAGCTAATCATTTTCAGGGAAAGTCAACCTGGTCCCGTGTCCTTGCACCCTGTAGTTGTCAGCTGACGAGGAAGGCGATGCAGCTGATAGCCTCTGAGTCAATTGCACTGCAGCTAGCTGCTAATGGTGCAGGTAAATCAGCTGCATTCAGAAGGAACACGTGTTAGCTGCTAATGTTTCTTCCTAGTCCTCTTTTTGGACATTGTAAGCACTGTTTTCTTTGCATTGAACCAGCCATGTGTTAGAAAGTAAGTTATTCAATTGTTTAGGCGTTCAGGGGTGTGTATCTTGACTCACCAAGAGGTGGTGGTGTCCAGTAATAAGTGAAGCTACTCATCAGAAGCACCTGTATACAGTACTGGTTAGTACTGCCTCATTTCAGGCTCTGATTATACAAGAATATGCTAGAATTCAAGAAAGATGTAAGACACTAATTTTAATACTTATTTCCACTTTCTCTACACAGACTTCATAAAATTAATCTTCATATATTTAAATATTACACTTTTATTCTTATATTATGACTATCTCCAAATTCTGTTATACCAGTACGATCATTCATTTTATTGTCATAAGCATTAACATTTTGTAAAATTGTGACTTTTATTCTCTGAATTTTACAACTTTTTCCCATAACTTTATTCTCATAATTCTGTATTTTGACCTTAATTTTTGTGATTTTATTACTTGTTTTCCTCAAATTTACACTGTTTTTTAAAATATAGCCAAAATCATAAATTGGCCTCAGGGGGCTTAAGGATCTTTAATCTACTAATTATGGATGACTATTCTCACTGACACTTTTTTCTGAAAATTAGGACTTCAATCTCATAACATCATGACTTTATTCTTTAAATGTCTCTTTTTTTTTTAACTGCGGCCCTTATAAGAACTACCTAATGGGTGTTGAGGAATAACTGATTCCTAATAGGGATTAAAACCAGACCACCTCTCATGTCATGATTTTCTGTGGCGCTTTAGGGCCGTGTCTGTGTCAAGTTTGTCCTTCATAGTGCTCCAAAATCCTGCCTTGTATCAAAGATCAAGGTTCACCACAAGAAGAATACATTTGCCTCATCTTTACATGAGATTGTCTACATAGTTAATAAAAATACATTTAAATGTATAAATGTGAAATCAAGATTTTTTTATTGTCTTATTTTTAGCGATTGTAAATAAATGAAATACTACATGTATAGGTATGTTGTGTGTCGGTGAATTTGTTTTACACAGCAGCTTAATTTAAAACTTTAACAACATTATTTACCATTTATAGGCAGTATATAATCATTATAGCACACTATAAGGGGATTGTAAGCACCTAGTTGAAGTTGTAGTTGATTAGATTGTCAGCAGATCACGATCCAGGATTTTTTTAGGGCATATTTTTTCACAAAAAAGGAAACAAAGTGCACGTATCCGGCACTTCTTTCAGAATGGATTAAACAACATTTTGTGTGCTAATGAACTGGTTTTCATAGTGATGTCCTCAAAAGGGTCCCGGGCAAAAAGGGGAATCATTTTTATCTCTATGACTCCATCCATAAGTAACAAAATGACTGAATGGATCACTATTTGAGTCATGAGCTTCAGACACTTTCTGTCATGAAACATTTAAAAGCAAAAGTCCTATCAGATGTGGGCCTGTGGTCTCATTTCTATTAGTTTAGGGGTCCTTGACCCAAAATGTGGGACCTACTGCTGTATTGACAGCAGTAGGTATTGTATTGACAGCAGTAGGGGTGATGAATGTAGGCCCTAGTCCTAAAGATCTACAGTGTGTTTGTGTAATTATGGTATCCAGTGCAGTAGTGAGGCTAATTTATGTGTTTTTAGGTTTTTGGACAGCAGTGGAGCTCCGAGGCACAGAGGAGGAACAAATCCAGGCTCTGACACACAGAGAACTTGTTAATAGGATACAATGTTTTTGGTTGGTGAAAACTAAAGAACAGATCATGGTGATGGAGGACGGCTGAGCAGTCATACTGTATTAAACATATCCTTAACCTTGTTTGTGAAACACTCAGAAAACACTGATGTATTTCTCAACAGTGGGAGGTCTTAATTATCTCGTGGTGATGTTGATGCACATGATGCAAGACGACAGTCTAGACACTTGACTCCTCCTTCTCATTAAGTCTCAGTGTCTCAGAACTATTGGAGTAATGCTCCGTGCTGTAAATAACATTAGATTGCACTGATAAACAAGCATCAAAACCTCACAGTGATCAGTGCTGTATCACAGATGGAGGAAGCACTTTTTCTTTGTCTGTCTTTATTGGATAACTTCTGTGCACCACTGTTTTGTCTGCTGTTTGCAGTGCTCTGATGGAGCTGAGGAGCTCTGGCCTTCTGTTGACTTGCATCAGATCCCAACTGGTTCACCAGAGAGTGAAATCAAAGAGTCTTCACAGAAATGCTGTGAGCCGCTTTGTTATGATTGAACAGATAATCTGTTCCAGATGAGCTCGATATGGACAGAAAAAGTGGCCTCTGTTGTGTGGAGGTGAAAATTGGCTTATTTTCTTCGTCTCACTAACAAATGAAGCCTCATTGTGACAAACAGGCAGATGTATAGTTTGCATATGAAACCAGTACTGATCAAACATCAGGCTTCGATGACGAGGCCTGTTTGGATTTGATATGAAATGCTGCCACCAGCTGGACGTGCAGCTACTCATCAAAAGACCCAGCCCATTGATCTGTGTCCTCTGCAATGGACACTTTGTTCACATGCCTCTCCTTTTACTCCATGGAGATACTCAATCAATCCCTGTTGCATTTTAAAGTGGACATCCTGGGTTTTCCAGAGATAGGTCATGTGACAGGCTGGGATGCTGGGAACTCCCTCTTTCTTCTCATTGGATGACATCGCGGCAAGCACATTTTATGGAAAGATGAGTGGTAAGTCAAACGTTGTTTATCTATTATCATTTTTACTTTGATAGTATATATGTTCTTTTTTATTAACATGTCTTAAATTTAATTAAATTTAAAGGGGCCCATACTGTGAAATAAATAGTAATACCGCAGACTTGCAGCTCAGATCAAAATGTAGCTGAAACTATGCTGAGTGAGTTAGGTGTCACATTTGAAGTATCATTAAAAGTTACTGAACTCCAGAAGAAAACCATCTTTAGTGAAATACTGTTTTTCTTGAATAACTATCAATCTAATAATGATACCAATGTGACTCTAACTTCTAGTGGCAGGTTTTCATGGTCCAGGAGTCATTATGAGGGTCAAACCATCATGGGAATGTTGCTTCTAGGTATAATGACATCATGGGGAAACTGATCTGCCTTGGTGGAGGTTTGTGGTCTTGAGTGCTGTCAAAACTACAATCAATTCATTTTCCGTAGCCTCCCATCTTTCAAATGACACCAGAAATATGCATTTAAGCCTTCACATAAAGGGGGAGGAGCTGTTTCTCATTCTTTTTGGTTGCGACTGGGCTTGTTACATTATATCAAGTGTGATTACCACCATTTTTTGTATTGTACTGCAATTTTCAATTTTTTAAATGAAGAGAGGCTCAAAGGTCACCCTAATGCTACGAGACTTAGAATGGTGATGAGTGTTTATCATAGAGTATATTATTTCCAAACAATCTTTGATCTATGCATGTGAGAGTTTATGCTCACCTGGTCCCACAAAAGCCGGTGGTGGTGGACCAACAAAATGAGCTGCTCTGGCTTCTAATGTCTAATGTAAAGAGAGAGGACAAGATGAATGATGAGCAGAATAGAAAGAAAAGATATTGCCTCCATCAGCAGAACTACTTTATTGTATTGGTCATTAAGAAAACAGTACACCTACAAAAAGCCGTGTGTCTGTACCTTAATAACCAAAGACTAATAGAATGGTACAAACCTGTCTGTAGGTGTTGGTGCCTATAATTGGCCGCACTATTGGAACCGCTGGAAGAGGAAGAGCTGCAGGTACTGCCTCCATAACAGGTGGGCTTTGTGATACTGGTAATGGACCACCAAGAACTTCCTGCTCAAAACTACAGAACAAAAGGTACATAGTGAGACAGACTGAGCTGTTACCTAATCTGGAGGGTTTTAAAGGATATAACTTACAAGCATGAAATCCCTGCCACGGGTGCATTTATCTGAAGAAAGACAGTTAGAAATAAGTTAATCAAGTTGTTCCTGTTAATTACAATTCTTGTTAATTGCATATCTGAGAAATGGTATAATTTAAAAAAATGTTTTTTTTAAAAATGCTTGAAATACATGGAAAACAAAATCTGTGTCCTATATTATCCTTGTTTCAGTTACGACACTCTTTCAAAGTATACAAAATGTCGAGTGAACCCAGCCTAAAAAGTATTTGAAAACGTCGCAAACACGTACACTAAGTAGACCTCCCCACAGAGCTCCTGGTCCACAGCTTTCAGTCGCTCCCTGTGCTTGTTTCTGATGCAAGTTTGGATCAAAAAGTCATGAATATGTCATCGAGCAGAATTGCAATGGCACTACTTGAAACTATTGGGTACTCCATCTCCAGTGGTATCCAAAATTTAAGGCTGTCATAGGCTAGCCCTTAGTTATGCTGCTATAGGTGTAGACTGCTACAGGATTTCCCATTGATGCACTTAGCTTCTCTCATCTCCTACTCTACACATCCATGTATACTATATACACATATATATACACACTATATAATCTGTAAATGGACTAGGATAAATCTGTAGTTAGTTATGTTTTAAAAGACCAACTATATAATGTGAATTTTCCCACTGTGGGACTGATGAAGGGATATCTTATCTTATCTCTTAATCTGTAAATGGACTAGTATAAATCTGTAGTTAGTTATGTCTTGAGTGCATGATGTATGATATACGATTATGTATGACGAGTGTATGATATACGATTATGTATGACGAGTGTATGATATACGATTATGTATGACGAGTGTATGATATACGATTATGTATGACGAGTGTATGATATACGATCATGTATGACGAGTGTATGATATACGATCATGTATGACGAGTGTATGATATATGATCATGTATAAGTGTATGATATATGATTATGTATAAGTGTATGATATATGATTATGTATAAGTGTATGATATATGATTATGTATGATGAGTGTATGATATATGATTATGAATGATGAGTGTATAATATATGATTATGTTTGATGACTGTATGATGTATTATGAATGAGTGTATGATATATGATTATGTATGATGAGTGTATGATATATGATTATGAATGATGAGTGTATGATATATGATTATGAATGATGAGTGTATGATATATGATTATGTATGATGAGTGTATGATATATGATTATGTATGATATATGATTATGTATGATGAGTGTATGATATATGATTATGTTTGATGTGTATGATGTATGATTATGAATGATGAGTGTATGATATATGATTATGAATGATGAGTGTATGATATATGATTATGTATGATGAGTGTATGATGTATGATTATGAATGATGAGAGTATAATATATGATTATGTTTGATGAGTGTATGATGTATTATGAATGAGTGTATGATATATGATTATGTATGATGAGTGTATGATATATGATTATGAATGATGAGTGTATGATATATGATTATGAATGATGAGTGTATGATATATGATTATGAATGATGAGTGTATGATATATGATTATGAATGATGAGTGTATGATATATGATTATGTATGATGTGTATGATATATGATTATGTATGATGAGTGTATGATATATGATGAGTGTATGATATATGATTATGAATGATGAGTGTATGATATATGATTATGTATAAGTGTATGATATATGATTATGTATAAGTGTATGATATATGATTATGTATGATGAGTGTATGATGTATGATTATGAATGATGAGTGTATGATGTATGATTATGAATGATGTGTATGATATATGATTATGTATAAGTGTATGATATATGATTATGTTTGATGAGTGTATGATATATGATTATGTATGATGAGTGTATGATATATGATTATGTTTGATGAGTGTATGATATATGATTATGTATAAGTGTATGATGTATGATTATGAATGATGAGTGTATGATATATGATTATGTATAAGTGTATGATGTATGATTATGAATGATGTGTATGATATATGATTATGTATAAGTGTATGATATATGATTATGTTTGATGAGTGTATGATATATGATTATGTATAAGTGTATGATATATGATTATGTATAAGTGTATGATGTATGATTATGTTTGATGAGTGTATGATGTATGATTATGTATGATGTGTATGATGTATGATTATGAATGATGAGTGTATGATATATGATTATGTATGATGAGTGTATGATATATGATTATGTATGATGTGTATGATGTATGATTATGAATGATGAGTGTATGATATATGATTATGTATGATGAGTGTATGATATATGATTAAGTATGATGAGTGTATGATGTATGATTATGAATGATGAGTGTATGATATATGATTATGTATGATGAGTGTATGATATATGATTATGTATGATGAGTGTATGATATATGATTATGTTTGATGAGTGTATGATATATGATTATGTTTGATGAGTGTATGATATATGATTATGTTTGATGAGTGTATGATATATGATTATGTTTGATGAGTGTATGATATATGATTATGTTTGATGAGTGTATGATGTATGATTATGAATGATGTGTATGATATATGATTATGTTTGATGAGTGTATGATATATGATTATGTATAAGTGTATGATGTATGATTATGAATGATGAGTGTATGATATATGATTATGTATAAGTGTATGATGTATGATTATGAATGATGTGTATGATATATGATTATGTATAAGTGTATGATATATGATTATGTTTGATGAGTGTATGATATATGATTATGTTTGATGAGTGTATGATATATGATTATGTATAAGTGTATGATGTATGATTATGTTTGATGAGTGTATGATATATGATTATGTTTGATGAGTGTATGATATATGATTATGTATGATGTGTATGATGTATGATTATGAATGATGAGTGTATGATATATGATTATGTATGATGAGTGTATGATATATGATTATGTATGATGTGTATGATTATGAATGATGAGTGTATGATATATGATTATGTATGATGAGTGTATGATATATGATTATGTATGATGTGTATGATGTATGATTATGAATGATGAGTGTATGATATATGATTATGTATGATGAGTGTATGATATATGATTATGTATGATGAGTGTATGATATATGATTATGTATGATGAGTGTATGATATATGATTATGTTTGATGAGTGTATGATATATGATTATGTTTGATGAGTGTATGATATATGATTATGAATGATGTGTATGATGTATGATTATGAATGATGAGTGTATGATATATGATTATGAATGATGAGTGTATGATGTATGATTATGTATGATGAGTGTATGATGTATGATTATGAATGATGAGTGTATGATGTATGATTATGAATGATGAGTGTATGATGTATGATTATGTATGATGAGTGTATGATGTATGATTATGAATGATGAGTGTATGATGTATGATTATGAATGATGAGTGTATGATGTATGATTATGTATGATGAGTGTATGATATATGATTATGTATGATGAGTGTATGATATATGATTATGTTTGATGAGTGTATGATATATGATTATGTTTGATGAGTGTATGATGTATGATTATGTATGATGAGTGTATGATATATGATTATGTATGATGAGTGTATGATATATGATTATGTATGATGAGTGTATGATGTATGATTATGTATGATGAGTGTATGATGTATGATTATGAATGATGAGTGTATGATATATGATTATGTATGATGAGTGTATGATGTATGATTATGAATGATGAGTGTATGATATATGATTATGAATGATGTGTATGATATATGATTATGAATGATGTGTATGATATATGATTATGTATGATGAGTGTATGATATATGATTATGTATGATGAGTGTATGATATATGATTATGTATGATGAGTGTATGATATATGATTATGTATGATGAGTGTATGATATATGATTATGTATGATGAGTGTATGATATATGATTATGTATGATGAGTGTATGATATATGATTATGTATGATGAGTGTATGATATATGATTATGTATGTTGAGTGTATGATATATGATTATGTATGATGAGTGTATGATATATGATTATGAATGATGAGTGTATGATGTATGATTATGTATAAGTGTATGATATATGATTATGTATGATGAGTGTATGATATATGATTATGAATGATGTGTATGATGTATGATTATGTATAAGTGTATGATATATGATTATGAATGATGAGTGTATGATGTATGATTATGTATAAGTGTATGATGTATGATTATGTATAAGTGTATGATGTATGATTATGAATGATGAGTGTATGATATATGATTATGTATAAGTGTATGATGTATGATTATGAATGATGAGTGTATGATGTATGATTATGTATAAGTGTATGATATATGATTATGAATGATGAGTGTATGATATATGATTATGTATGATGAGTGTATGATATATGATTATGTTTGATGAGTGTATGATATATGATTATGTATGATGAGTGTATGATATATGATTATGTTTGATGAGTGTATGATATATGATTATGTATAAGTGTATGATGTATGATTATGAATGATGAGTGTATGATATATGATTATGTATAAGTGTATGATATATGATTATGAATGATGAGTGTATGATATATGATTATGTATGATGAGTGTATGATATATGATTATGTTTGATGAGTGTATGATATATGATTATGTATAAGTGTATGATGTATGATTATGAATGATGAGTGTATGATATATGATTATGTTTGATGAGTGTATGATATATGATTATGTATAAGTGTATGATGTATGATTATGAATGATGAGTGTATGATATATGATTATGTATAAGTGTATGATGTATGATTATGTTTGATGAGTGTATGATATATGATTATGTATGATGAGTGTATGATGTATGATTATGAATGATGAGTGTATGATATATGATTATGAATGATGAGTGTATGATATATGATTATGTTTGATGAGTGTATGATATATGATTATGTTTGATGAGTGTATGATATATGATTATGTTTGATGAGTGTATGATATATGATTATGTTTGATGAGTGTATGATATATGATTATGTTTGATGAGTGTATGATGTATGATTATGAATGATGTGTATGATATATGATTATGAATGATGAGTGTATGATATATGATTATGAATGATGAGTGTATGATATATGATTATGAATGATGAGTGTATGATATATGATTATGTATAAGTGTATGATATACGATTATGTTTGATGAGTGTATGATATACGATTATGTATGATGAGTGTATGATATACGATTATGTATAAGTGTATGATATACGATTATGTATAAGTGTATGATGTACGATTATGTTTGATGAGTGTATGATGTATGATTATGAATGATGAGTGTATGATGTATGATTATGTATGATGAGTGTATGATGTATGATTATGTATGATGAGTGTATGATGTATGATTATGAATGATGAGTGTATGATGTATGATTATGTATGATGAGTGTATGATATATGATTATGAATGATGAGTGTATGATATATGATTATGTATGAGTGTATGATATATGATTATGAATGATGAGTGTATGATATATGATTATGAATGATGAGTGTATGATATATGATTATGAATGATGAGTGTATGATATATGATTATGAATGATGAGTGTATGATATATGATTATGAATGATGAGTGTATGATATATGATTATGAATGATGAGTGTATGATATATGATTATGTATGAGTGTATGATATATGATTATGTATGAGTGTATGATATATGATTATGTATGATGAGTGTATGATATATGATTATGAATGATGAGTGTATGATATATGATTATGAATGATGAGTGTATGATATATGATTATGAATGATGAGTGTATGATATATGATTATGTATGAGTGTATGATATATGATTATGTATGAGTGTATGATATATGATTATGTTGTATGAGTGTATGATATATGATTATGTTTGATGAGTTTATGATATATGATTATGTTTGATGAGTTTATGATATATGATTATGTTTGATGAGTTTATGATATATGATTATGTTTGATGAGTGTATGATGTATGATTATGTTTGATGAGTGTATGATGTATGATTATGAATGAGTGTATGATGTATGATTATGAATGATGAGTGTATGATATATGATTATGAATGATGAGTGTATGATATATGATTATGAATGATGAGTGTATGATGTATGATTATGAATGATGAGTGTATGATATATGATTATGAATGATGAGTGTATGATATATGATTATGAATGATGAGTGTATGATATATGATTATGAATGATGAGTGTATGATATATGATTATGAATGAGTGTATGATATATGATTATGTATGAGTGTATGATATATGATTATGTATGAGTGTATGATATATGATTATGTATGAGTGTATGATATATGATTATGTTTGATGAGTTTATGATATATGATTATGTTTGATGAGTTTATGATATATGATTATGTTTGATGAGTTTATGATATATGATTATGTTTGATGAGTGTATGATGTATGATTATGTTTGATGAGTGTATGATGTATGATTATGTTTGATGAGTGTATGATGTATGATTATGTATGATGAGTGTATGATGTATGATTATGTATGATGTGTGTATGATGTATGATTATGTATGATGAGTGTATGATGTATGATTATGTATGATGAGTGTATGATGTATGATTATGTATGATGAGTGTATGATGTATGATTATGTATGATGAGTGTATGATGTATGATTGTTTGATGAGTGTATGATGTATGATTATGTGTAAGTATATGATATATGATTATGTGTAAGTGTATGATATATGATTATGTGTAAGTGTATGATATATGATTATGTATGATGTGTATGATATATGATTATGTATGATGAGTGTATGATATATGATTGTTTGATAAGTGTATGATGTATGATTATGTTTGATGAGTGTATGATGTATGATTATGTTTGATGAGTGTATGATGTATGATTATGTTTGATGAGTGTATGATATATGATCATGTTTGATGAGTGTATGATATATGATTATGTTTGATGAGTGTATGATGTATGATTATGTTTGATGAGTGTATGATATATGATTATGAATGATGAGTGTATGATATATGATTATGTGTAAGTGTATGATTATGAATGATGAGTGTATGATATATGATTATGTTTGATGAGTGTATGATATATGATTATGTTTGATGAGTGTATGATGTACGATTATGTATGACGAGTGTATGATATACGATTATGTATGACGAGTGTATGATATACGATTATGTATGACGAGTGTATGATATACGATTATGTATGACGAGTGTATGATATACGATTATGTATGACGAGTGTATGATATACGATTATGTATGACGAGTGTATGATATACGATTATGTATGACGAGTGTATGATATACGATTATGTATGACGAGTGTATGATATACGATTATGTATGACGAGTGTATGATATACGATTATGTATGACGAGTGTATGATATACGATTATGTATGACGAGTGTATGATATACGATTATGTATGACGAGTGTATGATATACGATTATGTATGACGAGTGTATGATATACGATTATGTATGACGAGTGTATGATATACGATTATGTATGACGAGTGTATGATATACGATTATGTATGACGAGTGTATGATATACGATTATGTATGACGAGTGTATGATATACGATTATGTATGACGAGTGTATGATATACGATTATGTATGACGAGTGTATGATATACGATTATGTATGACGAGTGTATGATATACGATTATGTATGACGAGTGTATGATATACGATTATGTATGACGAGTGTATGATATACGATTATGTATGACGAGTGTATGATATACGATTATGTATGACGAGTGTATGATATACGATTATGTATGACGAGTGTATGATATACGATTATGTATGACGAGTGTATGATATACGATTATGTATGACGAGTGTATGATATACGATTATGTATGACGAGTGTATGATATACGATTATGTATGACGAGTGTATGATATACGATTATGTATGACGAGTGTATGATATACGATTATGTATGACGAGTGTATGATATACGATTATGTATGACGAGTGTATGATATACGATTATGTATGACGAGTGTATGATATACGATCATGTATGACGAGTGTATGATATACGATCATGTATGATGAGTGTATGATATACGATCATGTATGACGAGTATATGATATACGATCATGTATGACGAGTGTATGATATACGATTATGTATAAGTGTATGGTATATGATTATGTATAAGTGTATGATATATGATTATGTGTAAGTGTATGATATATGATTATGTTTGATGAGTGTATGATATATGATTATGTTTGATGAGTGTATGATATATGATTATGTTTAAGTGTATGATATATGATTATGTATAAGTGTATGATATATGATTATGTATAAGTGTATGATATATGATTATGAATGATGAGTGTATGATATATGATTATGTATAAGTGTATGATATATGATTATGTGTAAGTGTATGATATATGATTATGTATGACGATTGTATGATATATGATTGTTTGATGAGTGTATGATATATGATTATGAATGACGATTGTATGATATATGATTGTTTGATGAGTGTATGATGTATGATTATGTTTGATGAGTGTATGATATATGATTATGAATGATGAGTGTATGATATATGATTATGTATAAGTGTATGATATATGATTATGTGTAAGTGTATGATATATGATTATGTATAAGTGTATGATATATGATTATGAATGATGAGTGTATGATATATGATTATGTATGACGATTGTATGATATATGATTGTTTGATGAGTGTATGATATATGATTATGTGTAAGTGTATGATATATGATTATGTATGATGAGTGTATGATATATGATTATGTATGACGAGTGTATGATATATGATTATGTTTGATGAGTGTATGATATATGATTATGAATGATGAGTGTATGATATATGATTATGTTTGATGAGTGTATGATATATGATTATGAATGATGAGTGTATGATATATGATTATGAATGATGAGTGTATGATATATGATTGTTTGATGAGTGTATGATATATGATTATGTGTAAGTGTATGATATATGATTATGTATGACGATTGTATGATATATGATTGTTTGATGAGTGTATGATATATGATTATGAATGACGATTGTATGATATATGATTGTTTGATGAGTGTATGATGTATGATTATGTTTGATGAGTGTATGATATATGATTATGAATGATGAGTGTATGATATATGATTATGTATGACGAGTGTATGATATATGATTATGTATGATGAGTGTATGATATATGATTATGAATGATGAGTGTATGATATATGATTATGTATGACGATTGTATGATATATGATTGTTTGATGAGTGTATGATGTATGATTATGTTTGATGAGTGTATGATATATGATTATGAATGATGAGTGTATGATATATGATTATGTATGACGAGTGTATGATATATGATTATGTATGATGAGTGTATGATATATGATTATGTATGATGAGTGTATGATATATGATTATGTATGATGAGTGTATGATATATGATTATGTTTGATGAGTGTATGATATATGATTATGTTTGATGAGTGTATGATATATGATTATGAATGATGAGTGTATGATATATGATTATGAATGATGAGTGTATGATGTATGATTATGTATAAGTGTATGATATATGATTATGAATGATGAGTGTATGATATATGATTATGTATAAGTGTATGATATATGATTATGTATAAGTGTATGATATATGATTATGTATAAGTGTATGATATATGATTATGTATAAGTGTATGATATATGATTATGTATAAGTGTATGATATATGATTATGTAAAAGCGCACGATATATGATTATGAATGATGAGTGTATGATATATGATTATGTATGATGAGTGTATGATGTATGATTATGAATGATGAGTGTATGATGTATGATTATGAATGATGAGTGTATGATTATGTATGATGAGTGTATGATATATGATTATGAATGATGAGTGTATGATATATGATTATGAATGATGAGTGTATGATATATGATTATGAATGATGAGTGTATGATATATGATTATGTATGATGAGTGTATGATTATGTATGATGAGTGTATGATTATGTATGATGAGTGTATGATTATGTATGATGAGTGTATGATATATGATTATGAATGATGAGTGTATGACATATGATTATGTATGATGAGTGTATGATATATGATTATGAATGATGAGTGTATGATATATGATTATGAATGATGAGTGTATGACATATGATTATGTATGACGAGTGTATGATATATGATTATGTATGATGAGTGTATGATATATGATTATTTATGATGAGTGTATGATGTATGATTATAAGTGTATGAGTTTTGATTATGTATGACGAGTGTATGATATATGATTATATAAAAGTGCACGATATATGAGTATGAATGATGTGTATGATATATGATTATTTATGATGAGTGTATGATATATGATTATTTATGATGAGTGTATGATGTATGATTATAAGTGTATGATTTTTGATTATGTATGACGAGTGTATGATATATGATTATATAAAAGTGCACGATATATGAGTATGAATGATGAGTGTATGATACATGATTATGTATAAGTGTATGATATATGATTATTTATGACGAGTGTATGATATATGATTATGTACGTTTCTACATCAAAGTGATTACAGGAGGTAAACAAAGCAGAAAAACATTCCCACCTTAGCCTTTAGGAAAGAGGGGTATCTGCTGAAGGCTCTGGCCAGTATGTCATCATTGACCTCATTACCAAGGTCACCACAGAATATACAGAAATCATCTGTAACAAGGAAAGAAAACAGGATTCATGCAAAGATCAGAAGATTGTCAGAAGAGACGAGAGACTGCTTTGACGGGTTGTGGTGAGAGAGATCACAAAAACAATAAAAGCCAACCCAATAATGATCCCTTCACCTGTACCAGTGAACCTCTTAACAGCTGTTACTGCCGTTATCAGGAATCTTTTGTTACGTGTCACAACTCGTTTGAAACGTGTTGCTGGCACCAATTTAAGAATAAGCATATATTTACAAAAATTAATTAAATTGAGGTAAAACGTTGAACATTTTGTCTTTGTATCATTTTCAATTGAGTACACTGTAAGCCAAAAATAATTAACAAATGATCACATTGGGTTTTACACAGCATCCCAACTCTTTGGAACTGGGGTTATAATTATTAGTGTTTAGTGTTCAGTGGTTTATCTCTTATTGACTGAGGACTTTAAGTCTTTTGTTCCCTGGAGAACTTTGTACCTGCATCCCATTCCAACAGACTGGAGTCCTCCCAGCTGGTCCCTGCTGCAGGACGAATACACTTCTTCACCTTCTCCACTTTTGCTTTCTTTTTGTCCTCTGTAGCACTTTCTGCAACTGGAACACACACACACATGCAGTTATAGCATATATGTTTTTATACATGATTGATAGATATTTTTGGAGGTTTAGAAATCGTTTTAGTGTGCAGAGTAGTTTTGGAATACATTTTGTAATCCCTTGTAATATTTGTGTGTGCACTGCAAGGACCCAGGTATTACACTGGACCAGCTGTCCACTGCTGTGACAATCCAGCAAATGAATACTCCACAACATCAGGAAGGATGAGGCTCTGGTCATCTATTGCCTAGACTACTGTGGCTCGCTCCTGTTTGTATGAGCTCTCCAACCTCTGCAGCTAATCAAGCATGCAAAGCTTGGCTAGACATCAACTTACCCAAGTTCTCCCACACTACACCACGCCACACCCTGCACTGGCAACCGGGGGCTGTTTGAATGGGATTCTAACACTATTACTTGCCTCAAATCACCCAGGACATGGACAAACCATTCAGTCCATTCACTACACTCTGCTTCTGCTACTCCTTCACTACGAGGGGAAACAAGCTCAACTCCATGCCTCTGAAAATGGTCTAATTAAGTGATGATTTAACTGAACAAGGCTGGTAGTAATCAGGCCTGGATGTGTCTAGTCCAGCTGCAGCCAGTTCTTAATGCACTTTTAATAGCAATAGTAATGTAGTTCTTTGGATATGGTATCAGATAGGTATTAAATATGATTTTTGTTTCAATAGATACAATCATTTAAAACTTGAATCTGCTTTTATTCAGGTTGCCTTTGTTTAATGTTAAGAGTTTGTTTGAGGATCAGACACAGTTTAGAATGAAATACACATAAACACAGAATATATCAGGAGAGGGTTCAATACTTTTTCACAGCAGTGGAAATATCTAAAATTACTTGTGTATTTTAGGTCATTCTAGTTACAGCTATTTATGGGAAGTTTAATTTTCCACTTCATTTATAAATGCATTTAAAATTATTGATACTTTCATCCATTTCTTATGGCATAACTTAGTAAGGAAGTGAAAATGAATGGTGCCAAGAAAAGTGACTGAACAGCTATGATGATCTGGATCATTCTAAGAACAATATATGGCTTTTGCTTTGAGGCAACAGCTTATATGACCCTTTTTAACATGACATGTTGCCATGATCAAAGCAACAGTTTTCTCAGTTTGGTGAGGTTTGGTTTGGATTGACCTGCACAGAGCCCCGACCTCAACAACATTCAAAAACCTTGGTCCTCATTAGTCAACATCACTAATACTCCTCTGGCTGAATAAGAGCAGATCCCTGTACCATGTTGGATTCCAGTGTTTCCATGGCTACATCTTGACATCATCTGGTTACAACTTCATTTTAAACTTAGGTCTGTGAAACCTGAAATCACTGCAGTAAAAACTTCATGGACTCTTGTCTCCTTTGTGTCGGATACAAAGTTTTGTTCATGAACTTGAAAAAGAGGATTAGAAACGGTCACATGCATTTCACTAGAACAATCACAGCAGGGTCTGTTTATTCAGCGGCAGGTCTCACCCTCATCCTCACCCTCTCCATCGTCTTCAGGCTCATCGTCCCGATCCAGGTTGAGGTCGTCGGGCAGATCCATGGCCTCAGGCTCAGGTCTCTTGTCCTGCCGACCGTGGTAGGGGTCCACCTCATTCTCATCAAACTCTCGCTGGAAAACAGCAAGAGCACAGATCAGAAAGAGTAAGACATAATCAGAGGGGATTTGTAACATGTTGGAAACACCTGATGTAATAAAGTGAAGGGAGTGGTCGTTGACCTGTACAGGTCAGTGTGATGCTGTGCAGGGAAGAACATCTGTGATCACTTCATCTCCTTGTTCATTGATTTTCTCCTTCTCCTCCTCCTTCATCTGTTCATCTTTGTCCTGGTTCTCCTTGTCATTGTTGGGGTCTGCAGCATCCAAGTTGTCATCTTTAGCCACCAGCTGTGACTCACCCTGAGAGAACGTAGCAGTGAGAGTTAAAGGTGACACCTACAGGACTGAAATCATGATTCACAGCTGTTCAGCATTCACACAGGCCTCCTGGTCATTTGGTGGTCTGTACCTGGTCCATGCCCTGGCCAGACTCTTCCTCCTTGTCACTCCCTTCCACCTCATCATCATCCTCATCATCCCCCCACATTCTCTCATCATCTCTGCAGTACATGCTGTGTTTCAGTCTCCAGCCTTTTCAGACTCTGCATACACGCTGTGTTTCAGTCTCCAGCCTCTTTCACAGACTCTCTGCATACATGCTGTGTTTCAGTCACCAGCCTCTTTCACAGACTCTCTGCATACACGCTGTGTTTCAGTCTCCAGCCTCTTTCACAGACTCTCTGCAGTACACGCTGTGTTTCAGTCTCCAGCCTCTTTCACAGACTCTCTGATTACATGCTGTGTTTCAGTCTCCAGCCTTTTCACAGACTCTCTCTATTACACGCTGTGTTTCAGTCTCCAGCCTTTTCACAGACTCTCTGCAGTACATGCTGTGTTTCAGTCTCCAGCCTTTTCACAGACTCTGTATACATGCTGTGTTTCAGTCTCCAGCCTTCTCACAGACTCTCTGCAGTACATGCTGTGTTTCAGTCTCCAGCCTTTTCACGGACTCTGCATACATACTTTGTTTCAGTGTCCTGCCTTTTCACAGACTCTGCATAAACGACACACTGTGTTTTAGTCTCCAGCCTTTTCACAGACTCTCTGCAGTACATGCTGTGTTTCAGTCTCCAGTCTTTTCAGACTCTCTGCAGTACATGCTGTGTTTCAGTCTCCAGCCTTTTCACAGACTCTCTGCAGTACCTGCTGCGTTTCAGTCTCCAGCCTTTTCACAGACTCTCTGCAGTACATGCTGTGTTTCAGTCTCCAGCCTTTTCAGACTCTCTCTATTACACGCTGTGTTTTAGTCTCCAGCCTTTTCACAGACTCTCTGCAGTACATGCTGTGTTTCAGTCTCTAGCCTTTTCACAGACTCTGTATACATGCTGTGTTTCAGTCTCCAGCCTTTTCACAGACTCTCTGCAGTACATGCTGTGTTTCAGTCTCCAGCCTTTTCACGGACTCTGCATACATACTTTGTTTCAGTGTCCTGCCTTTTCACAGACTCTGCATAAACGACACACTGTGTTTTAGTCTCCAGCCTTTTCACAGACTCTCTGCAGTACATGCTGTGTTTCGGTCTCCAGCCTTTTCACAGACTCTCTGCAGTACATGCTGTGTTTCAGTCTCCAGCCTTTTCACAGACTCTCTGCAGTACATGCTGTGTTTCAGTCTCCAGCCTTTTCACAGACTCTCTGCAGTACATGCTGTGTTTCAGTCTCCAGCCTTTTCACAGACTCTCTGCAGTACATGCTGTGTTTCGGTCTCCAGCCTTTTCACAGACTCTCTGCAGTACATGCTGTGTTTCAGTCTCCAGCCTTTTCACTGACTCTCTGCAGTACATGCTGTGTTTCAGTCTCCAGCCCCATGCTACTGCAAACAGAGAGAGACATCAGTCCAACACAAAACATCTGCAGTAATTAAATCCCTAACTCTCAAACCCCATTCCCTGAACCACCCCAACCAAAACTCCAACACCACAATTTCATTTTTAATAAAAGTAGATTCTACACTGGTAAGCTAGCATGATGAATATACACATGTACACAAACACCAACTGACAATTTCTGAATATGTACTGAAATTGGAGGTTCTGATGATCGATGACAAGAATAACAAACTGAGTAGTTTAGAAGCATGATATCCAGCTATACGATGATTAAAACAGCTGTAATGAAAAGAGATGAATCCCCCAAAAAATCCAATGTCCATTTCTATTACAGGTGTCCAGCTATAGCTCAGGTACCATAATGACTATAATTCTAATAAATGGAGGAAATAAAGTGTCTCCCTCTGGCTGACCTTTTTCTCAGTCTAGTCTGGTTTAGGACGGCTCCAGTACTTTCCTCTGGATGTTCTGGTTGAAAGGCATCATGAAGTCGTCAAAGTCCAACTCAAGAGATAAAAGCTCCCTCCGTTTCTCTATCTTTGACATCAGTTGACTGGTGGTGGGTGGCTTCCCCCAAACCTGAAACAGACAACCAGATTTCTCCACCATGAACAGGGTAACTCACACAACTCATTATTGCTTTTAGCAATATAAATAAATATAAATCTATCTTTAGCTGCTGCTAAAACTAAGCTATGGCTTACATTTTAAATTCTCAACAATATTTTTACATGTTTGTTTACACTTCAGCAAGAAAAACACTCAGAGCGACGCGCCATGTTAGCAGGCAGCGCCACCACCGTAATGGGCTACAGTAATTAGCTACATCAGTTAGCATCACATTAGCTTAAGTTATATCTCACTCACCAAGACGTGTGGGAAGTGGTTTAACGATATCAAACACGATGTAGGTCGCTTCAGCTCCTACTGCTGCTCCCAACAGTTTTTTACAAGTGCAAAATAACTTAATTGTTCAATACTTAAAGTGTTTCCTCTCTTGCACTGTGTGGTCCTGTTCTCCGTATTCTACACGTCACTGCAGCGGCTAGGTGAAAAAGGGGGTAGGAGCTCACACTCTCCCTCAAATAGGGTTGCAATATCTTCCTATTCAACCAATGATATGTCATCTTACTGAAATGAACTTGACAGGCACACAAATCAACCAAACAACTCATTTTGTGAACAGGACGAAAACAAAATAAAACAAATACCAAAATAAGAGTATGAAGCTCTGTTTCTACTGGGCTACATACAGGTAAGACCCTGCCGGCCAAGGCTGTGGCTACAGAGTGTAAGACGACCTTCTTCAACATCTGGGCCTCCAGCATCGTCAGCAAGTGGAGAGGAGACTGAGAAACTGGTCAGGGTGTGTTGTTCTTCAACGCACACAACTGATCAAACACAACACATGTTGCTTTTACATGTTACACACATTGCCACATTGAACATTGTGTTTTGGATGTGTGTACATTTGTTTGCAGGTTCTGTTTGAGCTGGCCAGATACCACCCCCCATCCACCATCTTCATGGATGAGCTGGACAAAACCTTAGACACTGCCGCTTGCCCAGTCCGCCATCTTGCCGGAATAACAGTCTACACTCCGTTCAAACCGGAAGTAAATAAATAATCTGAGTGTTTCCTTGTATGCTGTATGTTAATGCAACGTTTATGTTTATGCAACATGATTGACACAAATATCAGACCGACAACGTCAACATTTAGACGATTTATTGACGTTTGCAGTCTACGTTGACACAAGTCACCTACGTCATCATTCTCTGCAGCGCCGGTTTTAATAAACTTACGATAATTTACAGGTTGGATGACTCCGATTAATAGCACGCTGATGTAAAAACATATTTACGTAAATAAATAAATAAATAAATATACAAAGACCTAGCAGAGATATCGATTTGTTTTTCCTGCTTAGTAAACAGGCGACTCTGAAGCCACGCGAGACATCTGGAAGCCACGCGAGATATCTGGAAACCGTCACCGGAACGTGACGTCATACGGGTCATGTTGACTACGACGTCAGTGTTCAGGCTTATAAGACCGCTTAGATGACCAGATGGTATTACTTTTCACTGCTGTAACTTACAGTACTTATCTTATTGTGACATCCAGACAAGGACAACATGGCGATAGACGATTGGAATTGTGAAATACTTGACATAAAGTTCGATCCCAACCGGAAAAGACCGAAGGAGAGCGTCTGGGACGCTGTGCCCGAGGAAGATGACAGGCCTCGCTTTGGAAGCAGAAAGTAAGGCTTTTTCTTTTTTCTTTTTTTTTTAGAATCCACACAACAGCAAATACTGTTTTTTAACCATTGTCAATGAAATGACTTATTTGTTTTGGACTTTCAGAAAGAAAGTCTTCACTCCAATCATCTTTGTGAGTGGCGGTCTGCGCGAGACTGCAGAGGAAGAGAGACGGGCGCAGCAAAAAGGACGAGGTGGCTGTGTTGACATACAGTCTGGTGTAGCCGTTGGTGACTGGGAGCAACACACAAAAGGAATTGGCCTGAAAATTATGCTGAAGATGGGATACCAACCAGGCAAAGGCCTGGGCAAGTATAATCAAGGTGAGTTGGCCTGAGGAGGCAATGCAATTTAAATTAGTAATAGTGTGTGTTTTACAGGAGCAACAGAGTATAGTTGGTATATTCTGACCATGTCTCTTGTTGCTGCAGGTATTTTAAAACCCGTTGAGTCAAAGGGTCATTATGGCAGGGGAGCTGTCGGTGCTTTTGAGAATGAGAGTCTTCCAGATGTGATCAACTCAAAAGAAGTGGACGATCCTGCAGGCCCTGGAGGTAAGGAGCGACCGAAGTCCTCCTCCACAACTCAAGATGAGCTGAAGGCCAAAGGCAAGCTGGCAGGGCGCAGTACAGCGACATCTGCTGGAGAGTTGGCAGAGGTCAAGGTATGTTTGAAACAATTTGATTTTCTCTCGTTTTTTGTCTGTGTCACAGGAACGTTATCAAAAGGACATCAAATTCCTTGACTTGCACTGTAATGTTGTAATAATGTAATTGCATTTGTACATACAGTACAATCGCCAGTGCATTGAATTATCTGAATGTAAGCACATGGTCGGCTTTTGTCTTGGTATCTCATTTACCCCATATCTCTTCCCATCTCTAGGTTATAGACATGGCTGGGAGAGAGCATACGCTCCATTACAGTTACAGCGAGATGTCCAAGGATCAAAAAGGATCTGGCTTTGCTCTCCCTGAACTCGACCAGATCCAGTCCGCCAGACATCTGCATCATGAAAAAGATGTACTTGTTTCTCTGAAGCATGAGTCACAAGTGCTGCAGAGCAGATTGGATGCAGAGGAAGATGCAATCCAGAGACTGGAGGCTGTTCTGGCGTTGGTGAAGCGTTTCCCTACTGAAGAAATGGCACCAGGAGAGGCTCCTACCCTGCAGGTAAATACACAATGAGCACACAGACTACAGTTATCAGGCCTATTTCAGCCTTGTTCAATTATCACTTCCACATTGGTCATTTTTTGTTTCTGTGCCTTCTTTCTTTTCTTCAGGAGTGTGCACGGATCTTTGAGTCGTTACAAACAGACTTTCATGAAGAATATCAGATGATGGGATTGGCAGATCTGGCTGCAGCTGTTGATTACCCATTAACCGACAGTGCCCATCCACTCCTGGAAGCCTCTGCTCCAATCAGGTCTAGAGCCTCTTTACCCACCAATCAGGAGCAAACCATCCAAAGCCCCCAGAGCAGTGAGACCCCAGTGATTCCTCAGCCCACCTCATCTCGCAAACGTAGAAAGAAGAAGGGAGGCCGGGGTTATGTGTAGTGAATCAATAATGATGCCTGTGTGAATAACCACTTAATGATGAAATGTGCACTTACCTGAAGGGAATAAAACACATTCATAATAATATGATTAAGTTTGTTTGTGCTTGTTATCTCAATGTTGACTGCCACATACGTTGTACACATATGGCTTCTTGCCCATTCATCCAAATTTGCTAGCAGATGACCTGCCATTGTATTCTGTTTCTGAGCCAGTGAAAATGGGAAGGTGAAAATCATTATAATTATCATATTTCTGTTTTGGTTGAGATTATTATACCCATACATATTCCCTAGAATGATAAAGTTATCATTTATTTCAAAAACACAGATTATCCAGTGACCAAGAGTGTCCCTAACAGTGGTTAAGACTTTCCCAGGGAAATTGTTCCACAGTATAGCGACACCTGCTGACCTATTTGTGCAGTGGCTAAAGAATATTTTGTCACCCCATTGGTTTAACCAGACTTTTTCATCCATGTCATTAGAATGGGGTTCCTGAAGAAGACAGCATTGTGCTTTTTCATTCTTACAGAAACGAAAGGTTGATTTTCTTTTTATAGAATCTCTTAGAAACACAAGAGAACATATGATTACAGTAGGACAAACACAAAAAGAAAGTATAGATTAAAGTGAAGATTTAGGAAGATTAGTGTTTTGAAGCTAAACACTGTTACAAAGCCCCTAATACTATCGAGTACAGAGAACCATTAACAACCAAACTGTCAAAATGTTTATAAAGTGAATATCTTGTAAACTTTTTTAGGCATTTCACCTTGTACTACCTACTGGTTGAACAAAAATGTCAGGAAAGGCTGACTTATAACGTTACAAACATTCACATGAAGAGAGGTAGGTAGTTGAATTAGGCCATTTAGTGCAAACTTAGTGCAACTTGAAAATCAGACTCCCCCCCTTTAAGGTATAATAGAACTTTTAACAGCAGCACAGAATTAAAACCTTTTTAAAAGGCAGTTGAACATTCAGTTTGTAAATATTAACATAAAACCTCTGCGGTCAAATTCTCAAAAGTGTGAGAGTGTGAAATGAGTGATAGGTTATAACTTTTAGCCTATCTAACCCAGAGTAACCCCGTTACCATTGATGTACCCCACATGTCCTATGTAGTGCACGTTCTTTCCTGCCGCCCTGGCTTGCTCCATCTTCGGCCACACAGTTGCTCGAGCCTGCCTGTCAGCTTTGCAGAAGTCCTGCTCGAAGTGAATTCCCAGGTCTTTGCATTTTTCGATAGTTTCCAGAAGGCATCCCGGTGGTGTCTCATGGTAAACTGCATGATGACCTGCTGCTGTCTCCTCTCCTCTCTCCTCCCAAGGCGGTGAACGGTATCCACCGCTGTTTCCATCGATGAAGCCCACTGCGGGGCTATCTTGGACAGGATCTCGATGATGATGTCTCGGATGTGTTCGTGTTTTTCTTTCAGGCCGTGTATATTTCAATTCCAGCGCCTCTTGTACCGCTCCAACTCCGCTTTCTTTCAGCTCCTCGTTTTCTTTAACGACACAAGAGGTGACATGGTGTCACAGCAGCAGCTAACAAAAGAGAGAGAAACACTGCTTGTGTTAGCCAGAAAGGTACCTGCAAGGTGTCGAACAGCAGCTCAGGAAGTGTGTGAATGGTGGAGACGGTGCTCCTCTTTGCTCGCTCTGCTTCTCTGGGATTTTGTTGCTTTTTCCACATCTCCTCCTCCTGCTCTTCTGTGAAGCCACTCTTGCCGTCACCTTCGACTGGTGGCCCTCTGATTGGCTGGCATCAGCAGCTCCACTCCCATGCTCCTAGAAACCAGAGAGATGGACATATTTACTGTTATATTTATTTACTGTTATAAGAGCTCATAGCTATGATCAGCGAACAAAAACAGATTCAGAGATCAATGAGCTCAAACACCTTTTTACAGTACGTCTTGGTTAAAATGATGTTTTTTCTGCATCATTTGCAGCCTAATGTAACACAATAACTAAAGGCCTCAGTGGTTTATCTTGGTGTAAATGTGCTGAGTCACAGTATGAACCTCTTTGGCTTGGTCTCTCTCTGAAGCTTCTCCTGCCAGCTCCACAGCCGTATCACTCTGAACGCTCTGCTCTCCAGTCTGACCATCTGTGTTATGCTCCTTCCTCTCAGCTGACTCTGGCTGCTCCTCGTCCTCACCTGTTCCTTCCTCCTGCTCCTGCTCCTGGAAGCAGTCCCAACAGTGACACAACAACAAAACCATGTGTGTGTTCATTACACATGTGCACTAGTTTTTTGACATATACACCTTTGGTTTGTGTCCTTTGTCATTTGGAGTAGCCAAATCTTCGTCTCTTGCCAACTCCTGTTCTTTCTCCTCTGCATCTTTCTCAGCAGACTCCTCCTCTCCACCCCACTCTTCCTCCTCCTCAGTTTTAGGCTGCTGACTGTTCTCCTCTCCTGGTTTGTCTGTCTGGTCTTCCTCCATCTCATCTGCTCCCTCCTTCTCCTCATCTCCATCTTCCTGTCCGTCCTCCTTTTGATCCAGGGCTGTGGCGTTCTCATCGATGTCCAACGGATTCTCCTCTGAGGAGAGGAAAAAGTCACAAGACTGAACTGGTTTAAATGCCTAAACAAACATCCATTTCAATGAGGGAATGTGTTCCACAGTTCATTTTGCCTGTTTTGTCTAACAAACACCTTCATTTCTTCAGGTTAACAAACAATCAAATAATGTACAGAACCAGGCAAAAGTACGATGTTTCTGACTAAGTTCTTTCAGTGCTATGTAAGAAAAGTCAGTGTCATGCCAAGCCAATCAGAGGCAGAGTAGGGCGGGTCATGGTGCCACCATGGTAGGATTTGTAAATTCTCTTGGCAGGGGAGGTATGCACTCTCTAATAATCTCTGCTGGAGGAGTTGGGGAAAGACTATATCCAGCTATGTATGTACAGACAGATGGAGGATGAGGGTATCCCTATATGACCCCTTCATCATTTCGTTTGTTTTGTTTCTTTACAGTAATATTGTTCCAAGCAGCATGAAATGAGAGACAGGAAGCAGCTCTTAGTGAAGTCAACGCTTTGATGACTTCAAAATAAAACAGGACAGAGGCTCTGATTGTGTTTCGATGTCTCCAGGTTCATGTAGGCCTACTGATGCTGTTCTTTTAGAAAAGCTTCAAAGTGCTCCTGGCTGCTGGATGTCATTCTGTACCATGTTGGATTCCAGTGTTTCCATGGCTACATCTTGACGTCATCTGGTTACAACTTCATTTTAAACTTAGGTCTGTGAAACCTGAAATCACTGCAGTAAAAACTTCATGGACTCTTGTCTCCTTTGTGTGTCGGATACAAAGTTTTGTTCATGAACTTGAAAAAGAGGATTAGAAACGGTCACATGCATTTCACTAGAACAATCACAGCAGGGTCTGTTTATTCAGCGGCAGGTCTCACCCTCATCCTCACCCTCTCCATCGTCTTCAGGCTCATCGTCCCGATCCAGGTTGAGGTCGTCGGGCAGATCCATGGCCTCAGGCTCAGGTCTCTTGTCCTGCCGACCGTGGTAGGGGTCCACCTCATTCTCATCAAACTCTCGCTGGAAAACAGCAAGAGCACAGATCAGAAAGAGTAAGACATAATCAGAGGGGATTTGTAACATGTTGGAAACACCTGATGTAATAAAGTGAAGGGAGTGGTCGTTGACCTGTACAGGTCAGTGTGATGCTGTGCAGGGAAGAACATCTGTGATCACTTCATCTCCTTGTTCATTGATTTTCTCCTTCTCCTCCTCCTTCATCTGTTCATCTTTGTCCTGGTTCTCCTTGTCATTGTTGGGGTCTGCAGCATCCAAGTTGTCATCTTTAGCCACCAGCTGTGACTCACCCTGAGAGAACGTAGCAGTGAGAGTTAAAGGTGACACCTACAGGACTGAAATCATGATTCACAGCTGTTCAGCATTCACACAGGCCTCCTGGTCATTTGGTGGTCTGTACCTGGTCCATGCCCTGGCCAGACTCTTCCTCCTTGTCACTCCCTTCCACCTCATCATCATCCTCATCATCCCCCCACATTCTCTCATCATCTCTGCAGTACATGCTGTGTTTCAGTCTCCAGCCTTTTCACGGACTCTGCATACACGCTGTGTTTCAGTCTCCAGCCTCTTTCACAGACTCTCTGCATACATGCTGTGTTTCAGTCACCAGCCTCTTTCACAGACTCTCTGCATACACGCTGTGTTTCAGTCTCCAGCCTCTTTCACAGACTCTCTGCAGTACACGCTGTGTTTCAGTCTCCAGCCTCTTTCACAGACTCTCTGATTACATGCTGTGTTTCAGTCTCCAGCCTTTTCACAGACTCTCTCTATTACACGCTGTGTTTCAGTCTCCAGCCTTTTCACAGACTCTGCATAAACGACACACTGTGTTTTAGTCTCCAGCCTTTTCACGGACTCTGCATACATACTTTGTTTCAGTGTCCTGCCTTTTCACAGACTCTGCATAAACGACACACTGTGTTTTAGTCTCCAGCCTTTTCAGACTCTGCATACACGCTGTGTTTCAGTCTCCAGCCTCTTTCACAGACTCTCTGCAGTACACGCTGTGTTTCAGTCTCCAGCCTCTTTCACAGACTCTCTGATTACATGCTGTGTTTCAGTCTCCAGCCTTTTCACAGACTCTCTGCAGTACATGCTGTGTTTCAGTCTCCAGCCTTTTCACAGACTCTCTCTATTACACGCTGTGTTTTAGTCTCCAGCCTTTTCACAGACTCTCTGCAGTACATGCTGTGTTTCAGTCTCCAGCCTTTTCACAGACTCTGTATACATGCTGTGTTTCAGTCTCCAGCCTTTTCACAGACTCTCTGCAGTACATGCTGTGTTTCAGTCTCCAGCCTTTTCACGGACTCTGCATACATACTTTGTTTCAGTCTCCAGCCTTTTCACAGACTCTGCATAAACGACACACTGTGTTTTAGTCTCCAGCCTTTTCACAGACTCTCTGCAGTACATGCTGTGTTTCAGTCTCCAGTCTTTTCACAGACTCTCTGCAGTACATGCTGTGTTTCAGTCTCCAGCCTTTTCACAGACGCTCTGCAGTACATGCTGTGTTTCAGTCTCCAGTCTTTTCACAGACTCTCTGCAGTACATGCTGTGTTTCAGTCTCCAGCCTTTTCACGGACTCTGCATACATACTTTGTTTCAGTGTCCTGCCTTTTCACAGACTCTCTGCAGTACATGCTGTGTTTCAGTCTCCAGCCTTTTCACAGACTCTCTGCAGTACACGCTGTGTTTCAGTCTCCAGCCTTTTCACAGACTCTCTGCAGTACATGCTGTGTTTCAGTCTCCAGCCTTTTCACAGACTCTCTGCAGTACACGCTGTGTTTCAGTCTCCAGCCTTTTCACAGACTCTCTGCAGTACATGCTGTGTTTCAGTCTCCAGCCTTTTCACAGACTCTCTGCAGTACATGCTGTGTTTCAGTCTCCAGCCTTTTCACAGACTCTGTATACATGCTGTGTTTCAGTCTCCAGCCTTTTCACTGACTCTCTGCAGTACATGCTGTGTTTCAGTCTCCAGTCTTTTCACAGACTCTCTGCAGTACATGCTGTGTTTCAGTCTCCAGCCTTTTCACAGACTCTCTGCAGTACATGCTGTGTTTCAGTCTCCAGCCTTTTCACAGACTCTCTCTATTACACGCTGTGTTTTAGTCTCCAGACTTTTCACAGACTCTCTGCAGTACATGCTGTGTTTCAGTCTCCAGCCTTTTCACAGACTCTGTATACATGCTGTGTTTCAGTCTCCAGCCTTTTCACAGACTCTCTGCAGTACATGCTGTGTTTCAGTCTCCAGCCTTTTCACGGACTCTGCATACATACTTTGTTTCAGTGTCCTGCCTTTTCACAGACTCTGCATAAACGACACACTGTGTTTTAGTCTCCAGCCTTTTCACAGACTCTCTGCAGTACATGCTGTGTTTCAGTCTCCAGCCTTTTCACAGACTCTCTGCAGTACATGCTGTGTTTCGGTCTCCAGCCTTTTCACAGACTCTCTGCAGTACATGCTGTGTTTCAGTCTCCAGCCTTTTCACAGACTCTGCAGTACTTGCTGTGTTTCAGTCTCCAGCCCCATGCTACTGCAAACAGAGAGAGACATCAGTCCAACACAAAACATCTGCAGTAATTAAATCCCTAACTCTCAAACCCCATTCCCTGAACCACCCCAACCAAAACTCCAACACCACAATTTCATTTTTAATAAAAGTAGATTCTACACTGGTAAGCTAGCATGATGAATATACACATGTACACAAACACCAACTGACAATTTCTGAATATGTACTGAAATTGGAGGTTCTGATGATAAATGACAAGAATAACAAACTGAGTAGTTTAGAAGCATGATATCCAGCTACGTTGATTAAAACAGCTGTAATGAAAAGAGATGAATCCCCCAAAAAATCCAATGTCCATTTCTATTACAGGTGTCCAGCTATAGCTCAGGTACCATAATGACTATAATTCTAATAAATGGAGGAAATAAAGTGTCTCTCTCTGGCTGACCTTTTTCTCAGTCTAGTCTGGTTTAGGACGGCTCCAGTACTTTCCTCTGGATGTTCTGGTTGAAAGGCATCATGAAGTCGTCAAAGTCCAACTCAAGAGATAAAAGCTCCCTCCGTTTCTCTATCTTTGACATCAGTTGACTGGTGGTGGGTGGCTTCCCCCAAACTTGAAACAGACAACCAGATTTCTCCACCATGAACAGGGTAACTCACACAACTCATTATTGCTTTTAACAATAAATGAATATAAATCTATCTTTAAATTTAAGAGGAACAGGCAGCAAGGAAAGCAGACTATGAAAATCTCAAAAAATGGGTTTCCCATGGGAAAATTTCCATACCATGATGTCATGGTGAAAAAGAAATGTAAATATTAGCAAATTGAAGAAACCATTTAGATGCACACATTTAGGGACCATACACTGCATGTGTAACATTTACTACATTCTTTCCATCAGTTGAGGAGATAACGACACAATATTCCCCACTATGGACAGACGGACAGACAAGAGGAACCCTATATGCTCCCTTTGTCATGGGCAAAATTTGTGGAATGAAGTTTGAGATACTTTTAATAAAATGTTAAGACAGGTAAGAAAGCAGACAGAGTATATTGAGGGAACCCTACTGTTTTTGGCACAAAGGTGATATCCACAGTGTTTGTTCTCCCTGTAGCGATCCTGGTGTTTTGCAGGATGATGCTTTTTGAATCCCTCTGAGGGAAACTCTTCCCTGCTGTTGCAGTCGATGTCTCAGGGTACACTGCACCTCCTGTAGAAGCGCTCTGTAGGGGACACCGGGATTTTAAAATTTGCCTCATTTTATTTTTCTCAATGCAGTTCAGATCAATCAAAGGTCCAAGTATCAGATTCAGGTCAGTCAGAGAGAGGGCGAGAGAGAGGTTACTGAACAGAGCTGCAAGGGTTTAGCTGCATCAAGACAGGCCGAGACAAAAGAATCATGCACAAATTTAGGTCACAAAATGAATGAAAATATCAAAGCTATGACCTAAAGTATGGTAGAGGCAGAGAATAGTCAGTCATTCACAAGCAAGGATGGAGTTAGGTTAACTACTTATTTATTTTGTGTGTAGTAGAAGTAAAAACATCACAAAATAGGTCATCGTGATCACAATCGACAATTTTGAAATGTAAACCATAGCCAGACTTGAATTGTCCTGAAATATCCTCTACATAAGTAAGGGGACATTAAATGAATTAATAAATACTAACCCTTATCTTGGGCTAACGCTAACCTTAAGCACTGACCCAGAAATGAGCTTTTCCCAACTGGGGACATGACTTTAGACCCTGGAAAACCTGTCCCCAATTAACTGATCTGTAAAATGTGTCATCAAAGGTAACCTAAGCAAGAAACACACACACACACACACACACACACACACACAGAAACACAAAACATCTGCAGTTGTGGTAATAAGTATGACTTTTCTTGCCTGTACGTGATGTACATCCAAATGTTTACACCTGCTGCTGCTGCCGACTCTCCTCACTGAAGGCTCTCTGCCACTGCAGTTGGATGATCTTATCTGGGCCTGGTTTCTGGGGGCTTTACATCAATGACACTGAAACAGTGTCCTTGCTACATATTTATGTTGATAAGGTCTAAACACTGAGGGTCTCTTTCAATGTCCTAATCAAATATGACAGAGTTCAAATTCAATAATCTCTCTATCACCACTTCTGGACCATTTTCACAGCCCAACTCACATTTTGGTATATATAGTAAGGCTCCCTTCTATTCACTTTTGTGATGTTGTTAAATTTGGCTCAAATGATGATAAGTTCAATATTTCCTATGTTGCTTCCTCAAAACTAAATTCATAAATGTATTTACTTGTGTTTATATGAATGTTACCAGTATAAATTAAAACTTATTCCAGATCGAATTTCAACATTAGCATTTATACTAATGATGAAATTCTTTGATATATTTGATGTTCAGCTTTCATATATTTTACAGTCAAACCTTTCTTGGTATTTGCATTTGGACTGGCACCTGCCTGGATGAGGAAGTCCACACAGGAGAGATTACAGGCCTGGATGGCCTTCATGAGGGGTGTGGCTCCATTGAGGGCCTGAGCATCAGTGGGGGCCCCGGCGTCAACCAGAAGTTTGAGAATTTCCACATAGCCAAAGTAAGCTACAAGTTGGAGGGGTGTCCAGAGGAACTGGTCACACACATTCACATCCGCCCTGTCAGAAACATGGTGTGTTTAAAGAATCCCTGACCAGGGCTTTGGCTTTACACAATGACAATAAATCTGACCTGTGTAAATACTCTAGCCAAGTTAAAAGTCCAATTATATTTGCATTTATGTCAATTGTTTGTCTCTAGGTTTGCTGTTTTGATATCATTCAACTAATAAATGGAATGTTTGTTTTTTTCATCACCAATTTTCAGATATTAGATATCCAGGTGTCCCTTAATGCACTGACCAGGGAGAGTTTCCAAAAACACATTTGTAAAGAAGTGGCTGAATGGTTCACTGCTGATTCATGACCTATTCTAAACAACTTTAAATCTTTAATCTGAAACCTTTTAGCAGATCCTGCTCTCTAAGTTTTAGCAATAATCTGAAAACAATATTTTTATACTTGCAGGCACTTACACTAAATGTTTCAGAGTACATTTAAAGTTAAAAATGAATTTAATTGATCCCCCTTTTTTGTTATTAGTCATATTTAGTAAGTATTTCTTTCCAAAATTAAAAATAGTAGTTTTCATTGTTTTGGCAGGGTTCTGCCATTCCTGTGCTGGATTCAGATGGCATATCTAACCACAGGTGATTCATGGGAACAATACATGCATGCATTACAGCATTACTGTAAGTACTGTAATTGACATAAGCGTCATATTTTACTTTCATATTCCTCAATGAGTCAGAATTCTGGGGCCTGTAGTATTAAAGTAAAATTGCTAATACCAGCAGTAACTACAGGTGTGGAGTCAATTTAAGACTGAAATCTAAAGGATTCTGAATTTACACATACAATATCTGATCATATTTGAGGCCACTTGGGGCAGCAGTTCATAAGCTGTGAAGACATCACATACACATGGCACAGCCAATGCATTTTGAGCTGTTATGACCAACATCTTCAGAAGCAGTTGTGTTTACATTTCCAGCGGTTATATAAAAACAAATTGTCATTCATTTGGAATTTAATTCCAATTTACTCTCCTTTAGATTTTTTTGATGAACTACTGGAGGAGATATTTGGCTATAGTTGCAGTACAAAATAAAACTTATATGTAAACTAGTTGTGTACTCAAAGTTCACTACTCTTACACTTAAAATACACTTAAAAGTATACATTTGTATACTGAAAGTGGGCCAATTTAGTCCCAAGAAATATTAAAATAGTACACTTGCAAGTATACTGTTAGTGTAATGACATTAGTATACTTACAACATAGAGTATACTTGGACAATATACTTGAACTTTACTTAAGTTTACTTTAACAAATGAACTTGAAGTATACTTTTTTTGGTAAGGGTCTTTAGCTGCTAAATGCTCCACCATGTTCACCAGCTAGTCTCTAACTTTATCTGTCTGCAGTTTGGTCCTAAGCAGCTAGTGTACATCTGTCCATTACAACTAAAAATGACACTAAGAGTGTAAGAGTGAGCCAAAAGAGTAAAGCTGTGGGCCGGACAGCTAAACAAAGAGCTGACAGGTGTTACAAAGCTCAGAAAGGCCTCTACAAAGTTCTCTATAGGTCTATCACTATGAATGACTGTGTCACATTGTTTTCTCTCTGTACTGCTAGAAGTCATGAAATCTTTCTTTTGTGTAAGTGTTACACCAAAAACAGAAGGAAATAGGATCCGTCTTACCCTCGACTGAGGAAGTACTGGAAGTACTTATGCCTCAGTAGATCACGGGCAAATAACGTCATCGGCACGATGTATCGAGCAATGATTTCATCCAGATCTTCAAACTTCTGCAGAGAACGCAAGAAACGCTTTCAGACCATGTGGTAAACGTAAGATGTTTCATGTTACATTTTCTACAGGCTGGATCATCAAAGAAAGGAGAAGATATCTTACCTCATCATTGATCCTAAAAGAGCTTCTTAAGCTGAACGTGTTTTCTATGGACATTTGGGCAGCTTTTAGCTCTAAATTAATTAACAGATCAGATCTTCATTGCATTTTTACCTTAATTTTGTCTTTTGGTGAAGAGAAACAACTTTCATTTTGCCAAAATGAACTCCAAATTCTGCTCAGCGATTGGCCGGATCAGGTCACATGGTTGACCTAGTTGCCTTCTGCCTTTTGTGTTATAATTTCTTGTGTTTTTATTTACTGTGCCTTGTCATGTTTTTTTTCCCCCTTAGCGTTTGCAACCATATGATACATCTTAAAAGTTAAAATTCAGACAATTATATTTTTCCGCCACAAGGTGTCCTTGTATCGATATTCGCCTTCTTATCATTGATTGAGCCTTCTCGCTCACCGTAGACAGTTTGAATAACCTTTATTGTTCGTGATATTTTGTAACTTTTCAATCATGGGCGCACGGGTTGCTCGTATGTTCAGAAATATCAACATAGAAAACCGGGTGTACCGAGAAATATCTAAGGAGAAGCCGCGAGCGGCACCCCGGCACGCGGCCGACCTCCCGTCCCCCGCCGGCTCTGATGGTGAGGGTCTCAAACACACGCTAAGTGTTTTAACTGTCTCCTCGGGGTCAGGCCAGGACGATCCGTCCACGTAACATTTGACACAGTGTCTCTGTTAACGAGCTCATTGTGTGTTTCAGCAGTGGAGACAGTGAACCAGAAGAACGACCCTCTGCTGACCCTCCTCAAGTCTGTGTATGTGGAGTCGACAGACCCGGCAGCAGCAGAGGTCAGACCAGGACACCATGTCCGTTTGTATGCATTGATCTGGTGATGGATGGTGCTAGTTATCGGTGTATTAGGCTACAAAGATACCTGTTTAGACCTGCTATTAACGTCGTCCTGGGTTATCTGATCATAAGTGGATAGCTGTGAGTCCGTCATTTCACACCTGGTGTAAAAGTGCGTCTCCACCTGCAACTCCAGGGACCACTTCTCTCTTTTATATGCTAATAAACACTAGAAAATGATTCAATCCCATTTTATATTAGATTTATCCGAAAATCTACAGTTTATCAGCTGTTTGTAATAACCCAATCACACAAGAACAGGTTAAATAGCTCAATGCTGCAGGTTTTAACCTTCAGCCTGTAGAGGGTCGGATGGATTCCATCAAGGATCAGGAAACCCTAGAAGAAAACGTCTCCATCTGTGAGGAAGATGAAGCTTTAGCGTCACTGGACGTTCCAAAAGGACAATGATCCCAAGCAGACCTCAGAGTTCACCAAGGCTTGGTTTGAGAAGAAGTCCTGGATCATTCTAGAGGCCGTCACAGTCGCCTGACTGGAATCCCATAGAAAATCTCTGGTGGGATTTGAAGAAGGTGGTTGCAGCAGGTAAACCGGGAATATTACAGAGCTGGAGGACTTTGTCCATGAGGAATGAGCTAAGATTCCTCAGGAACGCTGCCAGAAGCTGGTGTCTGGATATGCATCAGGTTTGCAGCAGGTCATAGCAGCTAAAAGGGTCTACAAAGAACTAGAGATGCTGGTCATTAAGGGTTGGATCATTTAGAGACTGAGGAATCAGGAAAAGGAGACTTTGTGTTAGATTTTGTAAAACTTGTAATATCTGTTATTTTGAGATATTTAAACTGTTCTTGTTTGATTTGATTATAGAAAATGGCTGATAAAAAACATATTTGGACCACTTGGCATCAAGTCACTCAGGACATTAGCACTAGGTCTGGAGGGGCTCAACGTGAACACTTGGAGTTATATTCATCTCTTTGAGCAGCCTCTCGTGTAGCAGATGAAACAGGAGCTTGCAGAGTCACAGCAGTTATGCATAAATCTTGACAGTTTCAGATAAAGTGAAGATGTCACGTCATCAAAAAGGTTACGCTATTATCAGGCAGCATCCATGAAGGAAAAAACTAGCAATAGCTAAACCAAGAAAGGATGTTCCTAGTTAACTCATGCTAAACAGTAAAGGGTTACTTCCAAACATATTAAATCTGTGACCGCATGTAGGATCTAAAATTTTGGTTCCAAAGCAACTGGGACGATGTGTAAAATGTAAAAAACACAGAGTATGATCATCTACTCAATTGAAAACTGTTAAAAGACAATATATTTAATGTTTAACATAATTGACTTCATTGATTTTTATAAATATACACAATATATACAATATGTAGTCTGAATTTGTTGCAGTCAACATGTTTAGCCCTATTTGTTAGTGTGTAGCGGCTAAGTAAATATCACCCCCTACAAATACAATAAAATACATACATACAGATCTGGATTATTGTCTGAAAACACTGGTAGATAACAGCACCATAATAAAATGATTCCATTTTTTACATCATAATTTATGGGTGATTACCTGAAAATTTGGAGACAGTATCTAAAAGGCAAATCTTGCAATACTAAGGATGGTTCTAAAAGACTTCCTCTGTAACTGGATACACACCAAACTTTAATGGGTTCTCTTGGAAATGTTTTTTGTGGAAATCGGCTCCTTCATTTTTAATGAAGTGGTAAAATGTCAACAAATGCCAGTGGTTAGGGAAATGAAAAAAAAGTAACCCTGAATATGGATCCTGATCAGACTCTACACTAAAATCTGGTCAATCGCTTGTCCCAGACCAGCCCCACCACAAAAGTTTGTGAAATTAAGGGTACTGACCTTTAACATCAGAACTACCAAATTCTGATTCATGTTTAACTAACTGATGCTATATTGTCCCGAGAGGGCGCATCTGGGTGAGAGAGTGTGAGTGTACCATGTTGGATAGCCTGAAAGTCCCCTGCAGTTGCATACTGCTAACGTTAGCATGACTTATTCATGGAGAGCTGAACCCTTCATGAAGGGTGATGTCGTCAACTTTCACCGACATCATTATGTCATTAATTAGTTTAGTCTCTTTTTCATTGTGTTGGATGACAGCTGAGCATCTTACTAGCATTAGCCAACACTCAGGGAAATCTCTTTTCCAACTCACTTCCTTCTTCTCTGTCAGGTGTCAAAGGAAGTGATAGCGGGTAAAGGAGCGGAGCGGAGACCGTTGAAGTTCAGTTTACCAGGCGACCTTCACGGCCTGGTGGAGCTCACAGACGTCCCTAAAGGCAAACTGACCATCGCTGAGGCTCTGAAGGCCATGAGCAGCCACCAGCGTCAGCCTCAGACGTGGACACCGGAAAAGATCGCTCAGCATTATTCTCTGGACCTGAAAGACACAAAAGCTCTTCTGGAGTTCTTCATCCCCTTCCAAGTTCATGTCATACCATCTGAGACTGAGAAAGCCAAGCAGTTAAAGGCTTCTTAGGACTGTGTTCTGTGTTCGTCACTGAAATGATTGGGAGAGTGACCAGACTGGACCTGATAAGGCAAAGTTTCTCAAGCCTGTAGTTTGGACCTTATGTGGGGTTGTTTGATATTTAAATTCTATTTAAAATGATATTTGTGAAACAAACAAAGAAAAAATTAAAATAAAATGAATAAGTACAAATATTTAATATTAGAATTGTGTCTTCACATTCATCTGGGATATTTAATAGAATATGAAAGGGTCCAAAAAAAGTTGAGAAACCTTGGTTCAAAGGAATAGTTGAAGATTTTCTTCACTTCTGAGATTGAAATAAGAACATGGCTGTTGATGTCACAGTCCATCATGCGATAATTCACAATGAACTACTGAAATTTATGATGAACTAATGTTAAACATAGCTCTTATTTTCAGCATTACTTGAAAAGCCCGGTGAAGAAATCATTGCTTATATAGCTCACATAAATGCTCAAAGCAGAAATAGAGGAACTCCAGTTTGAAGCTAAATACATTTCACTTCAAAGAACTGAGGTAGTTCATATGAGGGGAGTTTGTTTTTCCACTGAGTCATAATTGTCTGCATTTATTCACATGATTTCAATAACTAACTAGCAACACCAAGTATGTTTGTGGATAAGTATGATTTAAAACATTATTTTGTCTTTCATATTATTTGACATGTTTTATCCATAATTTGAAAATAAACTTTATATTAAGGTACATGAATTGCCATGACTTCATGCGTGAAAAAGCATGAATTATTTTATGTAGTACTTCATGACCGATCAGTTTGCATGTATTCATTGAACATGATGAAGTTATGAAAAGGTTCAGTACAGATCACTTGTACACTGCTGTGACTGCTCAGGTTTTATAGCTTGTCACTTTACCTGCAGACTCACCCATGACAACGACATGAACACTAACTAAACAGCAACCTCTGCCAAGGCAGCTCAATTTCCCCATTATGTCATTGCACCTAAAACCAACAGTCCCCTGATAGTTTGACCCTCATAATGTGACTCACTGACCATGAAAACCTGCCCTTAGAATCTGGATCACATTGGTAGAAAAACTATTTCACTAATGGTGGTTTTCTTCCGGATCTAGATCAGTAACTATTGAAGATATGTTGAGTTTGACACTGAACTGAATCAGCACAGTTTCATCTACAATCTGATCTCAGTTCAGTCTCTATCATAATTTTTTTATCTCACAGCAGTGAATTTTCCGTTAACGCTATAAAATTAAACATTCTGGTCACCAGAATGACCTCAATGGGCCTAAGGTGCCGTAAAACTGACCGTGACCATTGTTAACTCTTACAAAGCACCGTCACGTTCCGGTTCCCTGGTTGTAAACTGATGCGATGTCTGGCAGCACCTCATAAAGTTTACAGTATGTTTACCAGTTACCACAGCATTCATTCATTTTCTGTAACCTCCTATCCTGTGTAGGGAGCCTCCTAGGGGCTGGAGCCTATGCCAGCTGACTTTGGGTGAGAGGCAGGGTTCACCCTGGATAAGTCAACAGTTCATCACATAGAAAGACAAATAACCATTCACACTCACATTCACACCTACAGTCAGTTTAGAGTCACCAGTTCACCTCTACTGCATGTTTTTGGTGGTGGGAGGAAGCTGGAGAACATGGAGAGAACCAACACAGACACGGGGAGAACATGGAGAGAACCAACACAGACACGGGGAGAACATGGAGAGAACCCACACAGACACGGGGAGAACATGGAGAGAACCAACACAGACACGGGGAGAACATGGAGAGAACCCACACAGACACGGGGAGAACATGGAGAGAACCCACACAGACACTGGGAGAACGTGGAGAGAACCCACACAGACACGGGGAGAATGTGGAGAGAACCCACACAGACACGGGGAGAACGTGGAGAGAACCAACGCAGATACGGGGAGAACGTGGAGAGAACCCACACAGACACGGGGAGAACGTGGAGAGAACCAACTCAGACACGGGGAGAACGTGGAGAGAACCAACACAGACACGGGGAGAACGTGGAGAGAACCAACACAGACACGGGGAGAACATGGAGAGAACCCACACAGACACTGAGTCCTTATTTGTAACAAACCAGTAAAATCAACTACACCTTCAATTAATGTCACATTTAAAATCTTTCTTGGTCCAGTCTATTAAAAATCAGGTACTCATAAATGTGTAACACTGACCTAGACCTTTACAAGTGAGCAATACATCAGTGGATGCTTATTGCTAATCTCTCCAGGCCTGAGGCCTACATGTAGGCCTTCCTCTGACCCTAAATAAATAAGCAATTGTTTTGATGCATTTTTATTTCACTCAGTTTGCTCTGGTCACGTCTCTTTGCTATACTAGCAGTGACACACACAGTTCCATGCATACCTAACACTGACACCGCAAAGTGGGTCAGTTTACCAAGCTAACGGAGGATGAAATGCACATTTTGCCCTAGCACAACATTCTAATGATGCTAACTGTGGAGATGAAATGGCCTCTGTGATTTACGCCGTTTTAGTTTTACTTTTTGTGATCAATAAAATCAACCGAGACTCTGGAGACACCTTCACCCATCCTCTCATTTAACTCTCACCTTATTAAGAGTGTTGATAAGATGAAGTTCATCTTACAAACGTTCAATTAACAAAAAGATGTCGTAGCTAACCATGGCAATAACTTTACATGTAATATTTACCTCAGCTGTTAGCATTACCTTGTACTAAACGACCACAGAGACACAGAATTAATTTTAAATACTTATAAATGTAAGCATGTTATTCTATATTATATGTTATTCATATATTCTATTATAAAATTCCTCTTCTGTAGCTTCACCACGGACTGTTGGTGTGGATCCGTCTGTTAAAGGTTTTTTGGCCAGTCCTGTGTTGTGCTGACACTGGTTATTGTGTTTTTGGTGACTCTAGCTGAGATATTTCCATCAAAAATAAATTGAATCCTTGCCGGATAAAATATGGAGAATTGCACTTTCCCGTGTTCACAATGCTCAGTAAATAGTAGACACAGGTTAATTCAGTTTAAAGTGATTCATCGTTTTCATTATTCCAAGGTCATGTTGCATAAATTCTATCCCTCTGTGTCCCCAATGTGTGATAAATGTAAATCAAATGAAGGTACACTGTTGCATTTATTCTGGGACTGTCCAGTAATTCAGCCATTTTGATTGAGCATTTTCTCCTTTTTTTCTGGGGTTTATCTCAGGTCTCTCTCTCCTGACAGAGATTTAGCTCTTCTTGGATGTTCAGAAGACTCTTTAACTTTACCTTGACATATTCAAACAGCCTTGCTCATGGGCACGGTACTGGCAAAAAGACTCATTCTTAAAGACTGGAAAACAGCAGCTCCACCGTGCTTCACAAACTGGTTGCATTTTGATTTTTGTGTGATCTGTATACCTGTAAAAAATATGTACTAATAAAAATAATTTAAAAAAATAAAATAAAATAAAATAAATTGAATCCGCTCAGTTCGTACGTCCCCAAAGGCTGGTCGATTTAATGTGTAATGTTTACAAGCAACAACAAAGCAGTTTCCATGCTTGACTCTCAGGCCCTTCAGCCAGCCTGTGGCTGAGGTGCTTGCAGTAATAACAGGACAGAGGTCACATAGGTTGTTCTCAAGCCCTGGGGGGAGATACTCAGCTGTGGGTGGAGATTCTCCGGTGTGGGGGTAATATTCTGGAGATGGAACTGTATTTTATGCAGGAGAGGGTGCTATATCTGAACGGCTTGTGGAATCGTATGATTTTTGATCCAGAAAGCATAAAACAAATAAAATAGGGCTCTTTCACAGGTTGTGGGTTGGTAGGCACTCCAAATACCCAAATATATGTGTAGGAACACTGAAAAAATGAGTTTTTCACTGTCCCCTTTCAGTCAGACGTGACATAAAGTACTATTGATGCATGTACATTACAGATCATACAGTACTTTATGAATGACTTCATGATAATGCATGCACCCTTATCACTAGAGCCACTTTCAGACAGGTGTTGCGCAACAGTGCCGTAATGAATTCCCTTCTCTGTGACTCCCTCAGTGCGTTCAGACAGGACCAGCCCAGGCGTCACATCGCCACCTTGGTGTGTGCACTGACACCCCATTACGGCTTCATTGCAACAGTCCCGGAATGAAACTGCTGTCTGAATGGGGCTTACGGTTCACCTTCACCTCACTGGAGTCAACCAAGTGGTTAACATTAATATTTATAAGAGATAAGAGAGATAAGATAAGATATCCCTTTATTAGTCCCACAGTGGGGAAATTTACAGTATTGCAGCAGCACAGTGTACAAAAAACACAGCAGGAGGAGGGGAAATAATATTTTTTTAAAAATACAATACAATAAAGGAGGGGGGTAAAGTGTCTCATAAATATTTCACAGTACTATTACAAAAAGTGTCTCAGTATTTCAACAGTATTATGAGCTGTAACCAGTAACGATAAATGTTGTTTACATTATAATAAAGTAATTTTCATAGCATAGCCTCACTGTAAACACACAGTAAATAATATTTAGACAACACTGAGCTTAATTTTGCTATATTAGACTATTTTGTCATTTTTATCACTCACAACACACTCCCACATATGCCCAAAATCATCACTTCCTCCAATAAACCGCGCCCATTTGCCTAGTTTCTCGTTTCTTATTAGACGGCGTGTGGAATGGGGCGTATACCACAAAAAAAAGAAAAGAAATCCACTTTCTCCCACGCCACTGGCTGCTGTAGGTGTCAGTTATCACTCATAACAATTCTGCGTCAAAGAGACGAGAGAGAGCGCGAGTGCTGACCGAAACTGTGCTGCTTCGCCTTCAAAATAAAGCAGTCTATGTAAGATAAACGAGGCAATTTACAAAGACAACTTACCTTGAAAACTAATTTAGTATTTATTTACCCAGTGGAATCATGCCAAAATTTAGCAGCATCTAGGTTATTGATATATATAAAAAATAATATTTGAAAATAAGAGCCTAGCTTCACTTGCATTGCTACACTAATCATAGATCTGATACATTCTACTACCCTGACCCTCTCATTCTGACTGTATGCAAATGTAACTAAAACAATGTTTCTACTAATACATGATGGGTCTAGTTTATTTGCCTTAGCTAAAATTTTAGAAATGCCGAGGTCACATTATCTCAGCAATACTTCACCCACCAAAGGAATTTTTAGCCACCGACCAAACTCTGTCAATTAAACATGTTTAGATAACTGCTGTATTAAATCTTCAGTAAATTATATTTTCCCTATATTATGTTCTAAATGTTGTTAAAAGCCTTCTGCACACTGTCATGCAGGATTCTTGTGGATAAACTTTAAATAGAATCCAATTTTGTTATCATTTGCTTGATTGGTTTTTGCCTAAAGGTCCATCTATGCTCAACGTTAAAGACGTAGCGGGCTTTCCATCCATACCCATGTTCATTTTGCACATATTCGTGCATGTTTTCAGAGAGCTAATGGATACAGACAAAACAGAGCAATACTAGCAGAAATGGTTGGGAGTTGAGCTGTGATTTGAGCAAGCAAGGCCAGGTCTGTGAGGCCATTACATACATTTCAACATATGGACGTAGATTTTATTTTTTTTCAGAAGTAATGTCCTCTTCGTCGAGACCGTAGACATTTGTTGTGTTTTACTTGAATGACGGCTACACTGCCCCAACAATTTACAGTGGTACTGCTCCTTTTCGTCCATTTTGTTCATATCTGTTAAGGCTCATTTTACATTTTGCACTTTGCCTCAACATTAAAAATGTATGGTACAGATGGAGCCTTCCGTTTATACTCTGCATTCATTTTTACTCTGTTTGTGTAAATGTTTTGAAATCTTACAGATTCGGATGAAAAGGAGCAGTACCTTTGGAAAGCGACAATTCAAGCAAGACACGTCAAATGTCTTTGGACGAGATAAAGATATGACCGAAAGAATGATATTTCTTCTGAAAAAAACTCTCTATCCACATGTCACCATGTACATTACATTACATTATAACCTCCTCTACCGCTGCCTTCTTTTGTTATTGTCAAATCATTTGATTCTTCACTGCCGTCTTGTGGATGTATCAATGCCAACTCAAAGGACGCACAGATGTATTTGGGTGTTGCCGGATAGATTTTATTTCGTATGTAGACTTATTAATGAGCCCTTAGATGGGTTCATCCGCCTCCTCTATGACATTTATTTTGAAAGTCCAGATAGGAAGTGGTATTTGTTTTGCCCTGCAGCACCTAGCCATAGTGAGAGTAGTTTGTAACAGTGTAGTGCTAATTCTGGCCATGTAGCCTGGTACATTTGGTGCGGAAGGATGCGTCGCGTGTGTCTCTCGTGTGTGTGAAAGAAAAAGAAGCCTGGAAACACGAGCCTAATATTTAATTATCGTGGATTATCAGATGCTCGGTTTGTCTCGCGCTCCTTTGGTAACAAAACGAGATCAACCAAAATGCAGATTTGACTTCTTCTACGGCTCCAGCTGTGTAGGTAGTGCATTCATCGGCTGTCGTTCTGTTTATTAATATTACTCAGCTACTGGGCCTGCATTGTGAAAAAAGCATCTCTGGCCTACTTCTATTGAAGAAGAAGTGTTTTGACCATCAGAAGGAGGAGAAATCATTTTGGGGCGGCGAGATGCACCATTTGGAGGACTGAGCTTCATCACTTCAGCCGCTGCTGAGCTTCAACATGGGAGAATGGAACAGGTAATATCAGGAACCCAAGCAGGGTCGGTTTAAACGCAATTCAAATATTATCCCTCATTTATACAAATTTGCTCTACATCGTAGTCGAAACGTGAATACAGGCTCTCTGTTACAAACACCCGCTGCTCTCGTCGTCCACACAGATGTAGCTAACTCTCCGTTGTCGTCTCAACCATTTTGGCACAACAGACCAGTCGAGTGGTTTCAGATGAAGATATTTCTCTGCCGTAGGAAACGACAGCTGTTGGTGTTGGCCTTAGCTCCATGAAGTCAAAGTCTGATGGAGGTCTAATTCTATTTACCATTGATTTTCTTTGGGTCAGTTTCCAGGACACACCTGAGCTCCTCTCACAGATTTATCCATCAGTAGTTGAAATGCTCGGGTGGGAATCTGAATTGTGGAATTGAATCAAACCAAATGTCGAAGTTAAATGAATGTACAGCATTGAAATGGTTTGCTTTGACAAACCAAATGTCAGAATTTCCATGAGGTTCAAGACTTTAACAAGTCTATGAGGCTCAATCTGAGCGTTCAGTGTTTAAAAAGTGTCAATTCATTCAAATCCATTTGTTGTGTTTGGATCTAAAAATTCATGTTGTGTCGACAATTAATATCTTTTATTTCCACAGAACGTTGAATTAAAAATTCAAATATTTAATTCTATAACGTCAGTTCTATGTAAAAATAAATTAAATTTAAATATTTTCAGCATGATTAGGGCTGTCACTTAAAAAACAACTACTTTGAATGAATCAGAACGTGTTATATTCACATACTATTGGAATAATCTGAAAAATGAGTTCACTATTGAGAAAATTTGTGTGAATGTTAAACAACAAAAAAAAACCTGTGATTTCCCCCCCACTTACAGTTTTATTCATAAAAATCAGGAGGGAAAAAGTAAGGTTGGAACCATTGCTGTATCTGTAGAGTGACCTAGATTAGGTATGAAAGTTTAGTATTAACTCTGATAACAAGTTCAGTAAAACAATATGTTACTGGTTTTAAGGAATGTGCTGGTCTGGAACAAAATCACTTTGTAACATAGAGCTTCTGGCTTCAAACATCTGTCAACACGTTAGAACGCTTTGGGCAATAAAGTTCAACTCATCTTATTTTGTAGCGTCCATGTTGTTTCCATATTATGACCAAATGAACTAAGATCCAAGAAGCACGTGAAATGCATTACATATATTTGGTCAGATAAATTCAAACACAACTTCTCAAAGCCTCAAATCTTTTTACAAGTTAACATTACTCAGGAGTCCAAAAGCATTACGTTACGGCCTTTGTGAATCCAAAACATTTAGATTACCTCTTGAGTGGTTGGGGCTTATGATTTTCTGCTCAGCAGGGATTTTAGTTTTGTCCCTTTTGCATTAGCCAGGCTTGTTTACTGATAAGGCAACAGGAACACCTCCTGCATAAACAGCACATGTCCTGTGGCACCTAAACACCCTGAATTTAACATTTTTAACTCATCACTACTATTATTTTTTCCCTTTTGCATGGTGGGCTTGAAGGTTAAATAAAAATGGAAACTGCTGAAATTACAGCTGTAATCTCTAAATTGAATCCACGTCTGTAAGTGTGCTATGGCACCTTCAACCTTGATGTATTACATTTTATAAATGCGTTTCTTTCCACAGATATTGGCTCTAACTACTATATCTGTATCTAATCTTACATTGGCGGATAGATGAAGTATGTGTGATTTATTTCTCTCACAGACTGAACATCAGATAAATAAATTAAAAAAACAAGGCACACTCTGACAGGTTATTGCCATAAACTAATAAATTGTGCCATCATGGTTTTTCAAGGCAGCTGTCCAGCACCTTTTGTCTCTTAAATAAACTTCCTAATGATTCACGGTTACAACATGTGGCTCTGCACTTCTCTGGTGCATAATTGCGTTGTCGCACACAGTATTTGATCATTCCCCTGTGTTTTAGGACTCCAAGTACCTGATCATCTACTTTTATTGCAGATTTACTTGATTGCTTGGAGGCTCGAGTGGCTATTTCAACATTTTAGGGTCACTCCGCCATTAAAGGAATGGAGGGAAAAAAAGTGGAATTACCTTCCCTGTAGAGGAAGACGGCTGCACAATATGTTTAGTCGTATTTCGATGTAAAAGCACATGTCCTTTATGAAATGTCGATGAACGAGAGGTGAGTGGAACGGGAAGGAGGACAAGATTAAACCAGTTCCTTATACGCCCTCATTCAGCAGGTCTTCATTGTGATGTGCTGGGTAATTGCAGCAGACAGTAAGCTTGTCATCACCATATGAATGAAGCAAATCTTCCCCAGCTTCACTGCTGCCAGCCTGTTTATCACCTCACTGCAGCTTTCTCTCTTTTGACTGCCTTGGTGACATGTGATAACACTATCTGTTAGATGGCTACATATCCAGTCATTACAGCAGCATCCAACCTGTGTTTAAAGATGGCTACACAATGTACATGCAGCATTCTCATAGTAATTGCCCATAATTATATTTCCTTTATTTTTTTTTTACACCCACACAGAAGAAAAAAAGAAGAAGCTTAATTTATGTGAAAATTAATCATTTTAAGTACTTACAAGTGGACTCCTCTACAGCACATTTATCATTTGGTGTTCTGTGCTTATCCATTGTAAATGACACCAGACAGTCTGAAATAACAGTGTCCAATGTTTACACAGGTGATAAGGTTTTCTATTGCAGTGTTTGACTTGTTCCCAGTTGAACAGTGACTCCTGGTTACTGCCAGCGGTTATACGAAAAGAACTTTAAATGGATTTCTTATCACCTTTTAGACAAACATGAGAGATTTATTATTTCTTTTTAGACCTACGTCATCTAGTCGCTGTTCATTCGTATTCTTGTTTTGTTCATATTGTAATTCAGCATTTCGGGAAAACACACACCATCTCGAGATGAAATGACGAGATCTGTGTGTGTTCAGCCCCAGACGCAACAAATCCACATGAAAGAGAACTAGCAGCAGCAAAGATGACTGACCGTGTCGCCTGTGACAGGGCTGCAAAAGTTGCACTTGAACACACCGCTGAGACAACAGCAGAGTAAGAGGAGGTAAACCTCCACACCAGCAGGTGGCGGTAGTCTGTATTTAGCATGCCCAATCACTCAAAAAGCTGCTGATGAGGGTTGGTTAGTGCCGGTAATGGTGTGGGACACACAGAAGATAAGGTTAGCCTAGCTTAGCATAAAGACTGGAAATGGTAGAAATGGTAAACTTGGTTCTTTCCAATGTTTAAAAGTATGCCAACCAACACATTTAAGACTCACTAATAGTACGTCACATCTTGTTTGTTTCATCAGTACATAAACAAGAAGGTAAAAAGTACAATTTGTATTTTTTATGGAAATTATGCATATTAAAGATTTATTGATGAACAGATGCGGTCAGTGAGCTCAGGTTTCAGTCACTGGTTAGATGGTATCAAACCCCATAACCTGTGACGACCAGGCTCCAGGAGACTCGATGCATCCGTTCAGTGTAGACCAGTTCCAGTCTGCATCAAAAATGACGTTGTATTTTATCACCTGTCAATCTTTTTACAGATTAAACTTGATACCTGCTTCCTCCACCGAGGCCCAACATCCCCTCTTAATTTAATCAATATCAGTCAAGCCTGATTCAAAATTAAACTCATAGCATTTTAATTTAAGATCTGAATGTGACAGACACTTTGACAAAAAACCCCCAATGCAGATCACACCATAATCGGCATTGTGGAAGAATAGTACATTGATGAAAAGACATTTTATACAAAAATAACATTTATTCACAACATAAAACAAAAGTTGTCATATTATTTTGGATATACTTCTAAAACTATCACAGATATGTCAAAGCTGTTCATGTCTCACAGAATCCCTACTATTTTAGCGACACATTAGTGGTAGTCGTAGGTTTCTAGCCCTATTTGTTACCATTCAGCGACTGAAAAAAAGACTCTACACACACAATGAAAACATATTTAAATATGATAGATCACTCATAGATAACCCCCTAAATTTGCCTTAATTTTCCGTTTATAACTGCATTAGTTCCCAGAGAAATTGATGAAAATGTCCAAAAACATATAGTGTTATGGGCAGTGGGGAAAAATTCCTGTATACGCCCTGTTATTCCGACCTGTGCCAAAATTTAAGGGGTCGGTCGACCTATAGTGGGTTTTCACAGGTAGAGACCATAGTTTGGAGCAGGAATAAGCATTAATTTCTGGTCACCCCACCTTCAAACATCTCCTGATGTACTGAGTTCTGGAAAAGTCTAATTGTATCACTGTAATTAAATCCATCATGCTTTGATTGTAGATTTAAATTGAACAAATTGTGATTAACTTCCTTTGAGGGGTGGAATGAGTTTCCTTGTACGTCTGCTGGAAATGTTTATTGCAGATTCACACACGTCCATTTGTAGCATCTGAAGACTAATGACTTAAGACTTGTTAGGTGTCAGGACTAATAATTTGTCTCACTGTGGTAGACTGCAGGTTTGAGGTGGGATGCTGGCGCTGTGAATTAATTGGAGAGATGCAGGCGTATCACCCTGAGTGGATTACAGGCTCTCTGTCATAACTCCACGGGGAAATTTGATGGAGGTGATGCTGGTTTGATCTTGTTTCATAATGTTCTTTCAAATGCCTCTTTTGACTTGGCACTCACTACTGTTTTGTGTACGTCGTAGGATGGCGCAGCCATGAGGACGCCGCCATGTTGTGTTGAGCTGGGAATATCTACAGGACCATGTGAACCATGAGCTCACCGCCAGCAATGCCTGTTCACCCTGGGGAAGAATGGTTCAATCCACTGCTGTTTCCCTTCCAGAGGCAGGGGACATTAACGCCAGTCTCGTTACAGGGCTGCTGAACCTTTCCGAGAGGCCGTCGATGGACAACATCTCCATGGCAAATGTTTCCTTGGGCTCCCGGTTGCCCTCGGAGCCTGCCGTGCCAACAGATGAGGCCCCTGAGAGCCTGCAAGGCGTTGGCCTTCTTCTGCAGATCTTCTTTTGCTTCGTCATGGTCGTCGTCCTGCTTTTGGCTCTGTTGGGGAACGTGGTGGTGTGTCTGATGGTGTATCAGAGATCTGCCATGCGCTCAGCTATCAACATCCTCTTGGCTAGCTTGGCGTTTGCAGACATGATGCTGGCCATCCTGAACATGCCATTCGCTCTGGTGACCGTCGTGACAACCAAGTGGATTTTCGGAGACGTTTTCTGTCGAGTTTCGGCCATGCTCTTTTGGTTCTTTGTGATGGAGGGCGTGTCTATACTGCTTATAATAAGCATAGATCGTTTTCTTATTATTGTCCAGAAGCAAGATAAGCTTAGCCCACATAGAGCTAAAGTGCTCATAGTGGTCACATGGGGACTTGCCTTCATTTTCTCTTTGCCCCTGGTTCTTGGTTCCCCTCCGCTACAGATCCCTCCCAGAGCCCCTCAATGTGTATTTGGCTACAGCGGTGATCCTGGTTACCAGGCCTATGTGTTGATACTAATGCTAGTCTTCTTCTTCATACCTTTCATGGTCATGCTGTATACATTCATGGGGATCTTGAACACTATCCGCCACAACGCCATCCGCATCCACAGCCACTCAGATAGCATCTGTCTGAGCCAGGCCAGCAAGCTGGGCCTGCTCAGCCTCCAGAGGCCCTTCCAAATGAACATAGACATGAGCTTCAAGACCCGTGCCTTCACCACCATCCTCATCCTCTTCTCAGTGTTTACAATGTGCTGGGGACCCTTCACTGCCTACAGTCTGGTTGCTACCTTCAGCGACGACTTCTACCAGAAAGAAAGCTTTTTCCAAGTCAGCACGTGGGTCCTGTGGTTGTGCTACCTCAAGTCAGCCCTCAACCCTCTGATTTACTACTGGCGGATCAAGAAGTTCCGCGATGCCTGCCTTGATCTGATGCCCAAGTACTTCAAGTTTCTTCCTCAGCTGCTAGGCAACACGAAGAGGCGCATACAGCCGAGTGCAGTGTATGTGTGCGGAGAGCATCGCTCTGCGGTCTAAAGGACAAATCCACCCACAATCACTATAACACTGTTCAAACACATCTTCACATAACATGTTTTAACATAACATAACAGAGCCTGGGCCTGTTTTATTGTTTGCTGGCATACATTAGCAGATGTTGAGGAAAAACAACAGCAATGCATTAAAAAAAAATGTCAGAGGCTGCTTTAAGTGGGGGCATGTTGCTGGAGGCACCAGTGAGAAAATGAAATACAATCCATGAGGTCCAGTTTGTGTCGGGTTTGGACCTTCTGTCATGTGACGACTGTTGAAGCTGTGGGATAAGGTTGAAAGCTCTGGAAATAGCAAATAGGATTCTGATTTTAGAATGTTTTTACTTCAAACACGGTGTGATGCTGGTTCTGATTGATCAGAAATAACAACGTGAGTTTATCCAGACAGGTGTCAGCATCTGGTACTTGACTGATTTGAAAATGGTGCTACAGACTTAATATACAAACCAGGTTCCAGAAAAGTTGGCCCACCTTGTGAAACAAAAGATGTGACCATTTGCTAATCTTTTTTGACCTAAACTAAATAAAAAACATTATATACTATAGTATATAAAACTGTATAGTAATATTTTACAGATCAGCTTCATTGATTTTTGTTATTGTGAAATTGACGCCAGTAACAATTTGGGACGAGCAAAAACAGACGGAGAAGAAACAAAAGAAAGTTGTGAAAAGCTGCCTCAGTAAATAATGTCAGAATAGATGATGTGAACTAAAGTGTGTATTTAATAGAAGCTGATTCCATGCAAACATATTTTTATTAAGGTTTTGTTTAGGCCCCCCCACCCCCATGATTCCTGCTCAGTAGTTTGAACCGTTGCAGAATAAGTGCTAGAACCACATTGAAAACAAACTAGTGGCACCATTCCTACAACCTGCCTCGCTTTCTGCAAGACTTTCCCAAAGAGTGAAGGACAGTAGAAGAAGAACTGTGTTGCCAGGCCATCCACAGAGAGGATGAAGATGGTAAACAGTGGGTTTGTGACAACACTTCATGGTTAATGATGTTTAGAGTAAATGAAGTGTGTCCAGATGGAGCCTGTAGATACGAGCTAATTAGAAACCAGCCTCATTGACGGAGGATCTGAAGTTTCATAATGGAAAAAATGACCCTACCAAAAAAAACAGCTGCTTTTAGAAATGAGTTTGGTTTAACTGTGTCTTTCTAGAGCAGAGGGCATTTAAATGTTACTGGTTCTGACATACCTTCTGATAGTATTGAAAATAGCATAAAGTACCGTAGGAAGTGGAGCTAAAACCCACCTGTTTCCTTCTTGCAGCTCATCGTAAAAAGGCTGCATTCTAAATATAAACAGCTATCAGACAGCGGCGCCACTGTTCCAAAGTGATGTAAGTAGTTTGAAGTAACGTCTTTATTTTTTTATTTATATGAATTTTTATGAACAGACATTTTAATTACATTTTCACACGGCCTCCCAACTTTTCTGGATTCGGGGTTGAAGTCTGAGGTTTGATCCCCAGCTCTACTATAATTATATATATAAAATATAACAATACTTTTCCTCTCTGTCTTGACTTTGTGAGGTAAAAAGTAGAATTGTACTGTTAGAATAATCTACCAGTATGTGCTACAAATTTGGCTGCTAGTGCACTGCAACACTACATTAAGTCAGGGTCAACTAGTTTGCTTTCCTACCTTTCATTTCCTTGCTGGAGCCCAAAGCATTGCATCCCCCCCCCCCGACTGTTTTAATGCAGTTAATGTCGGTCTGACTTCATTTTGCACTGGGGTTCAACAACAATCAGGGTGTGTGTGAACACTTTCAATAGCATTAGAAAATCTAATTGTTTGAAGACAAATGGATGACCTTTTGACATTTGTTTCAGATTTTGAAAGGGGGAAAAGCCGGTGGCTGTCCTCACTGCAGTTTCAGTATCACTCTTATAATATTCAAGAGTTCCACTCAGCAGCAGCTCATCTAATTCACTCTTTGCCATGTATCTGCTGGGTTTATTTAAGTACTATTTAAAATGAGAGCTTCTCCTGTAGACCGCACTGGCTGTCCAGTTTCCTTTCAGGCTGACAAGTTTGTTTCTTTCACATCGAGAGACCTCAGGGGCAAATTCACAAAGAATAAATTGGAGCCACTAATAAGCATCATGAGGGTATGTCACTTATACAACCAGGGCTGTGCGATATCACCCAAATCTTGATGTAGATCTTTTCATATCCAGATAATATATAGCACATTTTCTGTACATATAGGTAAAATGATCACATAGACAGGCCTATTGTTTTTATTACATAATGAATTATATACTCATAAAATTAAAGGTGCTTTCATGTTTGATAATTTTTCTCCTTATATTTCAAAGAATATACAAATTTTCAATTAAGCATATAAAGATATGAAATATGAATGTATAAAATATGAATTGCAAATAGAAAATATACTGAGCAACAGTAGAAATGCATAATATTAAAAACCCTGTAATTTCCTCTCACTAGCCCTAATCTACTGAAACAAACGTGATTCACTGAATAGACTTTTTTAAGTACCCACAACCAAAACATGTTAAATCATGAATAACCATCATTTAGTCAGAACATAGAAATAACAGTCATTGGTGCATTTCAGAGTAAACCATGGTGGTGGTGAGATTTTTGTGTTCATGATTGGAAAGACCTGGTCAAGGCGATAAAATCCTGATACTGAAACAACTAATGATGTCACGACAGGCTCCAGCAAAGTGCTCATAACTTCCACTCTTAACTGTGGTGACTATTAGTACTGGCATTAGTGAATCAGACCTTTATTGCAATGAGGCTCATCTGCACAGAAAGTACCACTTTAGCTCCAAATGTATGCATATGACCTAATTTAAATAATTTCAAATGGAACTGGAGCAGTGATGCTATTGATTTGGCAGTGCAGTCAGAATGCATTTTGTTTACCTTTACAGATGCTTTTTCTTTTTCTTTGTGCAGGTTTAGCTGTTCTCTTGTGAATTCACCCCTTAATGTTCAGTAACAAACCAAACAGCAGGTACGTTTCTCTTAGATTCAGTTCTTGTAGAAGAAGTGGAAACACGAATCTTCTCCAACAGAAGCTCCAGGCTTGTCTTGGTTCGACACCAGACAAATGCTTTTTTTTTCCAGTCAAGCCTGCAACGTAACTAAACTATCCAAATATATAGTGGCGGCTTTCAATGCCTGATTCTATCAAGGTATTTAAATTGGATCCTCTGTCAGCTCTGTAGACTGTCTGCAGCGCAGCAACAAGACTTTTCCTGCTAAGAATACAACCTTGAATAAATGTGCTGTGTTGCTCTTATGCCATCCTATACAGATAGAGATTATCACAGTACACATGTCCACACTGAGGCTCATCTAATGTCATTCTGGGTAATAAAAGAAACCTTTCAGTGAGGTATGGTTGGCTGAAGGAAACTATGAAAGTAAATTGAAACGCTTTATAACTCCTTGAATGCACTGGTTGTCACATGCTGTGAGTGTCGATGGGTTTTTCCTTAATGTACCAAGAGGACAGGCGCTGCTCAGTTTAAACTGATATTTTCTCGCCACTAGAATCTCAACCTGTGGGGAAAGGGTGGTGCATTTTTAGCTGTGTAGGATTTGTTGTAAGAGGCGTGTAAATTAAAAGCTCCTATGGAATCTAAACGTCGTCAGAGTGTTGCCACCACATGTTTGAACATGTTTATTTCTATTTAAATGTTTTGTGCCTATTGAATAGTCCAGTGGCCAGTCAGAATGCTGCTATACCTGGTGAAAATGTGCAATTTCAGTGTACTGTACTGTTGAATGTAATAAAGAACTAGACATTTCTTACCTTGGTAAACTGGGTCAGATGTTTTTTTAATCATATCATTCATTCCCTCCACCAATGAGAGTTGGAGGAAGTTATCTGATCACCCATGTTTGTTTGTTTGTTTGTTTTCCCACACGATGTTATAACATTCCTGTTAATGGACTTTGATGGAATTCTGTTTAGGGCTGGATCTTCATTTTGAGGTGGATCCGGATGCGGATCCTGGGTCACTTTTTCACTTTCTTTAAAATTGTATCTGCCTTTTTTTTCTTTTTCTTTTTTTTAACTTATTGCCAATTTAACGAAAAAAAACAAACAAATAAATCAGCCAATCAAAATCAAAATATCCAGGCACGGTTCAGGCCAGACATGTTGGATTGTTCACTTAAATTCAGTGAAGGTCTTTTTGTGTTCGTGTCTCAAATGTTATTAATGGACTTAAATTAAATTCTGAGGATGGCCTTATGGCCAAGGTAGAGCCGATTAGGTTTTAAGCAGATCAGTATCCAGGATGTCTTTTTTTCTGTCCTGTTAACATTGTGAGATCAGGCATATTTTCACCTTGAATTTCTCAAAATAATAGGGTGAAGCCTGTGAGCCATTTAAGGCAATCACTCCCAGTTTGATGGTCTATTTAAGTTGCAAAAATGTCCCATCTCCCCCTCTGCCTGTTAATGCCACTGCTGCTCTGCATGCATGCCCTCTCAGCACCACCACCCCAGCACCCACCTACAGGCTCCTGATAAGGGGGTTCAAAATGTTTGCTCATCACTCCCCAATATGTCTTTGTAAACATATCTGTGGGGAGTGATGAGGTCAGAGCCTAGACACCAAACTCCAACTATGAAAACATTTAGAAATCAGGAGTTATCTGACTGAAATAAGCTGAAGGTGTCAATTTAAAAAAACATCTGTTATATTTAGTCAACTAATCATAAATATGTATGATTTAGTGTGGACTGGGATCATTATCACTTCATAATGTTAAAAAGTAAGGACAGGCGCTCCACCAACTATTTCATCTTATTATGTTGCTATTTTATTTTAATGTTACATTTATATTAATATATTGTTTATACACTTTTTTGACATGTCCATGCCACAATAACACAACAATATAAGAATATTAAAGGAATAAAACAGTTCTATCTTTATTATTATCTTTTGGAATACATCCAGACACATATCAGTATCTGGGTGAGGATCCTCTGTCATTTTCACTTAATTCACTATTCCTGCAGCAGATTGTGAGGATGTGTTGAAATATTTTAAAATGTATAGCAACACTGAAAGTAACATGTAGATATTTAAATATTTGTTTCACCTGTTAAAAATCATTGATATTTGTTCCCTTTTTTACAAACAGGGAAGTGTTTGAATGATTTCTATTTAAAAAAGTTTTTTTTTTGTAATTTTGACCCTTTCAGGTATTTAATTCAATTAATTGGTCAAACACAGACATTCTACTATAGTCATTTTATTCATCATCATTTTTGAATATTCTCTTTCAGACATTTTGACCTGTAATATTTGGAACATGAATAAAACCAGGACCCTGCTGCATCATATGCAGCCTGTTTCCTCTGTGACATGAAATGTTTTTAATCCATAAAATGTTTTATTGTGAAATGACATTTATTGTAATAGATGTTTTTCACCTCTAGTTGATGGTGGTAAAGCTTACTAGTTGGTTGTTTAGGTGAATAATGGAGCTGAAAAAGCTTCTCAAGGTCACCACTAGAATACCTGCAGCTCATAGAACCTGTTGACCCGACACGTCTCTTCTTGAGTAAATATCTTCAGGAGAAATCCTCCATCCAGCTATAGATGTGTTTACTTGAATGTGGACATCTAGTTATTGTGATTACCTAATCATGTATATAAACTCATGCCTCTGTAGGCGGGGATACCGAGGCATGTATTAATCATATTCTTCTGTTATATTTCATATAGTGGAGTTTTGCACATCAAGGACTGATCACTGGACGTAGGCTCAGGAAAGAACTGTCACACTCTGGCTCCATATGCATTTTTCTTCATATATGTTTCACTAGTTTGTGCCTCTGTATCCCAGCCTACAGAATAATTATAAAAAGGATATACATGATTAGGTAACCAAAATAATGAGATATTAACATCCATACAGTTTCACACTGTGTGTTGTATCGGCCACATCTTAACACACGTGATGGTGATGAGACAATCGGGAGGCCTTGAACACATCAACATTTAAATGACAGGATACAACCATCAAATGACTTTTAATGGGACAAAAAAATAACACATGTAAAAATTCTAATTGTTGAAGTAGCTTCAAAAATGTTAAAATATTTGAATTTGGAGTAGATTTATAATGAAGTTAAACATCAGCTCTAAATGAACATCATCATGTTGGCGCACATGTCTTGTTGGACTTTGGATTAGAGAGACTGCTTGACCTTTGAGGAGGTATGTGCTCTTCTGAGTCTTCCTCTAGTTACTATATGATGAGGCTTAATTATGTTAAGTAGCACAATCCTGTAGCTAGAAGGCTCAGGTCACTGTCATGCTAATGGAAGGATAAAAGTAACCCTGTCTCTGAGTCAAGATCAGCTGTTTCATCTGTAACTCATTAAAAACTCATCTGCTATAAAATATTTGCTTTTAATGTCTGACCATCTGCCCTCTACCCATGATGCTTTGTTCAGCGCTAAAAGAGCGTAGATCACTTATGCTCAAAACCCCACTTTTACTGTTTCATCTTTCAGTTTTCTTTCTATGCGTCAACATTTCAACTTTGTCCATATTTACACTTATAAGATCTTACTGAGTTCTTTTATTTGGTAATACTCAACATGGCACTTATTAGCCCCTTTGGCTCCGAGCCCTCAATATCTAATAAATACAAATAAATAAAGTATTTCACTTAAAATATTTCTAATAGATATACAGAAAAGGTTCAATATCAGCTCTAAATGAACATCATAAATCACCCTGATAATAAATAAAAAGGATCCATCACAGAAAACATTTCAAATCCTAATCTATAATCAATCCAGTTGTTAGTTACCTCCTCTTGGAGGAAGCGATACCTTCTCAATACCAATAAACAGAAAGTCAGAGAGGAAGTAATGGAATACATTCAACAAAAGGCACTACTATTGGATAATTCATACATTTTCACACATTAATACATCTAATAGTGCTTCTATGAGTTTTTAGTGTCCCTCTCATCTTTTCATCATATGACTGACCACAAGGGAAGTGATGGGATAAATGGCCGACCTAGTGGGACATGACATAATAGTTTTGTAGGTGTTTGAAGCTCCTACAGTGGTGAGAATAATAATTAATTCACAACTAATATGTGAGTAAAGTAGGACATAAGGCTGTTATATATTGATGAGTTGAAGTACCGTGTATCTCATGAAATTCACCTCTGAATCATGTTTTTGATTGAGGTTTCCTCACATGAAATGTTCTGTTCACGTGAACACACACGGCGCAGTATGTCTCATATGTAAGGTGTCTCATCTGAGAGCCCAGTGTTTGTCTGTGATGCCTCACCGCCAGCTCTGCGTTAATTACCCTCCTCCCGGTGTGTCACCTGTGTCTCCTCACTCCACCCAGGGACTCCACCTCCTGTGACTGTCTCTGCTGAGTGTGTACGCCAGGACGACAGAAGCCCACTGTCAGGCATACGCGTCACAGTTGGGCGTGTTGTACATTACAGCTGATAATAAAAAACCAGGGAGCTGCTTTAGCTGTTTGACTGACAACCAGCTCCCAGTGTGTTTACAGTCTCACAGTTGTGTTAGCACTAAAGACAGCATCAGCTCACCACAGATGTCAAGTTGGAATATGATCAGAGGGTAAGTGTATTTTATATTTTGGGGGATTGTCTGCAGGGGAAACAGAGCTACACAGACCTGCACAGAGCTGCACAGGGCTACACAGACCTGCACAGAGCTACACAGAGCTGCACAGAGCTACACAGAGCTGCACAGAGCTGCACAGAGCTACACACAGCTGCACAGAGCTACACACAGCTGCACAGAGCTACACAGAGCTGCACAGAACTACACACAGCTGCACAGAGCTACACACAGCTGCATAGAGCTACACAGACCTGCACAGAGCTGCACAGAGCTACGCACAGCTGCACAGAGCTGCACAGAGCTGCACAGAGCTACACAGAGCTGCACAGAGCTACGCACAGCTGCACAGAGCTACACAGAGCTGCACAGAGCTACGCACAGCTGCACAGAGCTACACAGAGCTGCACAGAGCTACGCACAGCTGCACAGAGCTACACAGAGCTGCACAGAGCTACACAGAGCTACAACAAGCTGAACAGAGCTACACACAGCTGCACAGAGCTACATAGAGCTGAACAGGGCTACCACAGCTGCACATAGCTACACAGACCTACACAGAGCTACGCACAGCTACACAGAGCTACGCACAGCTGCACAGAGCTACACAGACCTGCACAGAACTACACACGGCTGCACAGAGCTACACAGAGCTACAACAAGCTGAACAGAGCTGCACACAGCTGCACAGACGTGCACAGAGCTACACACAGCTGCACAGAGCTACATAGAGCTGAACAGGGCTACCACAGCTGCACAGAGCTACACAGACCTGCACAGAACTACACACAGCTGCATAGAGCTACACAGACCTGCACAGAGCTGCACAGAGCTACACAGAGCTACACAGAGCTGCACAGAGCTACAACGAGCTGAACAGAGCTACACACAGCTGCATAGATGTGCACAGAGCTACACACAGCTGCACAGAGCTACATAGAGCTGAACAGGGCTACCACAGCTGCAGAGCTACACAGACCTACACAGAGCTACACACAGCTACACAGAGCTACGCACAGCTGCACAGAGCTACACAGACCTACACAGAGCCATGCACAGCTGCACAGAGCTACACAGAGCTGCACAGACCTGCACAGAGCTACATAGAACAACATAGAGCTGCACAGACCTGCACAGAGCTACGCACAGCTGCACAGAGCTGCACAGACCTGCACAGAGCTACGCACAGCTGCACAGAGCTACACAAAGCTGCACAGAGCTACACAGAGCTGAACAAAGCTACGCACAGCTGCACAGAGCTACACAGAGCTGCACAGACCTGCACAGAGCTACATAGAACAACATAGAGCTGCACAGACCTGCACAGAGCTACGCACAGCTGCAGAGAGCTACACAGAGCTGCACAGAGCTACAAAGAGCTGAACAGAGCTGCACAGTCGTTTGAATGAGTTTCTTTTGTGTAGCTTTAGTTAACCCGGCTTGCTTTCTCCCTATTGTAGATTTACTGTAATTCAACTTCTTCCTTTGGTAGCTTACAAAGCTATGATTACAATGCCCCCCCCCCAAAAAAACCCCCACTGCATGCACAACATTCTATCATGATAGCACCTGGTACACCTTCCTGCCCATCTTATGTTGCTTCTGTAAAGAATATGATTGTAAGTCAATATTCAATTTGAAATAGGATGCCTTTTAATGTAAGACACATCAGAGAGACGTTCATCTGTGTGGACTGTGCGACAGATGAGGCTGCATGCAGCTGGTAGCATCATGTGGACGACCATCCAGAAAAGGTCAGCAGGTTGTTTGTTAAGCAGACTGGTGTGACCTCTGTGACCCTCTGCAGCTGGTCAGGTACAGATTTGACCAATGAGCAGAGATGAGTTGAGCTTGATTTGCTCCAGACTTGTGATTAGAGAGGATGGCGTTCTTAATCAGCTTCCTCCCAGGGATTCATTATGCTGCCAGCAGTGAGTAATGAGCGTGCCCAGAGCTTTGAAACTTACTTTAATCATAGCACTGAAGACTCACTAAGCAACGGGAACTTGCATAAGTCTCAGGAGGATGCATGGTGACATTCACCTAAAGAAGGAAGAGAAGAGGCGTTTGTGGTTATTCGACTGTGTACCACTCTTCCTTTGTTATTGTTTCATCTGAGCATCATCAGTGTCAGGCAGGGTTGAACACCAGTCAGTTTGGAATCAACTTTACCGTCTCTATAGTAACAAAAATGTAATATTGACAGATAATGGATCTGGATTAAAATATACTGAGCAACAGTAGAAATGCATATTTTTTTAATGTTATGCCATCCTGTTCATATTAAATCTCAAAGGCAAATTATGGTTCACACATCTTTATTCACCCTTTAGTCATACAGAAAAATCAGTTTTGTACAAATTATTGGTTGTTGCCTTCGTGTTTACAAGTCAAAAAGTGTGGTTGGGGAGACAGAGAACAACAACAGTGTGACCATCTCCAGCGTCACATCTCCTGAATGGATAAGATGTTATTCTGGACTTGTAGGATGACATGTCATTCTTCCTGCAGAGCTGTGACAAGTTGTTCATGTGTTGCTGGAGCAGGATCTCTCCGTCTGACCCGGTGATCCTGAACATCCCACAGATGCTCTATTGGGTTGAGATCTGGTGAATATGCTGGCCAAGGAAGGACAGCGACATTGTTCTGGTCCAGGTAGGCTACTCCTGACAGACATGAGCCACATGTGGTCTGGCATTGTCATGCATGAAGGTGATGCCTGATTGCTGTATCCTGGGAATGACATGTGGACCTAGGACCGTATCCCGGTAACAGATGGCTGTCAGTGTACCGTGGATGTAGACCAGGTCTGACCACCTTCCATTAGCAATGGCTCTCCACATCATGACATCACCACCAAAACGGTCCACTTCCTGGATGTATGCTGCAGGGTAACGTTCCCCACGGCAACGATACACACGCCTAAGACCATCAGCTCTGTTCAAGTTAAATCTGGACTTGTCACTAAATGTGATCTGCCTCCACTGTGCAATGAGCCATAACATCTGTAACATCTGTAACATTTGTGCTACACGTTTCTGCCAGAGCTCAGACCATCAGCATCATCAGCATCATTAGCATCCCAACTGCCTGGTCATGTAAGTTTCAGTTGTTTCAGTAGGACATTAATTAGACCCGGTAAATTATCGCCTTGACCAGGCCTTTTCAATCATGCAGAAAAAAATCTCACCAACACCATGGTTTACTCTGAAATGCACCAATGACTGTTATTTCTATGTTATGACTATAGATGGTTATTCATGATTTAACATGTTTTGGTTGTAGGTTCAAAAAGTCATTTCTATGTATCACATGTTTGTTTGTTTCAGTAGATTAGGGCTAGTGAAAGGAAAATATTGACTTTTTAAAATTATGCGTTTCTACTGTTGCTCAGTATACTAAGAGTTTTACTACAGGTTTTACTACTACCATATAAATACTAAATAGGTATTTAGTAGTAAGTAAATAAGTAGCATTTTTTTCAGTCTGGCTACTCTTATGGAGCCTCTCTCAATTTTGCCATTCTTAACATTTATATAACCCATGATTGATTCTACTACTTGATTCTAGTTATCTACCTCCTCCTCCTTCCACTACTACTACTACTACTACTAGTAGTACTAGTACTACTATAGGTTTTGCAGAAATAGTCTCCCCTTCCATGACTCACATACAACCTGTGGCCTTTTGAGCCTCAATGCTAATAGTTCCATAATACTAGAAATGTTAGCATTGAGATTCAGACCGATCAAGCAAAAATTCTTAAGAAAGCATCATTAGAACTATTTTTATTTACTTGCCCATATATTCGATGGTATACAGATGACTACTAATATAAATAATGTTTGTTACTCAACCTTTCATTGGTAATCATGAGGATGTCTTTATTTCTTCATGGTGATGCTTTAATTTCAAGGCCAAAACAAATCTGAAGCACTTTATTTCTTCTTTCATTCAACACATTTATTCACATTTCAGTAAACTGCATTGAACATGATGACTCTGAGAGTAGGATAAAATGCTGTCAGTATTTGTGGCATGCTGAAATTCAAAGGGAAGTCATGACATTGAAATTAAACTGATGTCTGCACACTGCAGAGATTCTTTCTGCTCTCGTCTCATCGCCTCTCTAACATGAGGTCTATGTTCAGTCCTCTGAGGTCCACATAAAGCAGCTGAGTGTTGCTCTTACACCTGTCAGGTTGTGAAGCTGCTGTCTCAACAGGAACAAGCTCTGGGATGTCTTGGTAACCTCAAGTGTATCTTCTGAGAATCTTAAACCCTCTTTGTGGGCTCATGGCCTTACTTCATGAAACGTAGATGCCTTAGAATACATCTTCAGGCTTGTTGCCCGTCGTGACAGCCATGCAGTATTCTAATTATCTTGCAAAGGTAAAGGTCAAGACAATGTAAGGTTGCAATGCTTGAACAATGGCTGATTAGCTCCTGAATCAATAACAGCACTCTGTCACTGGAGTTTTGCAAATGCTTCATAGTGGTGTTGCTATGTGCTGCCAAGGGAACCAGTGGTGAACAAAGGTGAATTTAAAAGGGGCTTTTAGGATTTTACATAAACAACATGAATTATATTGACTGTATGATGTAATTGCACCATCCTGTAACATTTAATGGGAGAGTCTGCTGTCATTAATGGCTGAGTCCCACTGGGGATAAATAGGATCAGAGGATGAATCAGTGGTCAATATGAGGGCATCACGTTTAATCTTTTATGCCGCAGGAGCTGTGACACCAGTGGATGCTTCATGGATCTACAACCCCGGCAAACATGATGGAATCACCACACTAAGAGGATGTTCTCCAGCTTTTCTACAAATCACAGATATGACACAGGACAATTAGAATTATGGTGCATTTACTGTTGAGGTAATGATTGATCCCCTCTGGACCTCTACCTGACATCCAACCCCTTATCATAAATGAATGGGGAAATTAGGAGTCACATAAGTAACAATGAGACAATATGTTTTTAGTGCAGCACATGACTCGCATATGTGCTCCTGGTTTGATAGTATTTGGAGGGTCTGTTGTATAGATTATAGTACTTAATGTACTTTATGCATATACCATATATGTATATGGTATTTAGGAAAAAGAAAATGTACATATGCATGTTATCCATGACTATTTTCCTGTAGTCTAAAGGGATGGGGGAGGTTTAAATTTGGCAACAGTATATTGTATTGGTATGAATCATATTGTGAGAGTAGGAGGTTCTGTTTTTAAATCTGTATTTTTGTATGAGATTTCTCATTTGACATCTCTCACTTGCCAAACCCGGAGGAAAACACAAAGAAAGGAAAAGAATCCGTGAGGAGATGCTAGTTTCCATGGCAATGTGGAGTATGTGCTTGTGTGTATGATGACCTCACGTATGCATATCCTCCTCGCCAGCCTCTTCTTCTTCTGCCAGGATGCAGACAGTGTGTCTGCCTCCACGCAGCACGTGGTGCAGTCACATGTCAGGATCGGGTTGACTTGAGGACTTTGTGTTGAAACGTGAGAAATCACCAGGAGAAAGTCAGCATGCAGCACAAGTTTACTAGTGAGGATGGTGATTGTCCTCTTTAAACATGGTTCCCAGTCCTGGCCATGGGATGTCATGTGATTCCAGGTGCTTTTCCAGACATAGATAAAGGAGTTTTACTGGTGTTGGTCGTTTTTGTCTATGGACCCATTTCTGACATTACTGAATCAGGAATGGGTTAGAAAACCAGTTTAAAGGCTTGATGGAAGCCCAGCCATAATGGGAATCCTCTAATAAGAATGGGTTTCTTTTTCAAAGACACAACACCATCTTTTTCTTTTATCACTACTTTCAGAGTATGTATTTATCTCTGTGAAGTGAGACTGAAATGAAAACTTAAATTATGAGCTATAAATAGGAGGACAGGTCGTGGGCCAGATAGACCCCATCTAAATCTGGAGCAGATCCAGATAAAGGGCCGGACCCAGGATTCAAGTTAATTTCTCAGGGAATATTGTATGGACCTTATGAAAGAAAGCAGGCATATTTAGGAGCTTGGTGTCTATGAGTGTGTGTAATTTGGTGTGGATCCAAAATAAAAATCTGAATCCACCAGAAACCTTTGGCTGTCACAAATCCAGTAACCTTAAATTATGGATATGTGACTTTGGATAGGGCTTACTGAACTAAAGGGACCGTTGGGCCTCGGTGCAGGTATGAACTCTACTGACTGCCATTCTTCTTAATGTTTGAATTATTTTATAATGTGTCTCAGATGTTATAACTTCTACACCTCTGTAATAAAAACACAAGATGCCTTCTCTCCCCAGTGTACTTTTTCCTGTTTTCTCTCCCAGTGCTCCCAACTCCCCTGTCTCTTTGGCTCTTCGTGTGTGTGTGTGTGTGTGTGATTGTGGGCGTGGCCACACACACCTGACTGCTGGCTCTGCTCCATACCTGTCTCCAATCCTCTCATCACCTGCAGAACAAGAACCCCGGCTCTCCAACCATTCCTCATCAGATTATTGATCGACCTGAAGTGGGAGAAAAATCTTCTTTTTCTTGTCCTATTTTAAGTGCTGGAATTATTCCTCCTCCTGTCTGATTGCTTAGTATTTATGCTCATCCTCACTCTCCCTGTGCTCAGGAACCACACGCCAGCAGTCATCTGCAGTCCTCATCCCCTAAACCTCAGCCGGACTAGTATCCCTCAGCCAGCCATCTGCCCCTTCACCCCTCACTCTTCATCATCATCAATAAATTACTCTTTAAACCTCCACTTGGTCTGCATTTTGGATTCAAATCCTTCAACTGCCCTTAACACAAATTATTAACTCATTTTCTAGCATTTAGGGCGTCTTATTTGGCACTGTATCACATTTTCTCCACTAGAAGGGCCCTTTGTCGTGTTTCATCTTCCACAGAAGCATCCAAGAGGGCACCTTTGCAGCATTTTATCAAACATGGGGTCACATACTACTTACTGTGGACATCAGTAATATAAACAGGTATCTCCAGTCTTTCGGATGGTTCAAGCAGAGAGCCCAGTCTGACCTGCTGGAAGTCACCCTCCTCCTGCAGGAACAGATAAACCGATACAGAACTGTCTGGTACAAAAGTACAACCCTACATCTTCAAGGAGTACAACTATACAGGAGCAGCACTGGATATATATGAGATAGGGACTCATAATTAGAGATAAGGCGTCTATTTTTTTTTCTTTGGTGAATGTAATGGATCAATTAACGAATCGTTGCAGCTTTGTTGTCAGTAGTTTTAATCTAGATTTAAGTGTATGAATATTTAATATATCAGTATAGTGATGAACTGAAACATGTAAATATTATGAAAGGTCCTGAGGAATTGTTATCGACAACTAAAGCAAGGCTGCTGATGCACCTGAGCAGCCAGTGTTGAGTGTTCCCCTAATTGGGCCATTTAATCATCATTAGTGCCAGAATATCTACAGCGATGCACAGCAGAACCTTTGAATACTTCAGGTGTAGGATCTTTTACAGATATTAAATATGAAGTCCTTTATCGTTTATTTGGAGTTGTGTCATCCAGAGAAAAATACATCACTATAGGAAACCCAAAACGCTCTTTGTGGTAGAGCTTCACTGAGCTGCACAGCCTTCATTCTCCTCTTTTGGGATGAACTCGTCTCGATCTGCAGCAGATCTCTACAGCCCAGAGGAGTGGAGGCTGCTATGGCAGACGATGAATGCCCATGGTTTGGGCATGAGGTAGTCAAAGATCACAGAGCAATATTAGGATGTCCCACATAGTGTATCTTTAAAGCTGTTACTGCAATTGTAGTATGATCTAATCTCTACAGATATCAGGTAGAGCTTATTCTTCTACCTTCTAGATCTGGACCAGGATCAGTCAGTGGCTGTGATTTTACTTTGTTATTGGAGTTTGGTGCCCCCTAGTGTAAGAAAAGACAAGTTCCATATGAGAGACTAACAACCCTTATTGTCTTTTACAAGGGAGAGAATGTAAACACTCTATTCCTCAAGTTTCACCCAGAATAAAGGAAAAGTTCATTTTTATTTATCCAGGTGTTTGACAGAATGGTCTCAGCTCAAGGTCAATTTACCAACTTGTTCTGGAGCCTCCAGCTATGACCAGCTGTCCTCTTCGGGTGACTAGAAGCCGAAACGTCTCATGATTCTGATCAACAGTAGCACAAGTCATCAAAGCTGAGTTCTACATTGAATCTGACAGTTTTAATCTCACCTGAAGATCCTCTTCCTTTCGTGTTCTGATGCTTTAGACTGTATAACATGTTCTTTAAAGTACGATTAAGAACGAGCTGTTTTGTCAGCTGATGTTAAGAATAATCTGTCAGTACACAAACACTCCCAACACACGGTGAAGAGAGTAGGGCTTTAATGAATGCATGAAGATTAGAACCTCATTGAGGATGTTCATTTGGTTTACAGGCAGACATCCCACACAGGAATTTTTCTTTTAATAATTAAGAATTACGTCCTCACAGATAACTCACAAAAACACAGTATTAACAGCTGAGTTAGCAGAGTTAAAACACTCATCTGATCATCATAGATTGGCTCCAACATTCATTTCTCTGATGTCTGAAATGTTCAGTCCTCCGAGCCTGCCGTCTTCCTCTGGGACAGCAACAGATCCTTGATTTGCGGCGTCAGGGCCGTGAGCTGAGTGCGGACGCTCCTGGCCTCCTCGTCCAGCTCCTCCGCTTTGTTGGCCTCGTTCTCAGCCTCCTCCTGCTTCCTGCTCTGACTCTGGCTCACCAGCTGCTTCACCACCAGGCTCTGGTAGGCAGACAGCAGCTGCTGCTGCTCCTGCAACATACGTTTTCAACAGTTTAACTCACCAAACGCACGTGCTTACCCCAGCTGCTGTGTGTGAAAACTGGAAGTAAACAATCCAAAGATGAAGCGATGTGATGCTGACATTTGTTAAAGCATTCAGACCACACTGTAGCACAAATACACACATCTGTCATGACTCAGTAAAAGCTGCAGTACGTCTCTAGATCACAAATTAAGGTTGATCCCACCTAAGATGCTCCAGCCACTGTTTTAAAGTTAAACTGATCTGAAGTGTTGAGATGGATCAAACCAAACAAGTGATCACCCAGAGAGCTGCTCTAAGAAGTAAGACTATTCAGTTAGTGAGGCATGTAGTGAGGTATGTGGAGCCTAAAGCCAGAGTCACAAAGGTGTCTCTCACTTAACGTGGTTAGATCACCATGGCAACCGATGCTACGCACCTAACCTGGTCCGGAGGACGTCATGTTCAGAGTTTGAGATGAAGAAGGCTAGAAACAGCACCAAACGTTCACTAATCCTCTTCCTGATGATTCACTTTATCAGTGACAAAGGTGAGAGAATAAGTTCAATATGAGTCACCAAATCAAGCCCCGTCATTACAGAGGACCAGCAAAACTATACATACATATTAAAGATGTAGGAAGTCATTTCTTTGGATTATTTTTATTTTTAATCTTGATACTGATTTGCTGCTAATGTCCGTTTTACACTGCTGGTGTTCCAGCTAAAAGAAACGGATTCATTGATTGGTGTTTATTACTTCTGCCAACAAGGAGTTATGTTTTTCACAGCGTTGATTTGTTTATTAGCAGGATTATTCAAAATGCAATGAATAGATTTTGATGAAATCTTTGGGGAAGTGGCCCCAGAAACAATCCATAAGATCCAGCACACATCAGTGTCTGATCCGGAGCCAAGTAATATTATTTATAGGGTTATACTGTGAGATAAATAATAATGATACAGACTGAACTGAGATCGGATTGTAGCTGAAACTGTGCTGAATCAGTTTGCTGAAAAGTTACTGACCTACATTCTGAAGAAAACCTCCATTAGTGAATTACTGTTTTAATACATAAAAAACAACTTAAAACACATAGGAAATGACTCCATACAGCCTGTACTGCATAACAAAAGTCTCCAAAGGCCCACAATCTCAATCTGATCTGAAAATACGCCACATCGAAGCCAAAAGTACAATAAATGTAGCTTTTCTTGAATTGCTATCAGACTAATAATGACTACTAGACTTTCCTGTACAGAGGTCATGGAAAACAAGTTGTGAGTTTTCCTTTTTCTTTTATCAAGCAGCAATAAAGTTGTAACAAGTGTTTGAGATCATTTGACTTCATTGACATTGTGCTTCTTACAATGTGACAACTGCACCATCCACTTGATTTATATAAGAGAAGCCTCATACTGACCACCTGCATTGATGGCCATGTATGTGACTACATTATGCTGTAAGTGGCTGAGTGTTGGACTTACAGCAGATATTCGACCTGTGAGGGTGCCAATGACCTGAGGCACACAGCGTCCAGGAGCGTGCAGCATGCAGTGGGTGCTGGCCTGAAACAGGAGCACGCTGGTCAGGTGGAGGACCAGAGCCGGATCCTCCGTCTCCTTCAGCTGCTCAGTGAGAGCCTGGCGGTGCAGGAACAGGGCCTGTCTGGATGACCATCACATACATCCAAACTCAAAAAACTACATCCAGGTGGATTCATACTTAAAATACAACAATCAAAACATGCAGATGAAATCTCAGCGGTCATTACCTCTCCTTCTTCTTGTCTCCCTTCTTCAGCATGAAGCCACACACCTCTGCACACGCCTCTATGTTGGTCAGGAAGTCTTCGATGTTCTGTGAAGAACAGACCGTGAGGAGGAGGAAGCTCTCACCAGCAGCCGATGATGTCACTGACAGGAAACATACTTACTTTGCCGTTCAGGCAGTTGTGAAGCTTCACGAGAGGTCCTTTGGTCTCCTCTGACAGTTTGCCCAAAATCTTCACTCTGACCTGAGGCGACACATCAGAGACATTCCTGATGAAGACCAAACTCTGACAAGTGCATTTCTAATGAAGACACAGTCCTGATGAAGTCAGCTGTGATTTAAATGTGATGTCTGTGATTTTAAGACCACTGACAGGAAACACAGAAACAGAGTAGAGCTCCGTCTCACCTCGCTGCTGATGGTGCTGGGATTCTCCACAGACATCATGAGCTCAGTAGCCAGGAAGTTAAACAGGATGTTGGTGACATCTGTGCACACGGTCTTCAGGACATGCTTTGAAATGTGGACCTGAGTTTCATCTGCACCATCAAAGAATGTGCATTTAGTTCACTTTGAATTCAAGCCTGGCCTCCATTTATTTACACGTTTACTTTCAGAGTAAGTTAAAGGTGCAGTGTGTATCATATAAAGTTCATAATTATATTTTTATCAGTGTAGAACCACCTGAAACTAAGAATCCTTGTCCTTTCATTACCTTAGAATAAGCCTTTCATATCTAACACAGGGAGCTTGTCCTCCTCTACAGAGTCGACCATGTTGCACCACCTTGTTTCTACAGTAGCCCAGAATGGACAAACCAAACACCTTTAACATTTTTAGTGTTACACATAGTAAAAGCAATAAAATACAACACGTTCTTTGTAGCGTCAGTTTTGTTTCCACATTATGATTTAAAAGCTCATGAACACACTGATGCTGGAAGGACAATGGGAACATCTGAGGATCATCCGAGTTTTCCTGCCATAAATACGACTTGTTCAGCACAAACAGGTATAAAGTGAATATCAGAGCCTTCATGAAGAAGGATTTACCGTTGAACTGTTAAAATCATTTTAGTGAGTGGTTCAAAACACTTTAAAGGACAGTCACACCAGTATGTGACTGATTCACCTGAGGTATGACTCTGAGGAGAAGTGTGACCCAGGTCCCATATTCGAAATGTAAAAATATGTTCAATGCATTACAATCGTAATATGTTATTATGTTATGTATCTGCCCAGTTCTCGTGTGAACTATTGCGGTATTTTCCGCAACCAATCAGAGCAGCCGCAGGGCTTTATACCGGTGGTAGCAGCTGCTTACTATTTGAGATGAATGGCTTGGCGTGTCTGGAGTGTGAGGGAACAGAGCTGCTGCAGATCGATGTGTCCTGTAACTTCACTCATTGCTATTAAGAGAACGAGCTGAACTCCCCAATTGGCCAGGTTTTATTTCCTTTGAAAAAAAAGATGGCGAGCTATTGACCAGGAACATCTATTAAGAAGAGACCTGTTGAATTCACCCTGTCTCTGCCAGAGTGGCAGGACAGAAACTGACCCCTTCACTCACTCACTCATTCAATCCATCACACATTCCAGCCCAATCCTTTCCCTGTTGACTGACTGATTCACATGACTCTTGGACTATAACGGACATTCCCTGGTGCTGGAGCTACAAACCTTGCAGCTAATTAAAGTGATTTTTTCCCCCCATCCAATTGAACAATGATTGTTGATGAATGTATATTGAGTTGTGTGTTTAGTGTTTATATCGGGGAAATTGTAAGGGGAATCCTCAATATCGCTTTGAGTTGAGTACTGATATAATTTGAATGGCCATCGTTTAATTTTGTAAATACTGTTTTTTCTTTTTGCATCCCTTCTACAATACATGGTACCTTTTCAACTGCACTTCTGTCTCCGAGTCTCATTAAATCCTGTACATCAGTTACATCATTCCCTCCTACCTGTTCCCAGAGTCTTCTAGCCGTATAGCCACTAGTCCACACGCAATGACAGCTAATGTTACTTAGAATTACTAAGTACTGGCTACAGAAGGGTGGAGTCTTTTGAAACTGTTGTGATTGTTTTAAGGTACCCACCATAGAACTTTATTTGTGAGAGCAAGCCTTACCAGAGAACAACTTGGTGCCTTTTTCAAAGAGCCGGATGTTGTTGTACAGGTTGGTGACCTCCTCCTGTACATCCTTCATGCTCCTCTTCTTGTTGGGCCCTGATGGAGAGCTAGTGGAGGACATGAACACGGTCCGGAGGACCTCCTGATAGGCTTTACTCAGAGGCCTGCACAGAAAAGGACCAGAGCGACAATGGATCTACTGTTGTCAAAGAGTAAGCAGAGGAACCCTGAGACAGAACCTGTGCTTTACCTCACTAAATGCTCTGCCAGCTCAGAGAGGACGTCTTCAGGGCAGTCACTCACTCTCGCCTCTAAAACAGCTGAGATCTCCTCCTGGGTCATAAAGAGGGCTGCAGTCTGTTTGCTGCGGTCTTGGCAAAGGTAAAACATAAAGATAATTAGTCTCACAGGGATGCTACAGTTATCTTTGTCTTCCATGGGAAAAACAGCTCTAACCAACCCAGGGGAGAGATTTCGAACCAACCAGCCATTACGCTCTTGTTACAGTAAAACGCCTCACTGAACCGGCTTAATGTGCATAAAGAGACATGAAGCCTTGGTTAATATTACAGTTGCTTTATGACCCTGACTGTACTTTGCTGTGAAGGCCCGGTTTCTTCATCGCTGTCCTCGTCTTTCCGCCCTTTCTTCTTTGTTTTACGGATCCGGATCTCTCTGGCGTTGCCTCCTCCGCCTGCTTTCACACTGCCGCTGCCCTCTGAGAGACAAACAGGAAACAGATGACAGATAAAGCAACAACAAAACCCTTCTTCAGTCTATCAGCTATCAGACACATTAGCAGGTGTGAATGCAAGACCACAAGGCATTTAAAGGAACGGTTGGCCTAAAAAACAAATATTTATAATTCAGTCATCTACTCATCCATCCAACCTTCTCCTCCTCTAATCAATGAAAATGCCCAGAAAGTTGCTAATTTTTCAAATCAAAGATTATAAAATAGCATAAAATGAAAGGTCAGGGTGGAGAAAAAGTTCAACTGTCTTTTTTTAAATTCTTAAAATGGTGCAGCACGATGGCGTAATGGGCAATGCTGTTGCCTCACAGAAAGAAGGTCCTGGGTTCAGTTCAGAGTTTGTATGTTCTCCCCATGTCTGTGTTGGTTCTCTCCATGTTCTCCCCATGTCTGTGTGGGTTCTCTCCATGTTCTCCAGCTTCCTCCCACCATCAAAAACATGCAGTAGAGGTGAACTGGTGACTCTAAATTGACTCTAGGCATGAAAGTCAGTAGCTCCATTCAGACAGCTTTTTCATTCTGGGCCTGTTGCGTCTTTATTCCACCCTGACGTCTGTCTGAATGCAATGAAGGCGTAATGAGGTGTCAGTTTGTTCCACCTCTGTGACCCTCAGGAGGTAGTGACAGAGCTGAAACAGACGTCTGAATGAATGAAGTGCCCCGGTGTTGCAGAACGGGTGTGACGTTGTAGTAACATGTTCAGGTGTGCGACCTGCCCCGGGGGATTAAACTATGCCGTAGCAACAGGAAGTCTGTTATTTGAAGAACCAGCACAGAAGATGACGACTAAACTGGGGAGATAGTGAAATATATCAGCTTTTATAGCTGTTGTGTTGTATGTCACACCTCTTAATGTTGTGGAGCGCTGGTATACACTGTGAACGCACACACCGAGGTGGTGATGTGACGCCTTGGGCTGGTCCAGTTTGAATCACAGAGAAGGGAATTCGTTTCGCCGGTGTTGCACGACGCCTGTCTGAAAGTGGCTACTGAGAATGGTTGTTTGTCTTTCTATGTGATGAACTGGTGACTTGTCCAGGGCGTAAGTCAGCTGGGATAGGCTCCAGCCCCCTCGTGACCCTACACAAGATGAGCGGTTACAGAAAATGAATGATTGAATGAATAATTCTTAAAATAACAGGTTATCCTTCTCCCTCATGTAAACGTCCTGAATCATTGACTAAATGTTTAACCCAGTCTCACAGTATCTGCACTGGAGGCTTATTGTTTCCACATGAACTGCTCCTTGAGCAGGAGGAGGAGAAAACTAATGTTTTAAAAGGCAATATAGCCTCGAGGTCGAATGAACTACATGCTATTAATCCTGTGCCTTATCATTCATTTCTGCTTGCTATTATCATAAATAAGAGTGTGATGAGAGAGGAGGAGAGGGCAGACATCAGTCCTGCCCCTGCTGAACTGTACGTGTAGAAGTGCTGATGGACGCTGCTCTGTTTTCATGTGCTCAGGAGTGACGGCTCAGAGAAGCTCCTTTTCTTACTATTCACCAGTCTCTGGCCTTTTCTTCTTTGTACGTGACAAAACATCTCCTTCCTCTTAAAAAAACAAAATACAAAGCATTTGAATACTGATATGGTTGTTGATTACCATGGCAACGGTTGAAGCTGTGAGGCATTCGGGTCTCTAAATGCATTTACCTCAGTACAGGGCTTCTTTTATGACCACACAGAACACGATCCAATACCTGCGTCTTCATCCTATCGACCTACTCCTGCTGCAGTACAGAACCATAATCCTTATGATTCATTATAGTAATGTGTTGAATGTGGGTAAGGGACAGAACAGCTGAACCAATTCAAAATGATTAGTTCAAGAAGCTTGTTTAATGCCTAGTATTGCATTACTGATATACTGTAATGTGTGTGTGACCTTTGCTATTTTAAATTTGGTCCTGTTTATTAGAGCTGCATTAGTCAATCAATGACTAAATTGACAAATGTTAAAAAACACAGATGTAAATATTTTATATATTTATACATTTTCTAGCTCTTCTATGATCATAAAGTGAATATATTTGGGTTTTTGTAGGAGCTTTTTTGTCTCTACTTTTCTGACATTCTATTGACCAAATGATGAATCAATAGAGGAAAAAATCCGCAGAAGAATCAATAATGAAAATAATTGTTACTGAGCCCTACTTTGTATGAAAGAGCCCTCCTTTGCTGAAATTTTCGTGCCCTCTCATTGGATGCTTGTCTCCTTGTGTCTGTCACAGACTCGTCTCCTAGGTGTTTAAGACTACCTGACAGTCAAACATGTCTGAAAACTGTTCCAGCATCAAGGGCGGCTCAAGAGGTCTTTGAGTGCTGGAAATGCAGGCCGATCACCAGGGTGGATTCTGTGCTGATTTGACTTTTTGCCTCAGATCCAGGACATTTGCCTGGGACAGATAAAAGGTCTTTAGTCTGCACTGTCTATGTGGGGAGGATTTAACTGACCTGTAGCCTTCTTCCTGCGCTCTGCTTCCCTCTTTTCCTTTTTAGAAGGTGCTGAGATCTCCGTCAGCATTGATGCATGCTTCAGATCTTCCTCAGATATCAGGAACACTGGATTGTTCTTGACTTCCTGAGAGACAGAATACAAAAAGCACAGACATGTACTTTGTGTTTTATACTTGATTTCTTCCTTAGTGGCTGTCCTGACAGGAGGCCTTACCTTTTCAGCTTTCTGCTGCATGGCTTCATCAAAGACAGCCAGGCAGTTGCTGATGAACTTCTCACTGATGACCACTGTTCCTCCCAGCACTCTGGCAGAGGACTGGACGTTAGAGTTTCTCATAGCCTGGCTGATCAACATCCCGATGTCCTCCATTGACAGGCAGCTGGGCAAAATGGGCTGAAACAGCCAGAGTGAGAGTGAGAAACAGACAGAACTAATTTAATTTGTGTAACGATGGGTAAACTCAGAGCTGCGTGTCCACCTGAATGTCAGTCCATGTGTTGGAGTTGACAGCTTCCTCCACCGAGGCCTCCACCTGGTCCACTAGAGCCTGACCCACACAAGCTGCTCGGAGGAACAGCAGCTTGTTGGACTTGAAGCGCTTCTTAATGTAGCTGGTCGGGTCAGGGATCCCCAGTCTGACCAACGCATCAAACTCTGCAGGAGGAAGACTTCGTCAGCTACATCAACACACACAGCAAGCAGTGATGGCAAGTTTAGAAACTTCAACTGCTGTGAAGTCAGACAGCAGCAGCAAATAGCTGCATGTTCACGAGAGAGGAGGCACAACAAACAGGGTTTTAGTCATTACAGGGGTCATTTGTTCATCTACTGCAAAATAGCTATGCAACTTTAGGTTTTTTTTTAAACTTTGGGGTAAAGGTTATTAATTACATGAGTGATGAAAACCTAAAACCCTTACAAGTTGCAGCGAAGCCTCTGAAAAGCAGAAAACTGAAAGCAGAATTGAAGGAAGTGACATGATGCAAGATGAGCAGGATGTCATCTGCTGCATATTCATAAAATAGTATGTTGAACGACTACATACATATTATGGGCACATAGAGCCTAGTATAAGATTTCAGACTCAGTATACGGATGTTGAAGTTTTAAGGACAGCTTGAGGAGACAACAGGAGGGACATGAAGTCTTACAAACCTGACTGTAAAACTGACCTGAAGCAAAGGATTGACTTTACTTTCATTGTAATAAAAGTTCTTCTAACCTGATTGTTTTAGGAGGAATCTTAAAACACTGCAGGTTTTGCTAACATTTCAACGAATGTATTGGTTTTGTCATCACTGTCCTCGACTGTTCATCTTTTAACTTGAGTGACTCAAACAGTGCTGTGTGTGTCTCTATATACAAAGCATGATGGGAGAAATGTCCATTCCATGTCACAGAGCAACTTTTTATATTGGAATTTTCACCAACAGAGAAATGATGTTGAAAATAATAATAATAATGTAAAGACCCATACCTAAATATCCATTCTGCTGGAGGAAAGAGTCCACCCAGGCGTTCTGTGTTCTGGCGTAAATGTCAGGGATGTAGACAGCTTTGTCTTGCCGACCTCCGACCACGCTTCCTTTTAGGCGTCCAGTGTTCACAAACTCCTCCAAGACAGCTGGCAATGGAAAAAAGGACCTAAGTCTAATTCATAGGTAAGTGGAATTAACAGAAGTCTTGTCATGTTATGCTACTGTATACTTTTACTCCACTGCATTTCAGACGCAGCTAGAATGGTACTCAGTAGAGACCACACCCCTGTTTATCTCACCTGAAACACACCAGTTCAGTAGTTCTAGCATAATTGGCGAAAATGTTGAAACACATCCAACCTAGCAATGTTAAAGACAGTGGATAAAAAAAATCCTGGATCCGCCCCTTTATCAGGATCTGCACCAAAATTGAATGGGGTCTAATGTGGCCCAAGACCCATCCTCCCACCAAGTTTATTGGAAATCTGTTCAGTAGTTTTTGTGTAATCCTGCTGACAAACCAACAAACAAACAAATGGAAACACAACCTCCTTAGGGGAGGTAATAATGTCATTTATCTTGTTAGTCACTGCAGCCATCTTTCTCCAAACAAGTATTTTTTTAGGTTTAACACACTAAGTAAAATTAAACTGATAATACGTCTGAACTTTTACTGAAGTAGGGTTTTAAATGCAGGACTTCTAATTATAATGGAGTATTTTTACACTATAGTATTGGTACTTTTACTGAAGTAAAGGATCTAAGTACTTCTTCCACCATGACATCATTATCAAAATATAAAACACAGGGGAACAATCTGAAGGACACCATAACCAGTCAAATATATAAATATCAAACGTCTCTGCTTACAGTAGAGAAGATGTTCCTGAAATCCAAACGTTCCCATTATGCTGCTGACAGGTGTTGGCCTACGGGATAAAGGAACACATGAGGAGAAATGCAAATGAATGCAGAACAATACAATTTAAAAAGGACAATTTCTTATTCTTACCCTAAAATTGTCTCTATGTTTGTTCATACGATTGCTGGATTCACCAAACTCTCTTGACTGCACAAACTTGTCATTTATAGTTTAAATATTAGGGATATTTACGCCGTTATGAAATAGTTTGACAAGGAAAAAGTGGTCCATGAGTTAAGATGGGAGGTGTTTAAGGTCAAAAGAAGAGAGAATATCACAGCCTACAGCAGCTGATGTTACACTGAGGATGATACTGAAATGGAATGAAGGAACTTTGTGGTGAACTGAAGGGTCACTGTGTCAAATATGACAATTTACTAGAGGTTCATCTAATAAACTGGCAGCCATGATGGTGAACGGAACATTCATTTTGCATTAAATTCACATGATTCTAGGCTGAACAACTCTTAGATTTCATTTGGACTTAAAAGAAAATTCTACGTAAAAGAAAATTAGTGAAAATTGGCAATTTGACATTTAAGTTGTCTTGAGTCACAAACTGCTGTAGAGCTCTAACGAATGTCTTCTAAGCTTCTTTTGAGGTTGTCAAATAATCAACTCATCAATTTGTTCAACAGGTCTATGTATGTATCTACATACATTTTGTGTATGTACCATTAAAGTATCATCCCTATAATCATCCCTATAATAACATAGTTTATATTATCGGCTATAGACTGATGATGAAACTGTGGCCGATAAATAGAGACAATACAAAGTGAAAATGGCTTGACGGGCTAACAAGTGCAGCATCTAGAAAATCTGTTAAAGTTGGTTCACAATCTGCCAAAAAACACAGACGAAAAAAAGGAGAGAAAGTGGGACATGCTGTTGTCACACAAAATGCTGCACCTGGAAAGCAGTGTAAACTATCAGAATCAGAATCAATCACAATACGTTATTGATCCCCGTGGGGAAATTGATAAAAGTGAGCAAAGCACATGACGGTGTGGACATTTATTTTACATTTTCAGAAGAACGACACCTTTCTTCAGATCCTCAGGTCTGCATAACCTAAAGGTGATGAACTTCATTTTAAAATTCAAAAATGTGAAATTATTGGTTATATTATCGATGCTAGCCACGGGAAGAAGGTAATTATCGGTTATTGGCTGTAAAAAATCCAAAATGCCTCCCTACAAACAAATACAGTTTGAAGCAGATTATTACGTTACTAAAAATCTGTTATGAATTTTGGAAAGGCTTACAGCCATCTTTTTTCAATAAATGTTGAAGAAACAATCATCCATCACAGGCACTGAAATTAAGTTCTAAAAAAAAGTATCATAACATTACTGTAGTCTAATCTTTATTTGCAAGTGTGCAGAAGAACAGTTTTAAACAGAATTAATAGACACACATGGAAACAGGCCTCACAGCATTCATGTTGATTTAGTATTCGAACATGAACTTTGTGAATGATTCGGTGAAATGGCCAGAGTGGTTCTTGCATGATGCACAATGTGTGAAATGTGTTAACAGTGTTTACCTTGTGATAGCGCTGAAAAGTCCTCGTATCCTGGCTTTGTGACGGGCAACAAAAGATGGAGTAAATATGATGCCTCTGTTGTACTGGTCCATCTCTCCTTGGATGAGTTTCCCAAGACGCTTTGACAACTCCTGAGAAACATTAGAAAGCATACACTTGTTGAATTCTTAGACAGACAGCAAATATGAAGAGGAATCAATCGTCTAAACACAAATAGGATACTAATTCTTGCGACTAACGCATGCATATAAATGTTGGCTGTGGTGTGACTTACCTCAGATAAGAAATCTCCTGGGAGGTCGAAGTTTTTACACAGTTCTGCAATACTGATCAGACCAGCCTCCTGCAGTTTGTCATTCACCTCCTCAGCCAAACGGTCCAGGTATGAGCTACACACAGGATATAACATGTTTACAGACACTTCAGTTCATGGTTTTACACTTTAGTTAATCACTGTACTGAAAAATAACTGGTTAAATTATTATCATTAACTATAGTCTTTAAGGCATACCTCTATCGCTTTTTATTTAGCTGTAATCCTGCACCAAATGACTTTTAATAGCAAGAAGCAACACATACCATCTTAGTGTCAGCACACAATGTATTTGGGCAGTCTGGACAGTTTCTTAATGGTTCGACTGATTAACATTTCTTTGAACAAGTGTGTAAAAAGTGTCATGTGATACTCACTCCTCAACAAGTTGTCCCAGTACAAGTTGAACCCCTTTATCAGATTTAACAATGTCACTCGCTCTATTTTCAACATGGACCCAATCCACATTGATAATCTGTAAGGAAGAAGACCAGAATTTACTTCATAAGGTGATTTAATAAGAGTTCCATGACAACACCACTGACATATGGTGCTGATACACACCTGACAGAGGTCCACGGTGTTAATTCGCCCTGTGAAATAGAATGACATTATTACTACATTACATTATCATTGTAATCCTCAATATGCTACAGGAAACCGGAGCCGGTCAAACTGACCTCCATGGACGTAGAGTTCATCTCGGATCTCCCGGATGATTTGAGCTGGAGTGATGTACTCCTTTCCATCAAGTGTGTGCACCACATCCAGCTTCTTGTCCTGGACCAGTTTAGAAACTATTTCGATGCAATTCCTCTCCGATAACCTGTGAAAGGTTTACAAAGGGTTAGAAGTATCGTTTTCCGGCTGGTTGAACACGTTTTACAATAATAAAAGACAGATTTTGGCATCACAGCTAAAAACCAAACTTTTAATTGACATTTTAAAGTTAGCTAATATTAGCTTCGATGCTAACAGCTGCTTGTAGCGTAAGTTGCGTTTACCTTTGTACCGTTTCTGCAAACTGTGCTCGCTGAAAATCAGCAGCCAGCCGGCGGATTTCTTCCCAGTCAGCCGCCATTTATTGAAGGTTTTACTGTTTGCAAGAACAGTCAGCTGTCAGCGTCTTCTTTACCTCTATGCTGTCAATAACAACTGCTCAGCTAGCTGGCTAACGAAGCAGCAGCTCTCTGCTTACCCACACGTCAACATACAGTGACATACGACGGATAATCACAAGGGCCAAATCTCCTCCAACCTTTCGCGCAACGAGTTTTCTAAATACAGTGCTGTATACGAGCGTCTGAAAACGTCAACATTATGGTTAAACGAATAATAAAAATAAAAATGTAACACCGTTAACTCCTAAGGCAGATTTAAACACTTTCAAATATATGTATGTATAGAAAAAATAACTATTGACTTTCTGGGACAATTAAATATGGGACCAACTATTAGTGTTATTGACTGACACCTGTGATTTGGCATAGGTGTCAAATCAAATAGGAATAGTAGACAAAGATAGGTGCTTACAGTTGGAAAAAAACATGCACTCTCCTTTAGCAGGAGAGGTTTATAAGTCAGTTAAGACAGATCATCTAAAGAAATACTCTTACCAATAAAGGGAACAATTAAAAACCCAACAATGGTGTCAATTAGAAGTGTTTTTGTTTACACATCCATCATCAGCTCTATAAAACACTGCCACTCAAGTCATTTAAGGTCCAGTGAGTAGGATTTTGATGAATCCATTGACAAAAATGAAACATAATATAAATAATTAAGTATATATTAGTGTTTAATGACAGGAAACAAATAATTGTTGTGTTTTTATTAAGTTAGAATGAGCCTTTATCTATAGGCCTACTGTGGGAGCTGGCCCTATTCCACAGTTTGCCATATTCCATGGCAATGTTTCTACCTGTAGTAAGATGAGTAGTAAAATGTGCAGATGCTCGCTGGTAGTTCAACTAAATTCATATTTACATAGAGATTTAAATAGTTGAATTAATTTTTGCCTTTTTATGAAGAAACTACAAACTATTTTGGGCCATAAAAAATTAATAATATTGAATATTTTATATACCATATGTTTTCTACTGTAATTGAAACCCTTTTTTATCAGCCTGTCCTGTTTTTCATTCACCCTGATCACTGTGAAGACATGCCCAAGCAATGCATTTGCCAAATAAGGTGTCAGTTCATCTACCAATTATTGTCATTGATTACAAAATGTTCAGAGAAGTTGCTGCATGTTACAGAAGTTACCTGACTAGCTGAGTAGGCCTAATGCTGCTTGGTCCAATGCCCCTACCTGGACTCTGTTTTCAGGCTGCTGATGGATTGATGGATAATGTATACTAAACAAAAACTGACATTCCTTTCACTGTCACATGAATGGATCAGTATTCTATTCATTGATCTATTGGGTTATTTATTGTCAACAAGGGGATTTCTTTTAATCCAGTCAATTGAGCTGTATTTTATGTTGGCATGTGGCTTTTTTTGTTTTATATTTAGTCAGAATTTCGTGTCAAAGTGATAATTCTTTTACTAAGTAGTTTGAACTTTCCTTTTTCTGATTAGCTGTAGTTAACCATACTAGATGTCTCCCTTCTGTAGCTCTCTTGTAGTTCATCTTCTTCTATGAAGTAATTTGTAGCTTGCACAGCTATGTTTTCAAAGTAGCCTCCAAAAACACTGGTTACTAACTACAGTAGCCCAGAATGGACAAACCAAACCTTTTGTTTTTTCATGTTTTAGCAGCAACCACAGGGAATTGGTTGGTCGTTCAATTGGTTGGAAACTGCATCCACACCACTAGATGTCACTAACCCCAACACACTTATCCTTCAAATAAAGAAAATATTTTTAAAGGAATCTGTAAACATCACATTTTCAAAATATGAGGAAAAGAAAAAATCTAGACAAGGACAAAAGTGCAAAATCATCGAAATAATGCATAACTTTACAATTTCATGTAAATAGATCCCTACATATCCATATAACCAAAGGTAAAAGAATTAAACAAATCAAACATTAGACTACAAAGAGCCACAACTCATGATTTAGTAAATGAGCATATATTTTCAAATCTTACATTATCTGGAAAATAACAGTATTAAGACTAGATATGTGCATAAAATTCAAGCATACTAAATACTTAATTAGTTGGTTTAGTGTTATATATTAATTTTGTCACCCATAACATTTAGCCTTTATTGTGGCTGTATTCTGTTCTAATCTGAGTAGATGAAAAATACAGATTAATATGTGCTCCTCAGGCTGATGTCTCTGCCCTCTGTTGTCTATTGTCAGAGGCTTTTCTATTTGAAAACCTCGTTAACATGAAATCATTTGGAAATCCCCAAACTGTCCAAGCTGCAGTGCTGATTTATAAACTCTAGGGGGCAGTAGACTACAGGCCATGAAATTCATTCTAGGGGGCCAAACAGATGGTACTGTGCTGTTTGAAGCACTCCATCATGCCGGCAAAGACCTGGTAGGAGTGAAATACTGTAATTATATGTCATATGCATATTCACTGCAGGCCTATATGTAATTAATAGCATGATAATTAAAAAAAGCACAATATCAATGAGAAAACTGTCCCTCTGTGTCTGGCAAAAGTGAACTATGTCTCACAGCCATGTACTCTTAATAACCTGCTGTTGAGGAACTTCTTGAATACCATATCAGTTTAGTGTGTCTGTCTACCACTTTGATGGAATACACACGGTCTGTGAGAGTAAAGAAGAAACTAATCAGTAGCCCCGAGCTATGAATTAGAATCAGGAGAAAAGTTGTAAGTAGATTTCTGCAAACTTTAGGATATATAATATGATTCTCTCCTTATAATTTCTGCCTTCAAGCTCAGACTTAAATGACCAGTGGAGGTAAAGGGAAATTATGGTATTAAGGTAAGTTATGGAGGGGATCTAGCTGCTTTCAGAGAGTGTGTGGGTGGGATAAATCTTCTGTGAGAATGGAGAATATGTGGAATGTCCTATTCTGACTCATTTGAGTATTAGATCATTTCTAAAAAGCACAGAGGTAGGCTGTTTTCAAATGTCTATATTAGGGTCATTTAATGGACTTTGTGTTCAGGTACTAGTAGTACTAGTACTAGTGTTTATTCTTGGTCTGTAATGATGCGTTTGTGGCCTCTTTGGGTGCATGAATCCTGTTGGAGTAAACGTGTGAGAGTTCTACATTAATATAAAGGTCAAAATGGAAACTATAACCTAAAAATGGTCAAGCTGTTTTGGGCCACCTTAGAAATTTGAGAGAAATGTAAATTAATATCTCTGCCATAATTACACAACAAACATAGCTCAATATCTGTTGGTCCTATTAGATTTGGGAATACCATGAGCAAAAAACAATTTAATTCACTGCTGCACTGCTTCTCTGGAGCTGTTCTCTGGGATCTCCAAGAATGAATTGTGTTGTTTTTTACTCTGTCTTTCCTGACTTGAACATAAATCGTTTACTTTTCCCACGAGGACCACAATAAAACAAGCTTTAGGCTTCATAATTCTTTCATGCTGGATAATTTCAAGGTTAGGACATGGAGACTGTGGTCTTGTTTATTTCCTTTATTACTGTTGGACAGATTTCTGAGGCAGTTTGTTAAATGTAACTTTGCTCAGGGATCACTCATGTTGTCATGAATGATCTGATGCTTTCCATGAGGTTTCGCAGTAGTTTTACTGTAGCAGTGCTTGTGTGTATGTTTTCCTGTTCCTCCCGGGACAGGGGCTGCAAACTAACTTTAGCTCTGTGCTATGTGACTGACTTCTGCCAGAACAATGTGAAATAGAACAAATGTGAAAAGCTGCAGAACAATGTAAATGAATAGGAAGATGATGGCTGACAGTAACCTGGTAACCCAATTAGTATAATTACCATGGATTGAAAAACGAATCAGGTCATTTACCTAAGTCAAAGGAGATGTGTAAAATGATGATGAACAGCAATGTTTCATATATGAGCTAATATAATATCATATAATATAATATAATATAATATAATATAATATAATATAATATATAATATAATTTAATATAATATAGTATAGTATTATATAATATAATATAATATAATATAATATAATATATAATATAATATAATATAATATATAATATAATATAATGTGAATTACAGCTGTCAAATAAATGTGGCAGATTTAAAAGTACAATAATCATCTGTATAATAATTAGCACACAATTAAAATACTTTAGTAAAGAACAATTTCATCAAAATTATACTTAAGTATAGTACTCTGTAAATAGGAAATGGTAATTAAGTAAATGTACTTAGGTACACAAAATAGAGTTTGTTTACCTTCCTGTGCTAATGCTTTTAGTGTAGACTACAGTGAAGATAACATCTTTTCAAATCATTTTTGGATCTCTGGGCTTCTGTAGTTTTGATGACCATTTTTAACTCCTCATCTTTGGAGAATGATGCAATGCTGTTGTGCTGTGAAGCTCCAGAAATGTTGTGTGACCTTTGATGGATAGGGCGTAAGTGAGTAATGAGTGCATTTTCACTTTTAGGTGAACTCTTCATTTACAGTACCACCACGTTGTCATTTAAACTGACACCAGACATGTCACCCATTGAGCATCTTTGGGATGCTCTGGATCGGCTTGTACGACAGCGTGTTCCAGCTCCTGCCAATATCCGGCAACTTCCCACAGCCACTGAAGAGGAGTGGACCAACATTCAACAGGACACGATCAACAACCTGATCAACTCCATGTGAAGGAGATGTGTCACACTGTAACAGGCAGGTGGTGGTCACACCAGATACTGACTGGTCTTCAAAAACATGCTGTATCTGTGTTTTCTGCAGTACCCAATAAATGTATTTTTTTCCAACTCTACATTGTACAGTCGCCTTTCAGTGTAAGCATTCCAACACACACCTGTGCAATGATCATATTGTCCAATCAGTATCTTGATATGCTGCACCTGTCAGGTCTCCATCAAGGACACATGATCATTAACACAGATTTAAACAAATTTATGAACAAAATTATGGGAATAAACCTTTTGTGGTCATAGACAAAGATCTGAGATCTTTCATTTTAACTAATGGAAAATGAGAGAAAAAACTAAAATGTTTTGTTGAGTATACATACAACTATTTATTTCAAAAAGCTAATGTTATTAGAGAAAGAAACAGAGGACTTCACAGTTTTATTTTGTGACAACGGTGGCCTTGGTGAAAGCAGCTGGTTGGTACTTCAGAAAATTGTCCTTTTTTAAAATTCCTATCCTATTTTAATCTCTGTGATTCTCTCACAGTCCAAAGACACACAGGTCAGATTAAATGGTGGGTTGCCTGTAGGCGTGAATGTGAGTGTGAATGGTTGTTTCTTCACATGTGTCAGCCCTGTGATGAACTGCCCTCTTGCCCAAAGTCAGCTGGGATCGACTCAAGCCCCTCCAAAGCATGCGCCCAGTGATGGATGGGTGGATTTCTGATTTCAGTATCTGCACAGATAATATGTAGAGCGGCTTTTAGTACCTTCTATCTCTCACTGTTGTGCGAGCTTGCAGCAGTGCTCTCTTTAACTGACTGGAGTCGGATTGGATTCATGCACACACCCAACAACCAGATGCTCCACAGTTAATGTTGCAGTGATGGTGCAGGAATCCTGAATGATGCCATTCACAGAGCTGTATCGCTTTACTAAATCACTCCATTGCTGAAACAGACAGCTGTGCATCCTATGAGATAGTGGCAGGAAACAACTTTGGCCCTATCAGCTGCCCATTTATCATTCTGTCCTATCCCCTTTAATCTAGGTCTAAACTGGCTCTATGACAAGACCAGAGATGTGGTTAATTGAGTCTTCAAAAGCTTTGATAGTAAGAATGAGATGAAAAATAAAGTGTTTGATAGGCCGCCTTCTTCTAAAAGAAAGACTGAAAGTAATTCCAATCTTCAAAGCATAGTTTTCCTGACAAAATATGGGTCATATTTCCACAGTGAATAGGCAGTGTAAGACTGCCTCTTTGAATGGTAATCAAGCTGTGGTTCATAGGTAAACACGTTCGTCTCAGCAGCGGTGAACACTCTCCTGTGGCTTCAAACAGCTGAACTTCACATACTGTACTGTTGATTGTGTGGAAAACTGGCTTTGAAGATCTCTGTGAACTAAACCCACGCTTTTAATATTAATCCTTTTGTTTTTCTCTTACCCAAAGCACAATTTATCAGCTGTTGAGATGTCTGTCTTCTCTTGAATATAATGCAACTGATTCACTGGTTACGCTCAAAGAAAGTAGTTCCTATGTGTAACTGTTCACAACAAGGTGTTTTCATTGTCCTGAGGTCATGATTTCTGAAAAGACGACACACCGAAACAAACTAGAGGAAAAATGAGTGTTTGATTTGGTTTGGACGGATGGAGGATCTGTGTTGTTCTGAGCCGAATCAGACGTCTGTGTAAACGCTTGAGATGGCGAGGTGTTTTGATGACGTATTGTGTGTGCAGCCCACAACTGGAGGATGTAAAAGCACAGTGGGAGGTCTGGGAGCTCCTTGCTCTCTGAAAAGGGAAGGTAAATGATTGTTTTTGTCACCGCTTACAAAGTGCTGCTCGACACATATGTAAAACATCACACTAGACAGCAACGCTGCTGTGTTACATGTCACACCTCTGTTGCTTCTGGAACGTTAGAAATGATATCTAAAATGAGACACCGGAGCGCCGTTGTGTTCCTTCATTGTTTTGTTCTGTGGTATAAGGAGTCTGTTGCAGTGCTGTTGTGCGATCTCTGTCTAAAAAAGGCTCCTGTCACGACTGAACTAGTGACAGCAACATCTCCAGACTCCCTTAAAAACTGCACAATTTTGAGAACAATTGATTCAGAAGAAAATGATTAAACTTTGCATAAATTTTTTTTTTTTTTTTTACCTCCAGCCATCAGTTTTATTTCATAGTGTAATAAAATTGAACCAGGAAGTGAGGTCATAAGCTGTGGTGGATGTTTTCATTGGTTGGTGTATAACTCATCTTATCTGATGACTCTTGATGCCCTGTTGGACCTATTTTTCAGGAACCAATGGACAAACCAAAATAAAAACCAACCTGTAATAAACTAACTTTCCTATAATACACAGATTTCCATTAAGTTTTGTGAATGGCAGCATTTATTTCTGTCATAATAGACAACACATTTCCAAGTGTTTCTTCTAAGTTATGTTTTCATAAAGACTGAGCTCTTCAGTTCATTTAGGAGCTTACCCACTTCAGGAGAGAGCAGCGCAAAATATCTGCTGCCCCACAGCTAAGAGCCTAGTGAAGTCATTTTTATAAAAAAAGCCTCAGAGTGACTTTTGCCCCGGGCTCATTTCACTGATTGCTATATAAAAAGGTGCGTTGAGGTCACAACAAATTAAACAGAAAACTCTTTGAGATGTTTTACTGTACGCTTAGCTAATTTACCCGTCAGCCAAACTGAGACAGAGCAGCGGCTGTAGATGGATTGGGAGTGAAGCAGACAATCTGACAAGGGGGGAATACAGAGGATGCGTCTGCTGTCCGAGTGCTGCTGGAGCTGGAGGTTATGGAGGTACACGCTACTGCCATAACGAGGGTGCAATGACCACCAGTCCACACACACAGGCTCATATCCCCTCTCTGTGACCTCATAACAAAAAACACAAGTGCTTCTTAAAATTTCAAATGACTAGAAGATGCTCATTTGAAGACGGCATATGAATAAACAATGTCTACTGATGTCGTCTCAGCTGAAAAACCTGAACACGGGTCAGAGTCAGGATTTCTGGGGAGGTTTAGGAGCTTCATGCTGCATATTTGTGGTGCTCCACCTCATGTAGACACAAGACTCTGTAGATAATAATAGACTGGATATTCATTTGTTGACAGCATTGATTTGTACACAGCATTAGAAATCCATTGTTTTATCTGTACAGTAGCTATTCAGATTAGTGGATTCTTTCATTCCTCTCATCACTGTTTTATAGTTATCAAAGGAAAGGAGAGGAAAGGAAAAAAAAAACAAGGAAAAGAAATTAAACAGGAAAGGGAAGTGGAAATGAGTGAGGTATGGGTCAGAGTGTCTCAGCTGATCGCTGTCCACCGTCCAAAGCACCTACAATGGGGAAATGTGCATCAGAACTGGACCACGGAGCAATGGAAGAAGGTGGGCTGGTCTGATGAATCATGTTTTCATCATGACTGATTTAATGTGCTCCCTTGTCATGTAAAATGGTACTTCGTTGGTACTTATATTTGTATGTAACCGTCGCCTCTTCGGCCGCCATTTTCACAAGCTCCCCTTTCCGCTATGTAGCCTAAATGGCGATCATTGATTGTGAGAAATGTCCATCATTCCACACTCCGACCGTTTGGAGTATGCCATCAAGGTACTTATGGTATACTGCATGACATACTTATTAGTATGCCACTTATACACTCATACTGGCCAGGTTAAGTATATGACACAGCACATGACAGCAGGAAACTAAGAGTGAGCCTGAGTGAGCTGGGAAATAGTCCTCCTGACTGGACTAGAGCTTGATTATTTCATACAAAGACTGAGAAAACCTTTACTCAAAAAATATAGAACAAAACCTAACTTTGAAAAGTGTGATATAAATAAAGTTATTATAGTTATTATTATAATAATGAACAGCAGTTAAAGGAAAAGAAAGAAAGGAAAGGAGAACACAGAGGGACACTCAGAGGGAGGGCAGTCGAAGGTAAAGGAAAATGTGGAAAGGAAGAAAAGGTTCTGAGCTGAGATTTGTTGGTTCAGTTGGAGTTCATTAGAGGATAAGTCTATCATCCTCCTTTGGCAAGGTCCCTGTTCCTGTCCTTGGGCTTCAGATTGCTTGGATCTGTCATACCAGACAAGAGACAAATTCCATCAGCAGATGTCACGGTACTGTTGTGGGTAAGAGTCCTTGAATGATCTGAACATAATATATGATATTATTCTGCTCCACATACGGCTCACTGAAAGATAAGCCAACAGCTTGAAAAAGCAGGAATGACAGCAATCTACTGAAATCAATGGTGATAAAGCAGCCAAACAATAAGGAGCATGTTTCTACTGATCAGCAGGTTGGAATATTAGATCACATTAAAAATCAACACACTGCTGGGCTTAATAGGAGAGGTTGTGTTTACTGATAATAAAAACATCAACGACTTTCCTCTGGCTCCTGTTCAGACAGATTCAGCTGTTTGTTCTATATGAGAGAAAAGAAAGGCAACACTATTTCCCAACAATGCAAACAACATCAAACTGAAAGCTGTTTTTATTAATATGAAGCTGGAGAAGAAAGGATACAATAAAACAATATGTAGAAACAACAGTCAGACCAGGAGCCACTCAGGGACCAGCGGCTCCGGTAACAGTTCACAAAGAAACTGGATGTTGTTCAGTCAGGTAAGCTTTATTAAGCAGTAACTTAAAGTTGGTGGTACGGTTCTGTCTCTGGCCTTTCTGCCCTTCCATGAGCCTTCATGCAAAGGAAGCAGGGAGAGCAGCCTGCTGAGACCCCCATTCAGAACAGAACAAACATCACTGACAACAAAAGACACTGATTAAAGCTCCATTTCCTCTGCGTTGTACCGGCTCTACTCGACTCGAATCGACTTGACTCGCCTTTTTTGTGTTTTCCATTAGGTAAAAAGTACCTGGTTCTACTCTTTTAGTACCTGCTCTGCAAGCGAGCTGAGCAGGTACTAAAAGGTCACCTGAAATGTGACAGACCACTGATTGGTCAATGCCCAGCACACACAGAGTATCCTGCACAGCACAAATCAATGACCGCCACACTCAAACAGTGAAGCTACTTTAGCAACCATAACTTTTTTTTTATTGGGGTTGCTATATTGAGGAGGTGCAGACGTTCCTGTCTTAAACAGCTGATGATAGGATCACGAGAGGTGTGTGTCACTACACCACTGCAGTCCATCTGCCCTGAGGAGGTACTATCCCATAACGGAAAACAACCAGCAGGAAAGTACCAGAAACCAAGCCGAGTCGAGTCAAGTAGAGCCGATACTATGGGGAAATGTGGCTTAAGTCAGACACAACATGAAAAGCAGCTAAATGGTTTGCAGCAGAAGCAGCAAGGGTAGACAGGCTAAAACAGCTTAAATAACGTATGAAATGAGCCAATTGGATGCTTAGAAGGGAATCAGCTGAGCTATCAGCTGATTGTGGGCTGGCTTAGAGATTAGCTGCTTTCAGCTGTAATTCATAAGGTGGCTGAGAGGGCGAGCTGCAATTTAAGAAAATACAAGCAAAGATAAAAAAGCTGAAGAAATGCAAATGAAGAAAAGACGTCAACCTCACACAGAGGTTTCATTGTTACTTATCAACCTATGCAGTTGTCATTTTCATGCAGAGGGTCCACATTTTGTAAGTAGCAAATGTATTTTATTTTTGGTCATCTGTGCTCCCATTGGAGTGTTAGTCTAAATCTGGTGAGGTACATTGTTGTCTTGAAGCAGCACAAAGTGATTGTTTTGTGACTGCTTTTTAAACATTACTGATGTCATACACATGCACTGATCAGCTCTGACATCACCCATATTTTCATTCATCCATCTAATGGACATTTCACTGCACCTCAGGAGAATTCATCAGGAGGATTCATCAGGAGGATTCATCAGGAGAATTCATCAGGAGGATTCATCAGGAGAATTCATCGGGAGGATTCATCAGGAGAATTCATCATGATTCATCAGGGGGACGGCTGCTTTATTGGATCCTGTCGGGAGATTTAAATTACCACTGAAGTTAAGATGCTGTGCCTCCTAAATGGCACAGACGACAGAGATATGTCTGTCGTTTCTGCCGCAGGTAATATTTTCCTCAGTAACAATGTATTTTGCAGCCCTCCTCCTCCTCCTCCTACGTTAGGTATCAGTACATTTGCGCACATGGACTCAAATGGAGTTGTTGATGGGACAGAGGATTAGGAGAAGGTCTACCAGCCCAGGACAACAGACTTGTGCCTCAGTGAAGACAAATGCTGCTGTTTGATGTGTGGGTGCACCAGACTCTGATGGGAAATAGGAGATTACACTGATTGGTTTAAATCTATTTACACCCAAAACAACCTATGAATTGTTAAAAATCTAGATACAAACTGTTTTGCACTTTTTCATTGAACTAACCAAAGGGAGTTGGATGCAGCATAAATGCACCTGCACCAGGCACTAAGGTCAGCATTAAAGAAATGCTGCAAATAAATAAAACTTAAGCAAATCAAGAAACACCTTTAGGGTCAGAGCTAGAATTTAAAGACTGAGCCCACAGCCCAGTCGACTTCCTGTCATCTGGGATTTATATTCTTAAACCTTTCATTTCACAAGCAGCACAAGTGCCATTGCTAGATTCCAATCAAAACAGTTGCCATTGTGCGCCCATGGAAGTGTTGGTGTTAAACTAAAGTGCGGTCACACCTCATTTTAATGGGCATTTTCACGCCTCATCTTAATACATACATTACCACCGCCGCAGGTAATTTGCATTTTGATGTATTTTTACACCCACCTGCCTCCCATCAGCTGTTAAACAGAATGATCATTGTTATGGCCTTTCTGTGCAGGATGTATGGCAGCAGAATTGTTGATGGGACAGGGGACCATATAAGGTAGCGGCTCCACCCACCAAGGAACACGTGACTGTCCTCCAGTGAAGATCACCGGGTTTTAAATTGAATGGTAGATGACACTCTGATTGGCTGGATTTATGTTCCACCCAAAACACCTGTGAATAATTAAGGGACTACATACAACCCTTCTGCTTCTTGCAGCTCACTTTGCACCCAGACTGTGCTCTGTTTAAGGAAGTTGGACAAGCTGTTAAATGCACAGCGCTATAGGGATGCACCGATACCAGTATTGTGTATCGGCCTGATACTGGGCTTGTGAACTTGTGCAACTCTTTGAAACAGCATCAGCTGACTGCTGCACTGTATTTCAGACTTCTTCTTCATAAGGTGGTAGCAAACTGTATTAGTGCATCAGTGTAAATCAGTCACTGTGTGTGTAGATGTTTGTGTATTTTGACCTATTCCAGACACTGTACTGAGCAGGCTTACACATGTGTGCTACTCTATGGGCTACTGCTATGTTTGTTACATTATATCCTCGGTGTGGTTAATAATCCATGTTCTAAAGTTAATAAACATCTTGTAAACATCCAACAATCAGTCTAACGGTGTAGTAGATTGACGAGTCGTCCTCCACGTGAAGCAAGTAAGTAACATCTGATGACAATAAAACCTCTTCTGAAAGTAAACTGCAATGTTACTATTAAGTACTTGTATCTGTACTTAGTATCTGTATAAGTACTCAAATGTAAGTACGGGGCCCTAAATGAACTGGAGACCTGAGAAAACCAGCAACAAAAGAAGCCAGTACTTGTGATTGAGTTCAAATGAACAGTTTAGAGGCACCTGGTGTTCTTCCACAGACTGCTGTTCATCATGGCATCAGTTGAGCTGTTAATGAGCATGTGCAGAGGATGGCAGATGTTGCACTTACTACTACTGTGCGTGGGGTTTGAACTGTTGAATTAAATACTGAGTGACTGAGGATTATGTAAAGTATGCAATAGCCAACCTCCCATGAGCATTCCACACAGCCTGCATCAGGCACATGTCATATTTTTTCAGGATTGGTTACAGGTTTGTAGTCTTTACTCAAAAAGTTATGGATGGATTTTAATGTTTTTTTTTTTTTTTGCAGAGGTGGGGTATGACCCAATGAACAGTCTGTTAGATTTTGGTGCTGATCCAGATCATCATCTGGATCCAGAAGGTTTTTTCCAGCCTCTTCACCATCGCATTGTAGGGGCAATTAGAAGATTTCCACTTCTAACTTCATGGATAATGCCTACAGTGCTTGGACAAAAATGACACCATACAGCAGCTCAACAAATTGCCACACAATGTAATCTGTTATATTTGTGTACATGTACTGTATACAAATCTTTATTTCATGAGTCTCAGCACAACAAGCTTTTGTGTCTGCACCATGTTTCTTTGTCTGTACATTCACAAATGGTGCGGCAGCTGCAGAATATCCAGGACTCTCACACCAGAATCCAGAGTTTGAATCCCATCCGTGGTTCCTCTGATGCAGGACGTTCCTACCAAAAAAGCTGTTTTTAGTAGTAAACTGCTTCCGAGGCATTTTGACCATTTAACAGTGACTATATGGTCATGCTGGTTTTTCAGGCTCTTTACTGTAAACTGGTGTCATCATCCTCTAGAGTCACAAATAACTTAGACTAACATCTACCAATATGTAAAAATATATACTATAAAGTGTTAGCATCCAGGCTAATATATGTATGTATGAGTGGTAAGTCATAACTAACTAGTAATGATTTAGCCATCACAGTTGTTGTTATGTGAAGTCTTGTGTGTCTTTTTTTGTGTTCCTACATTCATTATTATTACCTGCTAAAAGGAAAAACCAGTGGTCATAGATTTTCAAAAAATGCTCTTGTGCTCCTGAAATGACAGAAATAATTAGTGAAACACCAAAAATATGGCTGTCTATAATATGACCTCAATAACCTAATTAACTCTGTGAATCTCTTCATAGAGTTTTATGATATATAATGTTGGCTGAGATTCATAAAAATGCATTATGATTGCATTAAACAATGCTTTTTAAAATTATGAAATTAGATCCTTAGCCTAACCTGTAATTAATGCCTGAAAACACGACAAGGACCACATTAATGCTCTCATTCATTTAATAACACCATCATTTTAAACTGTGAATGAATCCCCCTTTAGCTGTGGTTTACATTAGCTAAAGCAACGCATGAATAAGTGATACTAATGTATCAATGTGGATTTTTTTTATTAGAAATAAAAATAAAAATAACCTGAAAATACCATTGTGCAGGTATGCCTTATAGTTTGTGCCTTAGAAGGACCCTAATTTTTAAATCAAGATGTAAATTTAAAAATTCACCCCTAATTTTGTTTTTTTAAGTAGATACTTTAATGAATAGTTAAATATATGAATAAATAAAAATATATGACTTTTTAATTGATTAAGTTTAACAAAAAATAATAAATACTAAAGATTTAATGAACAGTATGAAACCCAAATCTGATTTTTTGTATACTTGAAAAAATAAGTTATGTCTCACTTACATATTATTTGATATTTTCAAAATTAAAATCCTGAAATATTAATATCTATTTATTTATTTTCATGTGAAATTCCTCAAATTTATTGTATCAGTTGTTAAATTTATGGAATTTTAAGGTAAAACATGATGTATTTAGTCCCATAGTGTAAACAGTTATGTGACACTTTTATCTACTTCACAAGTAACGTATGAAAAGGCCCGCTGCAGTGTTACTGTAGCTCTCCAGTATTTGTATGCCAAGTTTTGTGTTACAATAAAAATGCAGGATTTCTCACCTATCCAGACGCCTAATTAATTTGTTCAGCACCTCTAGGGTGAGCTGTCATTCTGTCTTTGGGGAAAAGCAGAGCATGAACTCACACTGAGGTTGTATTTCCCACACAGCTGGGGCTCTGAGATGCTAGTTATCCTTTCATAGGCTGACAGGACAGAAGAAAACACACCCTGAGGTTTCACCCCTCACATACTCCTAAATCCCTTGAGGACAGCTGGCCTGATAGCTGGCTACAGGCAGCGTGACACCCACTTTTTATTGATGCACAATTAACTGCAGGACTGGGAATGAATTTGGCCACAGACACATCAATCGCATTCCTTAGGACAACAGGGCTCCTCATAACCTTGTCTCCAGTCCCCAGATTGTGTTTATTTTTCAGTTTATTTAACCTTCACACAACAAGGTAAACCCCCAGAGATTTCATTTGTTTCATGCTGCCTTGAAAGCAACATCATATTTGGAATTCCAAGAGCAGTGGAGCCTAATCAAGTGTGTGTTCCTTACAAGATACAACATATTGGTGTCTGCTTTTAGAGTCTCAAGGTTTCAGGATTTCATCACTTTTTATGGAGTGTACTGGCAGGATGTTCACCATGGACCACAGGAATCCAGTTTTTGTGGTAATTTATTGAGGACAAGACCTTTCATAGGTTCCACTGGCGCCTCAGGTGATGGCACTATTGCCTCTGTCCTGGCATGTCACTGCTGTTTTTTAGCTGCTGAAAGATCCTCTTGACTGGCCATGTGGAGAGCTAAAACGACTCTGTCCACTTCTACTTCCTTGACAGCCATCTCTATGTTTTCACCAGTTAAGGTGGCAGTGCATACCCTTAAACCATGTCAACTTTCTTTTATGTATAAGTTATATGGCTCCCTGGCCTGAGAGCATGGATGGATTACTGATTGGGCCTGACAGGCCCAGAGGCCAGGGATCAAGGAACCCCTGCACTTTAGCCTCTGTATTAAAAGACTGTTCACATTTCTTGTTGGACAGTCAACCAAACAACTGCAGTCTCGATGAGATGTAATATTGCTCCAAAAACATACTACAAGAAGACACAAAACAATACATGCAAAACCATAAACAGACACAAAATTACTTCAAAGAGTCTCCAAACATCAAGGGGCAGAAAATCTAAAGAGAATAGGAATAAAAACAAATACTAAGAAAATCAAAACAAATACTAAGAGAATCAAAACAAACACTAAGAGAATAAAACAAAGACAAAGAGACATAAAACAAATACTAAGAGACCTATAATGACTACAAAAAGCCCAAAAATAAGCACAAAGAATGAGAGACACAAAATCCTAACCCTAATCCTAACTCTAATCCTAACCACTATGCTGTGTCTTCATTATGGGTGTCTTGGTCCTGAGTAGGAAAGTCGTTCTTTTACATTGCTGTGCACAGGGGCCTATTATTGCCTTATATCCATACATGTTTGTCTTCAGGCTGGGTGCTAAGAGGCAAGATTTGATTCTCTTCTCACAGCCTGCAAAAAGAGAAAAATAAAAGCCGCTGCTCACACGACATGATTACTTCATGAATCGTTTAAATTCAGGAAAAGAAAAAAAACTGAGAGGGAATTAAAAGAAGGCTTGCATACTCTGCATGGGTCAAATTTTCCTGCGGTGAATCGATACTTGTAATTACTCTTCTTATGTTGCTTTTGACTCTTAGCCCTGCAGTTAGAAGGAAAGGTTTGTTTCTCACTGAGCTGGATTGGTAAGGAAATACAGCCTCTACGGAACGACGGTCAAATTCCTAATTTTTGGTTTGATTTTGAAAACTATAATAATATTTTTCAAGTGAGGTTGTGACATCTGAAGTTATACTCACTTATGTAAATGTGAAAGTGAAGTCAGTGTTCTCAGTGAGTGGGTTATGGTTCCTCGTAATGTCTAAAAGAACACATTCCCATCAAGCTCTCTCCATGCTAACTTATAGTATATTTGACATGTGAAGCTGGAGGCTAAGTATCAGAAATGGAAAGGGCAGCTCTAAAAGGCACTTTGTTTCTCCACAACTCTTGTATCAATACATAAAACTGTGGCATTTCTTTCAGGCTTCATGTTTATGCATGACTGGGCTTAAGATCTTTGCTGCAGGGTGAGAAGAGCTTATGGTTCAAGTGTCTGTAAATAGTTTCCTGACCGTCCTGTGTGGGAGGACTGGTGGAGGTCGTGAACCCAAAAACAATGTCTAGCTAAACGAAATGTCTTGCCAGTACACCTGATTCACATTAAACCCATTATCTTTGCTCAGCCACTCAGCCTGCATCTATTTTTCATTGCTGTCACATTAGGAGAGGCTATGGATCTTCCGTTTATTGTGAGATATGGGGGCTTATTGAGAATCGCTGTCTTCACTCTTAGGATTATGTGAGGTGGACAGTTATGGAAATCAGTTGGATGACATCTGGAGGATTACACATTCATTTCCAGAGCTTTGCTAGCAGCAAAATTCCATTGGAAATTTGTACAGATCTCCACTAAATGAAACAAATACATCCATGTTCCCCCTCAAATTATAGGAAGCCAGAAGTTAAACCTTCTTCTTTTCTGCACAGTGTGAAGGCCCGATCAACGCTGCATGCAACTTTAATTTGTCTCTAATGTTGATGCGTCCGCAAGCAGTGAATTGATTTAGATCAGCGAACAGACAGTTTCACTAATATACGTACATTATCAGGAATTAATACCCTGTATCAGAGAATCAGACTCAAGTATTCATCCAGACCCTGATACAAAAATCCTTCAACAGTTCTCCCGAGCATTACTGCTCACTCGTATATATTTGATATATGTATTATTTGACTGTGCTATAACGCTACTTCAAGATGTTCTGCTCATAGCTTTCTAGCTGTTCCTTCAGCCGAACTGTAAACTGAAAGAGATCACGCACTTTCATATGATGGTTCCTGAAATCAGCTTCTCCTGAGGGACCAGAAATAAAGAGGAGGTTAAGACTCTAATCCGCCATGATAAGGATGGAGAGGTCAGAGGGAGAGAGAATTTTTCAGAGAGGTCACTCTGAAACGCTGCCCTGTGGAGAGGAGAAAGGCGTTGAACCCACCAAACGGAAAAGCTCCTCTGTGTGCAGAAACAAGCAGGACGGCTGAAAAGAAAACAACAGAGAAAGGGGGGGATGCTGACCTGAGGATCTGACCTCGTCTTTGACAAGGTTATGTTTAAGTCCAAGACCTTTCATTTCTATAAATCTTATATTCACATAAAGCTATAAGTAAGAAGTTCAAGTCAAAAAAGCCTCCTCTGTGTTTCTCAGCGGAACATCTTTGAAAATATGTTGGCTGCAAATATTACAGATTGAAGCACTCAAAGTGTCAAAAACCCCTCTGATTTGAAATGTTTGTAGCTCCCTCACATGTTACAGTGGATTCCTACTGTGATGTCATTTCACAGAGCACATACCTCAGCCAACGACATCACAACCGGAGCAATCAGGACTCGTTTCCAGACCAAACCACAACACAGGGTTGTAATAAATGTCCGTCAGAGAAAAATCATCAATGACTTATAAAACAGATGAAGTGAACGTTCAGTCAGGAGGACTAAATGTTTCTTTTTATTTCTCATGTCATTCTGTCCCTCACACCTCTCACACATGCTCAATCTTATTTTCCTGCTACTGTATCACAGTCTGGGCGGTCAGTTGAGTTGTCAGCTGTTTTCATCACATATCCAATAGCACTGTGACACATCTCCATTGTCAGCCTATCATCTTGCTGCTGCCTCTTTCGACACTAGTGCAGTCACAGTGCCCGTTCTAGACAGGCCTGTTTGGAGTGGGCCTTTACGTGGCCGGTGATATTGCTGGTTGCAGTAGGACAACTCTTCACCTTTTTTTTTTTTTTTTACCTCCGACAAGGGGTTATGTGATTGGTTCGGTTTGTTTGTCTGTTTGTTTGCAGGATTTGCACGAAATTTTCACCAAAGATGGACCCTAGCATATCCTAGAGCTGGTTAAATTTTGGTGATGATCGGGATCAGGATCTGGATACGGGAATTTTTTAAAGGATTCTTTTTAACATTTCTTAGTGAAGCATTGTATATTTACGATAACCATGACGAAATATTTTACTGAATCTGAATAAATTCCAGATTTACTTGAATAAAGGAATTTCTTTAGCTCAAACAGAGAAGTATGCTTGAAATATCGTGTGCATGTGTTATGGATAGAGGACGCAAAATGATCTCCATTGTTCTGTTATTAAAATATTTCTCATGCCCCAACAATTTTTGCTGTAAGTGTTATTTCTATTGTAGCTAGAGATGCAGATATTTTAGGGAATATAATAATCAGACTGGACCAGAAACTGAGAGGTGGGACTGGTGCTGCTGGAATAACAATTATGTCGAGGATTGTTGGGCCTTGGCAGAGGATTGCTCTCTCCGAGCGCTCTTTTGTTCTATATTTATTGATATAGAACATCCCGCATATCAAAATTGCTCCATCATCTGACAATGCACTTCTCTGGACCCCCAGTAATTCAAATTCCAAGTTTAAAGAATATCAGATGAATGGATGTCATGATAGTCGAATTACAGACAGACAGACTCCTGTCTGTCCTGTCGATTCCTCGCATTATACTGTAGTTAGATGTCTTTAAAGATCATAGATTTGGAAACTGTGTTATCTTTGTCCTGTTAGTTTAGTTTGGTCATGTAACTTTAGCATAAGTAGCATATTTAATCTGCTGCTGATGAGTTTTGACTTCAACTTTTGTGTTTTGGATGGACTAATAAAATAAGATATGATAAGATATACTTTTATTGTCCCTGAGGGGAAATTTGTTCTGGACTCCGTCCAACTACAGTTTCACAGAGGATACAACAAGTAGGCATGCAGTGGATTCACTGAAACCAATATATCACACATACACGCTCCACACATAACATTCACACATTAATACACAGCACAAGTACTTCAGTGTCGAGTTTAAATAATGCACAGCTTAGCAGAGTTATTGCACAAGTAATAGTATATCGCACAGATGACATATTGCACATGTGTTGGTGCACATAATGTTGAGTTAACTGAACCTAGGAGCTACTGCTGAGGAGCTAATGGTTCACTTTTAGACAAATCAAGAGCATGTGCAGTGTTTGAACATGTGTTTTTTGGGGTTTTCTTTGTGTCAGATTTGTCTTACACTATATATTAGTCTATTTAATGACTATCTGCAGTATTTTCTCTTACATCCACCTGCTGCTCTGTGATAGCTCTCTTTCTCCCCTGTGTGTGTGTGTGTGTGTGTGTGTGTGTGTGTGTGTGTGTGTGTGTGTGTGTGTGTGTGTGTGAGAGGGGTTAGTGGATACGTCTGAAAACATGAATGAGTTGAAATTTCCTAAACTGTATTGCCTAAACTAAGTGGTAGTGATCGTGAAAAAAGGACATGAAACCTTGTAGTAGTCGAATGTATGTATTCATAACTCTGCCCACACACACACACACACACACACACACACACACACACACACACACACACACGCACACACGCACACGCACACACGCGCACACACACACGCACACACACGCACACGCACACGCACACACACACACACACGAATGAGTGACTAACATTATGCATGTATACTAGTATTGACCGTTTAAATGGAAAACTGTTACTAAAATCTAATGCCAACAAACTGCTGCCATTATTCTATCATTTGTTGAAAAACTGTCTCTTACAACGTTAAAGAAAGTGAAATAAACTTCCTGGTTTTGCACCTTCATCCAGATCTGACTGTAAACCTCATCACGTCTCCCCCATTCCAAGGCGCAGCGCTCTGCAAAATGTCATTGAAACCTGCTAAAGAGACACTTTGAACAAACAAACACACAAACAAACACACAGACAAACAGTAATGAAAACCTTGGCTGAGGTCATAAAAGCCTCATTTGTATGTATAGTGTGACATTTTACAGTTTATGTCTCATAGAGGCCTGAGGTATTGTTTTCACAAAGGCTACCTTCACATTACAAGCCTCATTGTTCAATTCTGATCTTCAGATTAGATTTGGTTATCTAGGCGGTTCACAGTCATAATTACAGTGTGTCTACTGTATCTAGCTCTAATGTATCTGTCCTCCCAAACAGCATGCATAAAAATATACTTGTGAGACAACTCATGTTATTCAAATGGTCACGCTAGTGAGTGTATGCATGATGTTTTGTTCTGGAAGAAGGCAAACACTTTGCATTGTTGTTGTTATCCTCTCTGGTCGCTCAGTGTGTGTGTGTGTGTGCAAAAAGCCACATGAATCCAGATGTGACTGTTCACTTTCATGTCGCATCGCCACGAATCAGGTATAAATCTAATCTAGGACCACATATGGAAGAGAAAAAAAATCAGATTTGTCACATTAAGGCAAAACTAAATTGAGTCGCTTCAGTCTGGTTGCCCAAAACAATGTTATCTTCTGTTTAAAAATACAATTACTGTAGCACATTAGCTTTAGCACCATTATGTATAATATTTCTTTACAAAAAAGTGAGGACAGATGAATTTTCATTAAAATCCTGAATAGCAGCTGATAGGGCTGTTTAGAATGTCCAGTCCAAGAAAGCGACTCACCTCTTAACAGGAGAAAACGTGCTGCCAGAAGGAGCAGCTGATGTTGTGAGGTCTTTTTTTGTTGTTGCTTTCACCAAACAGCTGAGGTCATTTCTGCCTCCAAGAAATGTTTGCTGAATTAAAAGTCAGCCTGCTCCTTGCTCACCTCTCACTAGAATCATCTCACTTACTGTACCACCAAACCCTCAAATTAAATGTAACCTAACTCTGCTGCTCCTCACTGCTAACCCTCACCAACACGCACAATTAACTCTGTGACTCCTATTCTTGTGGGTATATTTGGACCACACATAGCCTCTACACTGTCTAAATCACACTGCACACATGGCCGAGCTCACACACTCACACGCGTGTGGGAGGCTGAGGAGTTTGACTGCACACTGCAGTTCAGGGGGGTCTCAGCGGGAGTGTGAGGAGTTCATTTCGATTTATTAAAAAGAAAAAAAACAAGTGTGTAGAATAAAGGGAGGTGTGCCTTCTGGGACCTATCTTCTTCTTCATTTGCATTAAGGCCTGTACATCAAAACTGATCACTGATGCACTCTTTAAAATATTCAAATGCGACTTGCTACAGGCTCCATCACTGCTTTTATCAAAGGCAGATGGAGGCAGGGAGGGAGCCAGACAGCTCCCTCATTCTGCCGGTCAGCTCGAATGTTCTCCTGCCTGCAGGCATGACGGACTGTCATTCTATAGGGCATCCCTCCCTTATCTCCCAGGATGACACCGTGCTGACAAGCAGCAGCTGAAGTGAGCATGACAGTGGACATGTTGAAGAAGATGTTTCTCCATAAAAGAGGGGCTGCTCGGTCCACGCTGTGGAGGAAAAGTGCTGCTGCGGCACTTCTGCCTCTATGAGGAGGCAGCAGGGACAGAACGACCGTCTCACTGGTGTCTCATCCACAGCATAGTGTTTCTCTGCAGCAGCTAGCCTGTCAAAATATTTAGAACATATTACCATATTACCTCATGGGGCCTGCTGGTTCTCTTTACCACTTTATTTGTACATCTTTATGCTGATTGTGTGTGTGTGTGTGTGTGTGTGTGTGTGTGTGTGTGTGTGTGTGCCAGGTGCTTCTTTTAGCCCTCACATATGCTCAGACTAAAAGCAATGAATGAAATTAAAAGGTAATGCTTCTCCTTTGTTTGTAGGCAGAGTAATCTGGAGTGTGTATCATTAGCACAGATTGGCCATTCATCATGCACCGCTGTAGGTTGAACAGTGTTGTCAAATCGACAAATATCAGGTGAGTAGTGAAGTTAGACTGAAGCCTTTGCTAATGAACATATATTTTGAAAAATAGATGGGCCTGGAATGAATATTATTACAGTCTGAGTGGCGGTTTGGTCATTAATCATGCTGATTAATCAGCGGAAATTAACTTTAAATAGGGAGCTGTATTCTTTGTGGAAGGCTAACTGATTTATCTTATTGCTGGGACTGTTCATGGTAAATTTATCACTAATTGAATCTCTTTTTTTTCTGAGTCTCACAGGGTTTCACTTTAAAAGTCATCATGAAGTTCAATTAATTCTTCCTCTACATCACAGTAAGAGAGGTACAACTTTAGTGGTGGTTTTACCTGAGTAGGTCAGCTGTCGGCACACAAGCACAGTCACTGAAAATGAAAACTTTCAATGGTAAAAGGTGCCTTAAAGGGAAAATTCAAGCAAAAGTCATTTCATTCTTTCATCCTCTCAATCCGATGTCGATGGAAAGTTGCATAAAGTTTCCTGGAGCTTCACATTAAAACAGAGTTGCAGGATTCTCCTAAATGACTGAAGACGTTTTAAAAGGTAGAAAACAATCAAAAACAAACATAAAACGACTCCATGCAGCTTGTAAGTGTGTAACTCAAGTCTCCAGAGGCCCTGAGATCCCAAACACCCTTTTTAAGATAAAATCTTCACTGCAGCCTCGAAGCCTTAGGCTTTAAAGTGATCCACATCTGAAGAAGGTGCACAAGCTCCAACACTTGTACAAGCACCGCTTGACGAGATCAACGAGGAAGAGCTTTGCATATTTTTTCCTCCTCCTTGAAACACGAGAAACGTGAAAGGTTCTCTATGATTTTTTTTGTCCTTTCTGGGCCACTGTAGAAACATGGAGATGCAGAATGGTGGACATGATGGAAAAGGGTTTGACTGTAAATATAACAGACTCATCTAAGGTAAAGAAAACACAATGGTTCTTAGTTTCAGGTGACGATACACCAATGAAAATATAATTATGAATCTTACATTGCAATTCTGCCCCTGAATCCTACAGACTGCACCTTAATATCACTTTACCAAAATGACTAAAGACATATTTTCTCACTATATCATATTTAGGTGACATCATCATAGAGCAACAGTTCTATAATATAGGGGGGAGGTCAGAGTGGACTGATGGGTCTGACTTTAACACCAGAGACTGATGTTCATATCCTGTTTCCAACAAATGTTCCAAGAAAAATCTGCACGAACTCGATCGATCCCGAACTTTAACCACGTGTTCGTTATTGTAACCATGACGATGAAGGTCCCCTAACCTTAACAAAGAAGTCATGGTAACCAAAGTCACCATTTCCCCCTAAAATCTAAAGCTGTGTTTGTGCCCAATGCGAAAAGTTTTGGCAACTTAAAAATAAAATTTTTATGTGAGTAAAACAGGAACTCAGCAGTGAAACAATCTTCACATTTAACTACTTGAAAACCAGACAAATGAGGTGCGGTAGCTAAGCTAACATTACCTGCAGCAGTCTGGTCCTTAGCTGGGTCTTGTCCCTGGTCTCTAGCTTTGCCTTTCTATTTTATTAGCCAGGCATCCATGTTTGTCCGACCACCTGCAAAATCTCATTTTTTTGGTGGAACCAATGGAGAGCACATAGGTGCAAATCCCAATGAGTTCTGAACAAGGCACCGCCTGCCTGGCTCCATTGTCGTGCTGTGATTGGCAGAACTCCATGTGTGGTGGAGCTAGAAACACGCTCCCTCGTGTGGCTGAAAGATGTACTGCAGATATAAGTCTAGTATAATAGTAAAATAGAATCATAACTATTTGATTTGGTAACCCAAAACCCAGTCTTTGGGAACCACTGATGTAGACTGTGAACCACCAACATAAGTGGACATCTGCTCCACGTCCTGAGCTACAGCCACCATGTGTATATGTGGTCGGCTGGTTGCAGCTTCACAATCAGGAGGTGCTTTTATCTGTCACCAACTAACTGCTGCCAAAATAATTGCTCTCCCCACACCAAACCTCACCGACCTAAACAATAAAGGCATAGCACGCATGGCAACATCAATAGCTCACGACATCACTCACCCACTCAACCACCACCTCACCCTAATGCCCCCTGGACTCCGGTACAGAGCGTTGAAGAGCAGAAAGGCTTTGAGAAAAGCCTGATCCCTGCGGTTATGGCCGCCTTAAACATCAGGCCCCGATAAACAGGCCTGCTCTGCTGTCTGTCAATTCATGTTACCACTGTTTTGTTGTGTTGCTGTCATTGTGTGCTGTTGATCTGTGATCAGACATGTGTTGTGCTGTGGAAAAGAATTTCCCATTCGGGACAATAAAGTCTGAGTCGAAGTCGAAGTCATGGTTCTACTTCTTTGATAAATGTTCGAAGCTAAATGTTAAATTGAACAGATTATTTCATCTCTCAGGCTTTGCAGATATTTTTAAACGTCCCGTTGAGAGCTGTGCTCACCTTGGGTTTAGTGTGCTGCACCTCAGGATGGCACTTTGAGCAGCGGGGCTGCAGTTATATAAGTTTAATTGAGGTAGTACAGTATTGATTTCTAATCTCTTTTCCTCTGTTTCCCCTCACAGCTTCTTGGCTTCAGGCTTTTGACCAGCCAGTAACACTCACAGGCTTTTAATGTGCAAAGAGCTGTGTATCATTGCTAATGACCTAACTAATTATCTGCACAATAAACATTATCTGGTCATTTTTTTTACCTTTTACAGATGGACACTGACTTAGCATGCAGCTGATATCTGAAGATGTTTAAGGTCTGGGAGAAATCGCTGAAACACTGAAGGACTAATGAAAGAAAAACGTAACCCTTGAATGTGAATGTTAGTCAGCGTGGTGCTGAACCCACATTATTATAAGGAATTTGAACAATACAGCCATGACAAATTATGTAAAAACACTTTATCGATGTTGACTCTGTCTCAATTACAGGCTGTATAGACAGCATACAGTATATTGTTAGCATTTAGCAGCCTCTGCTGGATCACATTAACACGTGAAGGTGCGATTTGTTCTCTGTGATAAAACACGATTCCTGTAAAATAAATCAATTATAATCAAGACGTGTTTATCCTGAACAAATATTATTCAAACAAGGTTTTTATTGGTTTCAACCAAACACATTGGAAAGAAAAATTTACATATAGTATTTTATGGAAATGATAAATGAGCCCCATTAAACATAAGAGTGTGTGCATATCAGGAGCAGGAGGGCTTCAACATTCAGCATGTGTGTGTGGAGGGGGTGTATTGATGGAGGTGAGGTGGGTGTGGGGGGTGGTGATGGGACATTTGCCAGTAGCGATGGTGGAGACGGCTCATTCTACTGCCCTTTATAAACAGATATGAGGTAATAGTGCTGCAATGACGACCCTTCTTTGTGTCGTCTTGATTGATTTACAGTGAAGAAAACAATGGCGGCTTGAATCCACATTTCCACTGTGTAGCACCGGCTCAGCTCGACTCGCCTTGGTATCAGGTTATTTTCTGCAGGTCGTTTTCCATTACAGGATGGAACCTCCTTAGGGTCGATGGACCTGAAGTGGCGTAGTCGTCAACGCGACACACACCTCTGGTCCACCTCTCATGACCTCATCAGCTGTTTAAGACAGGAAAGTCTGCACCTCCTCAAGATAGTGGCTGCAATAAAATAAAAGAAGTGATGGCCGCTAAAGCAGCTTGGCTGTTTGTGGAGGCCATTGATTTATGCTGTGCAGGATATTACATGTGTGTTGACCAATCAGTGGTCTGCAACGTTTCACGTGACTTTTTAGTACCTGCTCAGCTCGCTTGGAAGTGGTACGGAGGAGGTACTAAAAAAGTAGAACCAGGTACCAGGTACTTTTTACCTAATGGAAAACTAAAACAGGTGAGTCGAGCCGGTTCTACGTAGTGGTCTTAACACTGCTTCCGTATGGTTTTGATAGCATGACGGCATTCCATAAGCAAAAGAACCGTGATGTGTAACACAGCAGTGTTGGTGTCTAGTGAGCCATTTTACATACGTGTCAAGCAGCAGTATGATATAATAACATGACAACAACAATCATTTACTTTCCCTCTTTCATGATGGTTGATCTGGTTTTCTGTCTGAAGCTCAAATTGTCACACCCTGTCCTGTCCTGCCACCTTTCCAGCTCACTCCCTTTATACAGACGTTGCTTCGGTGTAATTTATCTACAACTCAAACTTTTATTACCCTCGGGTCCAAACCAGTATGCACTCAATGAAAATGTGTTTGTTACATATTCTTCACAGTAAATGAATCATTCCATCACTTTCCATGTAGTGAACATTAAACACACATTACATATAACATCCTTGTCTGTTTTGAGTGGACTAACCTGTTCAGCGTGACGTTTGAACATTCAGAGGATGGTTATTCTCTCTTTTATGGGTCTGTTGACAAAATGATCAAGACTTTAATTTATGCCTATAATATCATAGAAAATAATTGACCTTCAGTGTGAAATGAGAAGTGTAGGGGGCAGCCATTCATCAAATTCAAGTGAAGGACATACTGTATTTCCCCAAGTCTCTTTAGTCTGGGGAGCCTGTGGTTTAATTAACTTCTTCCTGTGATGTTTGATTGAGTAAAAATAGTCTCTGTGAAAGTTATGGCCAAACATAATTAGTTTAACAGCCAATAAAAAGACCACAGAAAGAAGAACAGTGTAAAATCAAAAACAAGCACAGACAGTTTAGACACTATAGGTGCATCTCAAAATCTTTAAAAACATTCTTGGTAAGAGATCATCAAGGAATGAAATGTTCTACTATATATATATATATCATCATTTCCATGTTTACTTATTGTGCATCCTGCTGGTTTTAATTCTCCAGCTTGTCAGTGGAACTCTGTTCAGCAGTCAACTCTCTCATGATTCTAAAGTTTCAGAGCCTCTATAACCAGCACACGAATGCAGCATTGGTCAGGAGTACACTTTTCAAACAAGTGTGCATTTATGAATACATTACACTCAGTTGATTGTGAGGAGCATAAAAAGATTTATAAAAGTTACTAGTTCGATATTTTTTGTTCTGATATGTGACACATATTTTTTAGACATAATACAACCATTTCTATGTGTTCAGTTTAGCAGTGCATCCATTCATTAAAGCATTCAAATAAGCTTTAGTCACACACAAGCGTTTAACATTAGAAGATGCCGTTTCGAATTAGAGCCTTTTTTGATTTACACAAAATGGTGAATCATCCTTTTTGAAGAAAAATGTAAAAATATTCTGTCTGATTCTCCGCCTGCATGCCCATGGTATGGTCAGGCTTTTGAAGCAGACTGAGATTTCTATTTGTACATCCAAAAGGGATGAAGTGGCTCAGCGCTGAAAACCAGAGAGCCTTACTGGCCAACTGCAGTCTGCCTGCATCTGAAGCTATTCCACTGGGTACTGCAATCATAGCTGCAAACCATGAAATCAGGCCCAGGAAATGTGGTGGTGGTGGGGGTTGGGGGTGGGGGTGGAGGAGAACCAGAGTATCTGTATCTTGCAGTTCCTCTCTTAAGAGGTCAGTTGCATAATACGATCAATGCTCTAATTCAGTCCACCAGTTTCTTACATGGCAGACCAGGTTGGCCTGGGCACAAACTTGTGGAATATCCTGATTTCAGTTTTAACGGCAGCTATGAGACTGAGCAAATATACTACAATATAAGCTGTGTGCCAATTCAGGGGCCGCATCCTTCGAAGGACCCGGTCTACGAGGTCCTGTCCTTTGTTGACCTGCATTGAACGCTGTTAAATGAGACGGTCTGGTCTACAGAGAATCTCACTAGCACTTCCTGTTTTTGCCCTTACGTCACCTGTCGTCAGTAGGAGTTGACTAGTAGTAGTAAAAGTTGTGGTAAAAAACGTGTAGTACAAGTAGTTATAACAATAGTTGTGGTAGAAAAATATGTATTTGGAGGTCAACAAGAAATGGAGCCAGAAATGTTAATTTTACTTTTTTGTTGACCGTAATTACCGGTGCACAATGAATCTTTGGACAGGGTGGGCTGCGAAGGATCCATCAAGTGGATCCTTTATGGCCCAGGAAAAGGAGCCTGTATTTGGGGGCCGCATTTGAAGGAGTCTCTGAATCAGGCCTATAATCTCGCCACTGTGATGTATGAGGTCTGCAAAAGCAGCCTTTGGAGGATGCAGCCCCTGAATTGGGGCACAGCTTTAGAGTAGTGGACAACTCCAGTAGGATGATGAAATATTACACACTATCAAACTTGATACTGAAAGAAGATGAACCATAGATTCTCTATTACCACGACAATGCTTTACAAGCTGCACCAGCTGCATGAAATGTTATACTTCCTGTCTCCTTAGTGGGTGTGGTCATTTCTCCCACCCACAAAAACACATTACTAAGGACTATTGCTTCTCCATGTCAAAACAACACAACATTAGATATAGTCAAAAACATAGGGTTAACACCTGTTAGTTTTTATCTGCTAGCTAAATATGCCCACTAACGATCTCCAGATCTCCTCAGAGTGTTGCTGGGACAGCTCTGGAAGAAAGTAAAAAAAAAGAAAAGTGATTCAATCTTAAAAATGCCATTTCCAGGTTCCAAGTTCCAGGTGGAGAGTTAACACTGTGGTGTGTCTAAGTTCCAGGTAGTGAGTTAACACTGTGGTGCGTTTAAGATCCAGGTGGAGAGTTAACAGTGTGGTGTGTTTAGGTTGCAGGTAGAGAGTTAACACTGTGGTGTCTTTACGTTCCAGGTAGGCTGATGCATCACGGGTCAAGTCTTCATCAGTAGTGTCTTCATTAGTAGTGCATTGCTGTTGTCCTTCATCAGATGACCAGTCATCTTGTATATCTGCTATGGAACCCTGCAGTCCATCAGATGACCTATCACCTTGTATATCTACTGTGGAAGCCTGGACTCCATCAGACGATATACCAGACCAGTCATCTGGTATATCTATGATGAAATGCTTCACTCCATCTGAAGAGTCGACACCTGGTTTATCCACAATGAAATCCTTCACTCCATCAGAAGAGACATCTGGACATCTATTTGAGCGGAGACTCTCTTCTGCCTTAGTTTTCCAGGGCTCCCTCATGTAAGTTTGGGAGATGGCCAAACTGGATAAAGAATGAAACAGTTAGTCAATCAGTAAAACCATCAGTTGGTCCAACCGTATGTGACGTCTACTAGCAGACATACTAATACTTACTAGGCTGGATACGTGGTCAGGTGCTCCATTGTTATAAATGGCCGCTGTAGAGCTTGATGGGCAGAGATTCTCTGATCACCATCAAGATGCAGCAGCCATTTGAGGAGGTCCACAAACAGCAGGCAGTCCACATATTCAGCCATCTCCCACATCGGATAGACCTGGATTTAGAAACGGATTCATTTCATTTGTTCTGGTCCCTACTTCTCAGAGACAGGTAATTACAACATGCTGATTCAGTCTTAACACATACAGTACAAGAGAGAGTGCTAACATAAACCAGGTCGTCCAGAGAGGTGAGCCGGTCTGAGAAGCGCCTCCATTGTTGAGTTGGCCTCCTGTTAGCGGCTGTGTATTCCTCTGGGGTCTAAAGAGACAAAATGTGTGTGAGAACCATTTTAAAGGAGTTTAAATAAAACAATTCAATCAATTCAACCTAATGAGAAGATGAATAACGTACCATTAACCTCCATGTAGACCCATGTGCAGCTTTTCTTTCAATGAAAAAGTGTTTGGTGTATTTCGCACCATGGAGCACATGGTCGGCCGGCTGACCCAGAAGCTCAACGATGCGCTTCATCTGTAAACAACAAATAGAGTCACATCAGTTGACAGTCTGCACAAAGTCTCCACTAGGTTATGTACATTTCTCTGAGGAAGCTGACCTACCATCCGATATTCACAGTGGTAGGGGAACAGGTTGTCAGCCAGGTAGAGATGGGCCAGGACACATCCGACTCCCCACACATCAATTGCCTCGTTGAAGGGCAGGCCAAGGACAATTTCTGGAGCCCTGAGGGAAGACGAGAACCAAAGATGAGAAACAATTGACAAGCTTTGTAGACCAAGAGAACGGCATGGATATGTTTAAAAGAATGACATCAGCGCTCTTAAACTAACGAATTAGCCTTGCGGGATGAAGATACCTGTATCCAATTGGCTGAATAATCATCCCAGGCTGGATTTCAGCGAGTGTAGTGGCAAGGCCAAAGTCAATTAACTTGACCCTGAATGGCTGCTCCTTCTCATTGACCAACATGATGTTGTCAGGTTTTAGATCAGCATGCAGGATATGACCACTCTCCAGGGCATCCAGAGCCACCAGCAGCTGCAGGGACCCATTCATACCATATATCTATAGGCCCCTGCACTAAGACAAATACACAAACCTGAATTTGATCAGTTTCGTATTTTTGAGCAATAGAAATACACGTAACAGATTATCATTCAAGAATTTTATTTGGTCAGTGCAAAAAACGGCATGAATTTATTCAGTAGTGCAAACAACGCAAACAGTGCAAAATAGTATTTTGTCATTCTTTACAATAAAAATAAAATAAAACAAATCTTATTAAATTACTTTTTTTACTGTAAGACAGTGCAGTTGGCTTTGTATATATTGTCTCCCACATATTCCAGTCATTGATCTTCTTGTTCTCATTCTGTTCTGTATTTTTGCAATCTTTTCCTTTTTGCCACCGGACTTCACTCAGACATGTTTTTGAAACTCGCGTCTCAGGCGTATCGTAGCAACACTGACAGCGCTTGCTATTGGTCAATGAGAGCAGCATTCTCGTAGTGTCTCATTGGTGAAGGAGAAGCACATTCCAGGCAGGCAGAGACAGACACACGGTTTCATTATAATAAAAATCGCTCTGACATTGATTTTCAAAAATACGTAATAAAGTGTGTCCCTTATCCGTTCAATAAGGGAAACGTCTTTTAGATACGTGACGGTTGGCAACCCTAGAGTAAACACTGTGGTGTGTTTACGTTCCAGGTAGAGAGTTAACACTGTGGTGTGTTTAAGTTCCAGGTAGAGAGTTAACACTGTGGTGTGTTTAAGTTCCAGGTAGAGAGTTAACACTGTTGTGGTGTGTTTAAGTTCCAGGTAGAGAGTTAACACTGTGGTGTGTTTAAGTTCCAGGTAGAGAGTTAACACTGTGGTGTGTTTAGGTTCCAGGTAGAGAGTTAACACTGTTGTGGTGTGTTTAAGTTCCAGGTAGAGAGTTAACACTGTGGTGAGCAGAGATGCCCATTATATGGTCAGGCTTTGGAAGCAGATTGAGATTTCTATTTGTACATCCAAAAGGGACGATGTGGCTCTGAGGAGCGCTGAATTGGGATAAATAAATAATGGGATTCTTCCATTATTACTTCATCTTAAGGCTTCATGTTGTAGCTCTGCCCCTTCTGGCAAACATATCCCTTTCATTGTCAATCATGAAACTCAGTCATGAAACTCAGCTGTTACCAATAAATCTCTTCACCTGAGGAATGGTCCAATCAGGTGTTTTTGAGCATTCCCAGTCTTTCGTTGACCCTGTCCCAACTTTTTTGAGATATGTTGCATTCATGAAATTCAGAATAAGCATATATTTACAAAAACCCATCAAGCTGATGAGGTACAACTTTTCATATATTGTCCTTGTGCTGTTTCATAATTGTATGAAATGTCAAAAAGGATCTGGACATTATCACAATCTGTTTTATTAATGTTTTACAGAGCAACCCTATGTTTATTGTAATCTGGTTTTTCATTTAACTTGACTGATCAGTCAGGTGGGCGGCGATTGAGCCTACTTGCTGCTGCTTCTGCCAGATTGCCAGCTCCTGCATGCTGTGGCTCCCCGCCTGCCTCTCAATGAAAATGAAAGATTACCAGGCGGCTGTCGTTTCTTGTCTAAAAAGCCCTCAAAGCTGCAATCTGCTTCATTCTGGCGTCTGCTGGCTGCAGAACTGTTTAGTCTGCTGGACGGGTGCTGCTCTAAGGGGGATCGCCCATCAACACGACTCATCCCCTGCTGAGCCGCCACACCCGATGAAACCATCTTCCAAGTTATTCACATCCCTCTGACGGGATAAATGGCAGCTCCGAAGTGCAACAAGCATGAATCACAACTTGACTGTGACCATGGCAACCGAGTTAGGGAGAGCGGAGCAGGGTTTGCTGTCATAATGTGGACAGGCAGAGAGACAACAGAGTGGGAGAGTGGAGGGAGGAATAATGCAGCTGGGGACTTCTTTCATTTCAAAACCAGAGTTTGTGTAGGCTGACACACACGCTCACACACTGACACACAAAACACACTGCTGATGACCTGAATTTCACCCCTCGTTGAAATATCCCCCTCTGCAGAATTATTTCTTCTGCGACAAATCCATACGTGCCAGCTGATGTAACACATCTCAGCAGTTTAAAAAGTTACTAAGCAACTTTCACCTCGTCTACAAACTCATGGTTTAGTGCTGTTTCCAGTCACTGTGTCGTTTCACTGAAAACTCCTCATCGTCAGCTTCCTCGGTCCCATTTAACTAACATTACTGCTCTGGCACACTTGTAAGGTCAAAAGGACTTGAGGGTAAAAGTTCAGCAAAGCACCACAGCCAAAAGTTTGTAACAACAGCCTTATCTAAGAACTCTTTTGATGTTCAGAATGAGACACATTTTAGGAGAGCATCGCTCTGGGACCAGCTCTATGAAATTGACATTAATGAGAGTTGAGCTACAGGAGGAGGATGGTGCCTCTCAACTAATTCTGACGCCTTCGTCCAGGATGCAGTTTCAGACTGACTGTGTTGGCCTCTGAAAGTCAACCTTTTTAAGCACAATACTGTTGACCAGCTGGAAGATGGTGACTCTGTTAGGTCAGAGTTAAATAGCCATATTAACCTGACATTTGGTATGAACACTCATGTTAGTCAGAGAGTTATAACATCTGCATCCAAGGAGGCTGTTTCACCTTTTTGTCAGCAGGATCACAAAATAAACTACTAGTTTGATTTTTTTTTTTACAAAACTAGTTGGAAGAGTGCAGAAGAAATCATTTAAGTTTGGAGCGGCTCAGAATCGCAGGTCAAATATATAAATAATTTATCATTTTGAATGAGTAGCTGGCTTGAAAGAGCAGTGGTGGTCGAGCGAGGTAGACGGTAAGTGAAGAGAGAGAGCAGCATTAAGTGATAACAAAGCAGCAAATCAGAGGAATACATTTTCTGATTGTTTTTCAAACAAACACACACACACAAACACACACAGACACACACACACACACACACACACACACACACACACACACACACACACACACACACACACACACACACACCTCCAGCGTTTTTTCAGATTACAAAATCAAACAGTTTATTTCCTGCCAACGTCATCATTCAAATTCAAGCAATCAGGAAATCGTTTCCAGACCAAGCCACAACAAAGGTTCTAATAATTATTCATCACATATATTATGTCTTTATTATTTTATAAAACAACTATACTGTTAAATATTTATTCACATCAAAAGGAATGATTTATTTACTTACTGTGAACAAGTATCCATACAAAGAGCAGAAGTCCAATTTGAAAGAACAGCCATTAAAATGAAAATTCTAATCACATATATTGATATTTTTAATAAGAAACACAATGATACACATAAATAATACATATTCATTAACATTAGTCAAATAAATATGCTTGATTTTTTTTGATTGATACCATAGATTATTATTTATTGAGAAATTCACAAAAATGTTAGAATATCCCCTGTTTTACAATGTTAACATAGAAAGAAAAATGCTGGATCTGTACCTGGATCTGGTTTTTGTGCTTGTCGACCCTTCCCACCACAAAATCCGCTGTTAAACAGCAGGCTCCTACAAACAGGCCCGAGTGTGTTTAGCTGTCTGTCAATTCATGTTACCACTGTTTTGTTGTGTTGCTGGCACTGTGTGCTGTTGATCTGTGATCAGACTCGTGTTGTGCTGTGGAGAAGAATTTCCCATTCGGGACAATAAAGTCTAAGTCTCAACTTTTTGAGATATCCTGTACACAGACAGGCAGACAGGCAGAGAGGCAGGCAGACTGATAATAATGGGTGATCACATAACTCTCAGCTCATATAAAGAAAGCAAATGAGCTGAGTAACATTAAAAACATCACCTGATGCCAAAGAGATGCACCTAACCCATAGATTCAATGCAGTGACTGCTGCTATAACTATCATATGACAGAGTTTAGACACAGCTTTATTAGGATAGACTCTCAGTGATGAAAGTTTTTTTAAAATTTTTTTTCCCACACTTTGGATAAAACCGACCAGCAGAATATAAGCAAACCTCCCCCTGCACCAGGAATGATGTCAGCCCTTTCCCCTTGTCTCATTGGTGATCATATTAATATGCATAGCCATAGAATAATCTGCAAGACATAACTTGATGAAGCTCTACCTGCTGTGACACCATGCAGCTAATACTCCCTGTCAGTTTCACATCCCTGCAAGTAACCCCCCACCCCCACACTGGACTATCATTTGGTTTCAATTTCTGCACCAATCTCTCTCAGCATTATGCAAGCCCTGCTGCTCACTTAGCCAAGACCATCCCAGAGAGCTTTGCTTTAACGAGATAATCATACTGACGATCAGATTGACATTTCAGACGCTCTCTCCACTCATCCCATCAATAGGGAATGCTACTTCTATAACTAGATCCATATTAGACTTGGCAGATTATCTTTAGAGCAATTCACACTTCATTGTGAAGTACTTACAGGCGACTTTTGCATTCAACTTTGCAGCCTTTTCTCAGACTAAGATTAACGCACATATAATTTGAATTCAATTAATTTCTCCTCTTTTAATCCCACTGAGTGCCAGAGAGACAGAGATCCTCCATTACTCTCCCTTATTGTCAGTTCCTGGGTGGTGACGGCTTAGGAAGCAAATCCAATTATTTGACTTAATATTCACTTTAGTGTGCTGGGGATCCTGTCTGGGTGTCCTTGATTGTGGTCATTTTGAGAAAAGCTGGTGGAAAGAATCAATTCTTTTTGTTTTTGTGGCCGGGCTGTACTTGAAAGAGAAGTGGCAGCAGCAGAAGAAGAGTCTCAGCACCGACAATGTGACACTGTGATTTACTTTATTTATTGTCTACTGGTGGAGTACACAAACAGAAATTTCAAGGCAATCTTTACAGGTTTTTCTTAGTTCGGCAACTAGAGAGCAGCTACAGGAAGCACTAAAGGAGACCAGAGTAGATAAGTGCAGTAGGATTCTGTTTCTGTTGTGATGAGATTCTGGATGGATTCAATTCATAATGCACTTATGGAAACCATATAAAATAGAGCAACCCTTTGAGGTCTGAGGGCTTTTTCTCAATTTCTACGTATCCTCCTAAATTTCCCTTTTTAAGGCACATGCATACAACATAACACCAAAGTGTTGTGTGTCAGAATTTACAGCCAAATAAAATAAGGTGCCCATAGAACAATATACTGTATATATAGAGACACTTCGGCTGCAAACCTGAACAGCTGAACTCTAAACACACCTTTGGTTTGATTTGACTGGTTACCTCGGCCAACGGGGTATTCTGATTGGTATCTTTTGTTTGCTTGTGTGTGTTTGTAAGCAGGATGACTCAAACTGTTCTGAATGGGTTTCAGGTGGAAAGGCCCTGAAGGGAACAGGTGATTACATTTTGGGATTATCCGGCATGTGAGTGCAGCAAATTTCGATTATAGGATGTTGTTATAATTCCACTATCCATGATTCAATCTGCCATAAACTTCACATGTATGATAAAGGCTCAATTATACCCCATTTACATAAGATAAAAAAAGGTTTGTCCTTTTCAAATTGTGTATCCGTCAGTGCCCACATACTTCCATGTGTCTTTTACACTGGTATTGATAAATCCACAAAATGGCAGTGAAGAGTCAAATAATATGGATCCTTATTTCTATTTTTATTTTTTTTACAAATCTTAGCAACGCCATGACCCACTCTACTCTGCCTCTGATTGGCTTAGTATGGTGATGCCGTTTCTTATATGAGTTAAGTGCACATAATGATTTTTGGTCTGGTTCTCACAGGAGCAGCTGAAGATGTTTCTTGGTTCTCACCTTCTGCTCTGCATGAAGCAGACATGTTTTAGGTCTCTGTCATCACTTGCAGCCACTTGAATTTGAATGACAGGTAATGTCCTCCACATTCTCAACAGTCTCCATGCAGACCATCTAATATAGTGAAACTTCCCTTTAACAAAGACAGTGTTATTCTCACCACATATCTTCTTTAACCGTTCTGTTCTTTTTACACCTCTTCTGTAAATAAAAGCTTAGTATCTTTTCAGTGGAGCCAGTGAATGTCTCTCAGTACAGGACCATGTGATCAGCTGATTTAGCACAGTTTTCAAGGATAGTCGGTTCTACACCTGCCCCTTAAAGAAAGTGCTTGGCGATAACTTTTGATGTGATTTGGTGCCGTACGAATAAAGCTGACTTGACTAGAAAATTTACTTCCAGGCTTCTCTCCTCCTCAACTCATGTAGCCACATATCATTGGTATCTATGAGTGTGTGCAATTTGTTGTGGATCAACATATAAATCCAGATCCACCAGTTTGAAATGTTACAAATCCAGTAACCTTAAGCTATGGCTACAGGACTGTGAGTTAGATTTTGGTTAAGGCTTGATTGAATTAAAGCGGACTGTTGGGTCTTGGCATATGAACTCTATTGAGTGCCATTCTAGTTGTTGTTGTTGTTGCTGTACTTCTCTGTGTATTTCTTCCTCTCTCTTTCTCTCCAAGCTCTTAACCCATCCAGTCAAGGCTGAGGGCTGCCCATAGGTCTGCTCAGAAGTTTCTGTCTGCTAAAAGGCAGTTTTTCTCAGCACTGTTGCCAGGTGATTGCTCAGGGGGGATTGTTTGGTCTGCAACATAAAGGGTACCTTCTAGATCTGTTCTTTTGGAACGTGACATGAGACAACCTTTGTTGTGATTTTGTTCCTATAAAAATAAAGTTGGACTTGACTTTCTAGTGGTAAAGTGTGTACGCCACACTTAACGTGTTGATATGCCCTCCATAAAGTACACAATTTATAAGGAGTGACACTGGGCTAGTGAGTAGAAAGTGGCCTGGGAAAGAGCCCATAAATGATGCTGCATCTTACCACACCACTGCATCAGCTTAGCTGTCAGCCATGATGGAGGCCACTTGGTTAAAACCTGTCAGGAAGTAGTGTACCTGCAGCCAGTAGTTGACCCACAGTGATCTCTGGTATTACTCCACACTGGCAGCATGTCAGCTCAGGATTGTTATCAAGCCCCACAGCCACCCACATCCATATACTTTGAGCAGCAAGTCAAACTCGGCTCGTACCCCAGACAGCTTATTGACAGTAACAGCAGCTCGCTTCCATTAGCTGATATCAGCCACTCGAGTGGCTGTTTGGCTGCTGAAGTTTGAGCAATCAGATTGTGGCGACACAGCCATTTCCTGAAGCTGATTTGTCGGAGCATGAATCTGTTTGCTGTGCATGGTGTCAGGAGATTACAGACACTCCCAGACTGACGTGGGCAGCCACCCTTTTAATAGCTCACAGGCCATTAATTTATTTACACAGATAAAATGCTCAGACAGCTCGTTCAATCATACATAGAGAAGAACAAATAAATATGCATGCAGTCATTCACACACATTACATGTGTTGAGTGAGCAATTCTAATTATTTGGAAGGAGAACTATCAACATCTAAACCATTTTTATTGAAATCACAACATGTGAAATAAAGCTGTACATATATTTAAACATTTTAATGCTTTCTAACATGTCATGGCTTTAATGTTTATATAAGTACAGTAACAGATAGACATTAGTAAAAGGATGAGTCTGAATCTCACTGTTATAAATGTTAAAAAGTCATAAAAAAAGGGCAGAAGTTAGTGATTAATCTGAAGTTTTACATGTTAGTTAGTTGGTTAGACAATAATAATAGTTAATAATGGATAGAAAATATTTTTTATAATACATCTGCAGTTATAAATGTACTTATTATAACTTATTATATAGACTCATTATTTTCTCACCATCTAAAAACCCAACAGCAAAGGTTACTCAGTTATTGTGGTTACATAAAGGTTTTTTTTTGGAACAGCTGATCAAGTCTGTTGTTCTCTGTGTTAATCAGCTATCAATAAATAATATGGATCATGTGCCCTCTCTGGCACTTTTCCAGTAGGTCACATGTCAAATTAACCTTTACAACCCAGATATTTGAGTAATTAATTATTGAAACCTAACCCTAACCCTTTCAATTAACATTAAACAATTCTTTGTAAATTTCCCCACTGTGGGACTAATAAAGGGATATCTTATCTTATCTTATCTTATCTTATCTTTATAACTTATACAATATTTTAATAATGATTCACTTGTAAGAAATTCAATATCTTTTAAGAATAAAATTGATCTCTTGGAAATAACTACAGAACTTCTCAGTGAATGTCTTTGAAAGCAGTCTTATTTCTTTAATGTGACTGCATGATGTAAAAGTAACTTGTTGTTAAAGTACATCCAGTGTGTAAAAGATGCTACAGACATTCTAGCAGCTCTGTGATGTCGTACTTTGGCAGAGCTATAAACTAAATGCTAACATCGGCATGCTAACATGCTTACAGGGGCACTTTTAATATGCTTATGTTTAGCAGAGAATGATTAGCATGTTAGCCTCCTTAGTTTAGAATATTAGCATCATTAGAGGCTTATGGGATGTCGGTATTTAAATCAAAGTAGTGAACAAATGACAGATTTCCCCTGATGAGGGCGCTACATGAAAAATAATGGGATCACGTTAATTTATTGCAACTCATCCTGAGGGGAACATGAATGTCTGAACATAATTTCATGACAATTCATCCAATAGCTGTTAATGTGAAAACGTATTTGGGCAGTAAATATCTTTTTGTTGTGAAGGCAGAACTAGTGACCAACATTTGTTCTTGTTCTCTTCTTCTTAAATCATCACAAATAACTCATAGATTAAAAGAACACAAAACTCTCCAAACTGTCTGACTGTGATCACAGGCAGTATGGTGTCTGTGTGGTTCATAAGATCTCTTTGTCTGAATCTTGGCCCTGGTCCTGAGTGTGGGATCTGTGTGTTCTGGCTGTGTGTTGTTTTTTTTTACAACACTAAAAGGTGCTGCATGTTTCATGCTTCATGTGGTCAGAAGAATACCAGTCTTTGTATGAGACACTCTTTAGAAGCCATATGGTCTGAGATGAAACACAACGAGACCAAAGAGGTTTATTGACATGTAAACAAAATATATATGATCATAATCAGATGAAAAGACTAAAACCAGCAACGTGTTAGTCTGTCTTTCAGGTCATGTATTTAGTCCTGTGTCAATCCCCTCATTAGTTTTTATCATATTTAGTCACATTATCCTGTTTTTTAGTCCAGTTATAGTCGACTAAAAGTCGGGGTATTCTAGTCAAAGACCACCGGAAGTATTTTAGTTTTGTTTTAGGTTATTATCAGTTAATCAAGTCGAGCCAAAAACTTTCATCTGAAACATTTATTTTACTCTTATTTGACTTATTTCACATCAAATTTATCTGATAAAAACTGATATGAATGGTTAAAAAATGCAGCTTTGCAGAAAGTGTCTGGTCTGATGATGTCAGTTTAAGGAATACATCCAGACATGGAACATGTTCTGATTGGCTGATTTATTTTCAATCCATTTACATGGGTTGAACCCATACTTCTTACCATTTAAAGTTTGGCATCAGGTTGAGATGGTTTCGGCCCCAAGACCTCTAATCATTGGCTTTACCAGATAAAACTGTGAGACTCTGAGCTCCAGCTATCCTGAGGGAAACTTTGGAGCTGGTTCTATTAGTTTTTGGCCCCTAAAACCAGGTCGGACCAGCGATTTACACATCAGGAGAGCTGCAGGCCTCCACCAGGGTGTCCTCGGGCTTCATCCTCTCCAGGTATAGTTCACCATCTTTCGTGTCCCATCGCTTTTTTCATCAATGATATTGCTTATTGATTAAGTCTCAGTTAGTATTTAATGACATCTCATTTTGTTGTCGTCATGGAATAAATGCTGAGGAACATCTTTCATCATAGTTGTCGGTAACAAAATGAGCTCTACTTTCAGGACCTCCTGGTTTCTCTACGCTGTGGCTTTCAGCCAAAAGCTGTTTGGTTCCTACTTATGATCTATGTCTTCACAAACAGCTCACAAATATATTGTTTAATTCAGAAGATGCTTCCCTAAAACAACTACCTACTGTCACTCAAACAGGGTTAAATGGTGCATCTGTTCACAACTCTTTATAGCTGTGCATTAACTAGAATGGACATACAGTGATTAAGTTGACTAATCAATTAAATGTTATAACACTCACTAATTGGCAACAGAAATAAATAAAATATTAAAAAAAAAAAAAAATTATTATTCTATTAATGCACATGTGTGAGTATTCCAGTAGAACCAGTGGGTCCAGTAGGTCCAGTAGGTGTCACCTTTGTGCTTTGGGTCACTTACTGTACATTATAGTCAGAGCTTTGACTCAGAGAGCAGACACAAATAGTTGTGACCTATGTGCTAGATGGACACTCCCTTGTTATAATTGTGAAATGTTTGGCTGTAAGGAGCTTTGCAGACAATGTTTATGGATTTTTGCATGTATCAAGTTGAAGAACATTAATGACAATATTATATAATAAATATTTCATCAAAGACAAGAGGGCAAATCAGACTCTGATATTCCACCAAATGCTGAGCGGTGCTGCAGCCAGCATGAGTTATTAGTCTGTCCCTGCAGTGACTTTAAGTTTAGTCTTAGCCATACGTACACATTCTATATATCGACTTTATTTTCATCCTCCGGGTCAGATGTTGCTATCAGGTTAGGTTAGTCTAGTAATTTAAATCAGTCATCAGGAACATCCCTTGCTCTACTGGTGATTTACTAGCCTGATAATCAGACTGGGTTACCATTATGTTTCACTTCAACCAGGCAGCAAACAATGTAGGAGGAAGATACATCCATTCTTAATACTGTCTACAAAGGTATGACCACATGAACAAGACTCATCCAGATCAGACTGGTGAAGTCTGGATGCTATGGCTGTTGCCAGCTTCTTAACAGGATCAGATGTTTTAGATTGAACCCCAAACTTAAGTCATTGTGAAATACAAATGTCTAATCTCAGTCTAATTAAAGACTGCTGATATAACTATAATTCTACAGGAGAACATGCATGTTATTGATAAATCACTATGTTGGTGTAATTATCACTATTTAATTTTAGAGTTACCGATAATTTTACATACATACAGTATAAAGAAAAAAAACTACTTTTGTGAAAAGAACAATGCAAATTGTAGTTTTAGGGGAAAAACGCAAAGATTTTGATTCTGATCAGTGGAGCCAGATTAAATTGAATTTATTTCTACATTAAAATAAGAATCACAGTTACTGATCTTTAAAAAAAAAGTACAACTTTGATTAAAGCTGAGAGATTTCAGTGGGGATCTCCTATTCAACAGTGATCCAGTGACGTCCAGCCATGACAGCAGCGACACATGAAGACGCAGCAACAGGTAACTTCAAACCTTTTTTTTGTTTTAATTCAATTATTTTTCTGCTATATTGTATTTTCATGGGGTGTGTTGACAGTAAGACAAATAATCCTTCAAGGTGATCCCAGGCTATTTATGTCTTTCAACATCAAACAGATGAATGTGGACGCCAAAGGCTTATAAGACTGGACCTCTTCTCTTTGGGAAAACAAAACACAAACACACAGACTTAGTTCGACAGAGTGGAATCAGGCTATACATCACAGTGTGCAGTTGTCACTTTTCCTCATTATGACATATGCGATCAATCACAGGCAGCAAAGGATGAAATTCACCAGACTGCCTTGTGTCTGCTGAGTTCAGTGATATATGTGAAGCAGAGAACACAGAGGAAATGGAAAGCAGCAGCCTGGTTGGTGGGTTGCGTTCGTTGCTCTGGTTTGAACAGTCTCCATGGATACAGACTGGGCATCACACGCTCCCACTGTGGCATGATGGGAAAGGCTTCAGATTTCCCATATTGTGAAGCTCCCTATGGATATGAGGGGATTAAGGTAGCAGTACTGCTGATTGTGGAGTCACAGCAGGTAGATAATTAGACACTGTACCTCTCTGCATTTACTTTGCCGGTCCAGTGCTACGAGCCTCATCCCCGTGTCGTATTGTTTTGACTCGCTGTGTGAGGGCACCTGCTCACCGGTGGCTGGGCTTCTATTGGTTGCCTGGGGATGGGGGTAAGAATGGCTAGCAGGTGGCGGCTTCTTTCAAGGGTTTAAGGTTTACCTCCAGCCATCTATCTAACCTAAGTGTCTCAGGATGAAAAGACGAGTACGCAGCTTGCTCTGTTTGATGAAGTGATGGATACGAGGAGCTATGGTGCCAAGATAAGCAATCACTCCAATAAAGTGCTCTGCATGGTCAAGTAGACTGTTACTGATGCTTGGAGCTGCTCTGAATAGCTTTAGGCTTTTCAGTGTTTTTTTCAGTGGTTGTTAGGGAAAACTAGATTGGCACTCAGTAGAATCCATACCTTTGCCAAGGCCCAACGGTGTCCTTTAATTCAACCAAGCCTTGCCCAAAATCACACGCACAGCCCTGCAACTACGAATTTAATGGATTTGTAACAGCCAACCATTTAAATCTTGTGGATCGGGATTTTTATTTGGATCAGCACCAATTTGCAAACACTCATGGATACCAAACCTCTAAATATACGTGGCACGATCCATACATTGTTCCCTGACAGATTCAAGACAAATAATCCAAGACCCGTCCATTTATCTGGATCTGCCCCAAAATCTAATGAGGTCTATTCTGGCCCAAAACCCATCGTCCAATCAGGTTTCATGGAAATCTGTTCAGTAGGGGAAGGGAAAAAAAATCTATTCTCATAGACGTATCTTGATACAGACATGGATGATTATGAATCGATTCCAGCACCAGGAGTATGGCTTATGCACCCCCGATGGCTGGGTTGTTATAATTATGAAATATGGTTTGAAAATTGGCAAGAGAACAGCAGTGGCCAGACTCTTGACATACAGTAAAGGCATGTGACGGTAATTTGCCGGTTCAAATCTCAAAATGACTTGTGTCTGTTCAAGGAAAGTGAAGGATCTTCATTTGAAGCAGCTGTCAAGATGCCCTAATTAAAACCTCAGGGTTAAGCAGCTGAGGACTGTGGCAGCTGCTTAACTAATTATGGTTCCAGACTGTTGAGGGTTACTGGTGGCTCATTTGGCAAAGGCCATGTTCACTCTGACATTTGGCTGTTGTCACAGAACATAGACCCAGCCCCTCGTTAAATTTTTAAATATTATAACTCACTACATTCTTCTCTGATTATCAATAATAAATAAATCAACTTCCATCCGACAGTTTATTTGCGTTTTCAATTTTCACAATAAAAACAAATGAAAGAAAAAGTCAAAATGTTGCAAAATGTATTGATTTTAAATGTTTTATTATTCAATATTATTGAATTATTATTGTCTCTTACCACTGAGTCCGGTTCAGTTCAGTCAGTCAGTCACACAGCAGGAGGGTTGTTTTTGCCTTTCCATCATAAATATTGGTAACAATAGAACCACGGATTAGGAGTATTGTTCTAATTGTAAGCATCAGTGTAGAGGCTGATCCGTGTTTCAATTGATCAGTATTGACTGAAATAAAGCCGATTAAACACTTTCATGACTGCCCTCTCCTCTGCCTGAGCCTGATACACTTCACTAATTAAAATGACAAACATCATGTATGTGTTTGCTCTCTGCACAGTCCAAAGATCCTTAATGAAACAAGAAGATCCACTCTGTGTATCTGTGCCACACTCTCTGGACTGTGGGAACATGAAGGCAAATATTTTGGGTTTGCCTTTTTTTTCTTTGCCTTGATCCGTTTTGTTTTCTCATGTATGTACATTTCAGATGTTCCCTTCTCATTGCAGACAAAGATGGACTTTCTTAAAAGTGATGGCTTATCACAGGTGAGGCATCTGATTTGGTTGTAATTACCCACTCATTAAGAATATGACACTTATTTGATCCTATGGCATCCTCACTTAAAGATATTTGATTGTGAAGTTTGAATAACGACCACTTACTTACTGCAGTTTGAGGAAATTTGAACAATTTCTCAGATGGAGTTTCATTCGAGGGGTTTTCTCCAAGGGAGTTTTACCCAAAAGAATTTTCTGCAGAGTTTTGTCTGATAGACTCTTGTCCGAAGGAGTTTTTCCTTCGAGCTGAAGCCTTTCAGTCTGAGGAATGAGGCCTTTTTGTTGGAGGGTTGAGGCCTGTGGATGTCCTCAAATGTAAACCATGCACCACTGTGGACTATATCCAACAGCACCAGCAGAGTGATGCGTTTTCTCTTTAGCTGATCACATCATGTCCAATTCCAATTAACGTCAGCATTTGGTGAACATGCCATGAAACATAAGGTGCACCGAATTTGCTATTTCATTGTTGCTGATAAACTCATAATGTATGTTTCTATGTACTTAATTATCCATCAGACCAGACTGTATCAGCTTAATATTAAAGGACAAACTGTATTAGGAAATCTCTCCTTCATATCCTGCAGGGAAAGGTGATCATTTCAAATATACACCATATTTTAAGATCAGAAGTAGAAAATATCATAAACAGGAAATCAAATATACCATAAATTTGTACTTTAAATTACTCGACAGGACTCTAAACTATACATTTATACTGCTGGGGTCATGCAGTGTATTTATGTGACATATTGAATTCAGCTGGCATCGAGTTAGCGTGTCCCTCTGCAGGGGTCCAGCGCTAGTTGCATGGAGCACATCCTCTCAGCTGTCGTATCCCCACCAGCTATTTAGAAATGGTCAATATCAGCTGAGATGGAAAAATCTATCAGTATCATGTTAATGGTGTCCACCGCCCGAAGGATCTCTGTACATGAGCAGGCATCTCTAGACCTGCTGAACAGCCGGTGCCTCTGAAAGCCACCATTAAAATTCAGAATGTAGCCTGGATAGAAATGCGGCGTTGTTACATAACGTGGTCTTCCTCTGACTCATTGAAAGGCAATCATCCATTTTTGGTTGGAGATGAGGATAAATCCTTAAAGTGGAATGTCTACTCATCTGGTATAAAGTGACAGGCAGAATGAAAAGCTGTGGGACTCTGACTAAAACCACGACACACTGTAGAGAGTGAGTCGCTCCATCAGATTAGACTGAGCTGAACTTTATTTGGCTCCTCAGGGCACCAATCCAAAATGAGATATTACAGAATGTTATTTTAATTATTTTTTTTGTCAGAAAGTTAATTACTTACAAATGATTTCATTTATTATTTTGCAATCATAAGTGTAATTTGAGCAGTGCACACCAGGAAATGTGGTCTCAGAAGCATTCGGGAAATTAAAACATTCAGCTGAGATCAGTAAAAAAAACAAGTCAGATAAAAAAAACCCACTTAGGATGAATAAATATTCAAGTGCTAAACTAAATACTGCACATGGACACGTCGATTGAGACGTTTTAAAAGCAGATTTTTGGCACTGCTTCTTTACAGTCACTGGTGGAGCATTCTTCTTCATGTGAAGCAGCATCTAAAGAGTGGAAATGGATCAAACTGTGAGCAGATCAGCAGAATCACCCACAGCAGCACAAACCCTCAACCAGACCTGCTGCTGTGATTTCACATCTCACAAATACAGCCGGCAACAGCCTCTCTATCAGCTTCAGCTCCAACAGACAGCCTGAGGCATCACTGTGTGCCAACTGCATGTGAGCATCTTAGGCTACGTCCACAGTAACAGGCTGGAGGGACTCAGTTCTAATTCTTTGTATTAATGTTGGACAAATTAGACTTTTTCAGCTCTGTGTGAACACAAGAGTCTGATCTGAGTCACTTTCACACGTGGTCCTGGATCGGATACATATCTGATTGGTGGCCATGCGACACGAGTGAGACGTTCGCTGTCCATGCCGATCCCTTGAATCGTGTAACAAACCACGGCAGGTCAGCTGTGTGCTGGACGTCAGATTTGAGATTCTCAAGTTAACGATTGGTTAATTTTCTTCCTCCGTTTTGCACTTTTTAAACAGAAAACACACATGTCACCCAATATGTCAAACTTACCTGATATGTAGATCTACTCATTTGAAAATGGGACTTGAACTCAAAGTCCCGACACTGTGGTGCAACAATTTCACCAGGAGATTGGTCATGATTCCCTTGTCTTCAATGATCTGCTGTATATTCTAACTCCCTAACCCTAACACCTGATTGTCTTCCATTTTGGAAACGCTTAATTTGAACAAAGTGTTCAATAATGTGACAAAACGTTACCTAAAAACATTCTCATGTAAATTTCTCTAATGAAAGCAGAGCTGGTGTCCATGAATGTCATTTTGAAGGAGGCACCATTTGTCTCCCAATCCTCAGCCTCCACCTGCAACCAGAGATATTCTAATGGTATAGAGATAGTCTGCTCTCAGACCCTCTGGGTATGTAAGGGGCTTTCGCAGGGTAGTCCACAATGAATGGAGCTCTATGGAGCTGAAGCCCCAAAAATTAAATGTTTATGGGGAAAAACATATGTTCCACCAACTTTCATTATGTTTTCATTATAATGGGTAGAGACAATGCATGAAAGTCCATCAGATAATCTTTTGCAGGTTCAATTGTTGTGAAATACCTTCATTTAAATAATTAAATAATAAAAACCCCCACTTTACAGTATTAATAGTCGTTGGAATATCTCTACATTATACTATCGCTACATTAGCAAGATCGGAATCTGGCTGTCAGAGACGAAGGTCCTCCTGGTCCTCCTTTAGATATTTATTCGATTTAACGTCTGTAGACTCCGGGAGATTAGAGGAAGGATGTCGGGTCGTAGTCTTCCTTGTAAGAAGTAGGTGACAATAATTATGTTAGCCGTTTAGCTCCATTCACTTCCATTCATTGTGGACTCCTTCTAGAGCGACCTCTAGGGAGTTTGCAGCCGATTTCGGTGCAATGGAATAAATAGGGAGGGAACAGGCTGTACGGAGAAGGGCTGCGCTGCAACTTAGAGCAAAAGAAAGGTAGAGAACAGCACCACCCCCAGGCAGGGAGGGAGAAGAGCACACCAAAATCACAACACTCAAGTACAAAACATGACTCAGGGTCCGAACAGCTTGTTTTGTTTTTTTACATACACTTTGTCCTCAGATGATCTGGGACTGGAAACACATCACGATACATCTGGTAGTTGCTGTCGTTTGTCACCAGGCTGACCAAGAGATTTAAATAACTTAGATATGCTAAACTTTAAGATAAATGTAACTGTATCTTTTACACCAGTGTTTAATATGAAGATATCCCTTCATGGGATATTCACTTTGAACGTACATATAGCCTCTGTGTTTTGTATTATCATAGACTAAATAAATGTCAGTGTGTCTCAGAGAGTCCAGCCCTGCTAATATACTCAGGCTTCACTGTAAATCGTTCTTGTTGAGGAGAATCAAACAGACTGGCTGCTCTCTTGACCATGTGGACAGTATGTGCTTTGGTTGACCAGTGTGTGTGTGTGGAGGTCTGGACCGTCAGCCCTGTCCTATTATCGACCAGCAGCAGGTTGGCTTTATCTCCTGCCATGCACTGAGCTCTTCACTCTGGCAGGCTGCTGGACTACCCAGTTGCTCTGGCACAAGATCACAGCCTCAGTTTTGGAAAGCTCCAGCACATAGACACTCCTGGGTAGTGCTGAACTTCTGACCTCGTCTGTCTTAGAGACAAGTGTCACTGCTGTGTTCCTCTCTGATCCTTTTTTACCAAGAATTTACTGTGATGAAAAATATTGAAAAACAGTCTTCTTCCTACTGCTAAAACGGCCACGCTTGTCTCCATTTCAGAAAGACATAATGTTTGTGCATTTCTGTTTAGGATGGAGAGAAGATGAGTGGGCTTATATTTTTTGCCATCTCTGCCTACCATCTGCCTCATATTGCCTGCATGTTAAAGAAGCCCGTTTCAGCATGTAAAGCTGTGAGAACAGGCGGAGCTGAATGCAGCTGAGTGCGTGATGGGCTAATCCCTTTCAAATATGGGACAGAGTGGCCACCAGCTCTAATTGATTCCTGAGAATGACTGGGGGTGAACCTGTGAGGGAAATGACAGCTTTGAGATTCCTGCGTGGGATGAGCCTTTCTGCAGCAGCGAGCAGGTGTCAGGATCTGCAGGTGCAACACGTCTCTGTCCATATGCAGAAAATAAGAAATGCAGATTGCTGCTGCTGCTGCAGTGAACATGAATGTACTTGCATGCGTCCGCACTCCTTTAAGACTACAAACATTTTCAACTTTCCAAGTGCGGACATGTTCAATTCTTTCCTCCCTCCTCCCTGTCGTCCCCATCATATATTTATAGAATCCCTTTCAGGGTTTGGGAGGGCAGAAAAAGAGATTCTGATGGTTCCTCTGAGGACTCTCCTCCATGCCAAACTCCTCTAGTTTTTCCATCATTTTCCATCCAGACATCCCTCCTGATTTAGGCTGTCGGATTTTTTTCTCCTCGACATCTCAATTTGCAAACATCTGAAACATTTCCATCTCATGCCGTGTCTTTCTCGCATAAAGATGCAAGCAGACGCTGCAAATGAAAAGGCAACAACACGCTATCAAGTGTGAGCCTTGGATCTTTGGTGCTGACAAATGGAAATTCATGCATCAGTTTAAATGTGATGAGTGTTTGTTCCTTTATTCACAGCATCAATCCTTGTTGATTTAAATTTGCTTGATATTTTCAAGTACTTCTATGATTTGCATAGCTTTCTATTTTCTCTTTCTCTTTTTTTAGTGCACATATACAATGTGACATACAGCCTCTGGATATGCTGTCCTAATTAGCAGTTACTGCAAATAGTCATGGATCCAATCTACCGCTGTCCTACATTCTTGTATACCATCAATGCTTCCCTGAGTGATTGCATGTGATCTGTAACTGTGTGCCTGAGGAAAACACAACATCATCACATACGTTCTCCAACAATTAATGAAACAATAAATGTTCCTTTACCTTGCAGGCCAGCATTGGAAGGCCTATGTCACTAAATGTTTGATTTAAAGCTAAGCCAACAGGCCCACATGACCCATCATGAAGGAACTGGCTTGCAGATAGTGTTTAGTAGTAGTAGCTATACTGAAGTATCTGAACTGACCCGTCTCACAAATGAGATTTTAAAGCTGTTCAGTCTGCTAATGAGCCAATGACCTAACTAGACTGGTAGATGATTAGAGTTGGAACTACTGTACATGTGTGTACCACCTAGTCGCTCATTTGACCAAAAATCTGTCAAATGTGACTAAATATTTTCATTGTCTGCGCTGGTGAACCTGAAAATGCAGGTTTTAAAAAAATACTTTTTAATCACCTCAAAAAGGGTGTGCTGACAATTGCCTTAGAATGAAAACTATAAACAGCTTCTGCAGATAATCTTTTACATACATCTTGTACATGTGTCGATCGTGTCTGCGTGTGAGACTGTGTTGTGTACGCCTCTCATATGGTGGCTGACAGGGAAAAATGGGGGAGAGTCCCATCTCTCACCAGATCATCACCAAAATTTAATCACCTCTAGGGTATGCTAGGGTCCATCTTTGCTGAAAAATTCATACAAATCTGTCCACTAGTTTTTGCATACTCCTGCTAACAAACAGACAAGCAAACCGAATGGATCACATAACCTCCTTGACGGAGGTAAACATGAAAAATAGACAAAACACAAGCAAATCAAGAAAACATTATCATTAATTTGACAACACGTGCAACATTTGGAGATCATGCTGCAAATACCACAACACAACGGAAGTGTGTTATATTTCAAAAGGAACTGGACCCAAACATGCAGACCTCAGAGGCTGAGACGAGTGGAAAAGGTTAAACAGGGATTTATTCAACAATGAACCAAAAAATGTGCAATTGAAGGTTCTCTTGACAGGCGTGGGCTAAGAGCAGGCAAGCAGGCAGACCGCAGCAGACTTAAGGCAAACTCACGGTCAACAGACAGGATTTCCAAGGCGTAGCTGGTGCAAGCAGGGATCTGAGGCAAAGAAGACGTGTTTACTCTGGTCGGCCACAGTGAAAACACATTTGAGCTCATTTTCCAACTGTTCTGGCCTGTTTGTGACTTATGTTACTGGAGTCTATCCGTCAGTGGTGTTGGTGTCCTCATGTGTTGTGTTGTGGAATTTGCGGCGTGTTCTTCAAATGCTGCGTATAAGATGTTTTCTTAATTTGCTTGTGTCTGTTTGCCATGTTTAGTTCGTCCAAGGAGGTTATGTGATCGGTTCGGTTTGTTTGTCTGTCTGTTTGTTAGCAGGATTACACAAAAACTAATCGATGGATTTGTATGAAATTTTCACCAAAAATGGACCCTAGCATATCCTAGAGCTGATTACATTTTGGTGATGATCTGGTGAGAGATGGGACTGGTACTGCTGGAATAAGAACCTGTGTCCACCAAAGCATTTTTTCCCCAGCTGAAAATATCATGTGCTCTTCTGAAAACGTCCAGCTGGTAGCGCTGGAGAGCGCGTCTGAGGTGCAGCGTTTTTCATCTGAGGCGCTTTGGTTGCTATGATACGGAATATTTGTAGAAATAATTTGTGTTACAAGTACTTAATTTTGTTGATAGTTTCTTTTATTAACAAATACTGAGTGTAAAGATTGCAGCACAAGGTAGAGGACTTGCTCTGGCCCTGGTTCTGGATGAAGGGAAGGCTGGAGGAAGTAGGGAGAGAGGACGGACCTACAGGTTTATGGGGGGCCTGCCCCTCCTCCGCTGTGATTGGACGGCTGGGTAAAAAGTGAAAGTGACGAGCGCCGCCTTTCATCCAAACTAAATCAAGTCATATGTTTTCATAATTCCCCCCAAATAATTATTTGAGTTTAAAATCAGCACTTTTTAATTTTAAATAGTGGAGGTTATCACTTTTTCTTGTTGACTGTGTAGAGATTTAAATGAAGAAAAACATATTCACCCTCATTACTGTCTACACTTATTTCAGCTACATATGAGAACATGCAGTATCTGTATTCTGGAGCAGAAACAAACATGCCCTGTAATTTCTGTTGAACTTTAGTAACACTAGCATGCATTGAAGTGTGTGTTTATGCTAAGCCTCACTAACACTGAGTAAATGGAAGTGCACAGCTCAGCCTGTAACACTGCTCTCTTCAAAGATACACTCCTCTGTGTATTATTTTTTTCAGCTATTCTTTCATGCTATTTAAGATGTTTGGCTCCTGATGGACAGATTCATGTTAGACAACATCATTTTACCAATTGTACCTGAGTGTCTAATCTTTTTAATCCACCAGTCAGATCGCCCTTTAAATAGAGCGACAGACACATGTGGGTGTATTAAGGGGGAGAAGGGGCAGCCTGCTCTCCACAGAAAATCACAGGAGAATTCTAAGCAGCAATGCAAGAGTGCAGTTATGTCCTCAGTATAAACATATTTCACCGTGGGGATTTTGAAAAGTGGACGTTCATTAAGGGCTTTGGTTCAAAATAAGTGGGATTGCACATGATTGGTATATTTCAGACTCTGAGTAAATCTGCAAAAGATCCATTAAATGATATTCCAATAATACCTCAAATATTATCTGTTGGTTTCCTGCACAAACAATAAATGCCTGATATTAGTGGGGTTATCTGCACTTCTCTGGTTTAGCACATTTCTTCTAATTAAAACGGATTGTCACTTAAAGACTGGTCCTCTGACAGCAGCTGATGGAGTGGTCAACATAAAACATAAAGGTCGGCCCGCAACATTCAGGCCAGGGGAAAAAAAGGGTGAATGAACTCCTGGTGAATGTCATACAGTATACATGCCAGTTAAACATACTTCCAATCTCTAACATGTAAGCTTAATAAATTTAACAATATAATGATGTTATTTTTCAGCATGTTGTTCTCAGGATAAACCATCTAATGCATCATTCAGTCATTATGTCTGTGTTTCCCATTGGAGACTCCTGCTGCATGAAAATATCAGCCAGCCAAAGCTATTTAATTCTACAGTTCAGTGAAATGTTTCCTGTTGATATCATTTTAAAGAGTGTTTCTGTTTCATTTTAAATAATAATAATTACTTATTTTAGTGACCTTTTGTCACAGCTTAGCCATGACTCCTTGTTTTTGGCCTGTATGTGTTTTGCTTTGTTTTCTCCCTCCTCCCCTCCCTCTCTCTCTCTCTCTCTCCCCTCTTGCCGGTGCGTATTCCGCGTCCATGGGCGTGGCCACGCACACCTGACTGCTGGCTCATCTCCACACCTGCCTTCAATCCTACAATAAAACAGTACAAGTAACCCGGCTCTGCAACCACTCCTCACCTGCTTGTTGCCAGATCTAAGTGGTATCATATCGGCCAATATATATTCTTGTGCTAATTCCTAGTCACGATCTAACGGTGTTTTTTTGTCTCTGCTCAGGAATCACGCCGGCAGTCATCCTCACCTCACAGCTCTTCACTACAGTCTTTTGAAGTTTTTGAATTACAGAGGATGTCATCTCTCCCTTATCCCCTGAATGAATAAATCTTCATTGTTTAAACTTGAAGCCTTGGAGTTTGCATCTTGGGTCCACCATCTACACCACCTGTGACACCTTTATTGTTCAAAAATAGTGATATCTAATATTAATTGTGGATTAATTGTATTGTGTAAAATCAGCTTTCAGTCACTGTATTGCATCCTTTAGAATTCATCTGTATCATTTTTGTGTTCATTTGTGGACCGTATATAAATATCTAATGACCATAAGGATGTAGACACTTAAAGGAATAGCTTTAGGAAACATTATCTCTCTCTCCCCATCTATCTCCCGATCTCTCTCTCTCTCTCTCTCCCCATCTCTCTCCCCATCTTTCTCTCTCTCTCTCTCACCCCACCTTGAGTCTTGGATCTGCTCCAGGTTTCTTCCTGTTAAAAGGCAGTTTTTCCTCTCCACTGTCTCCATGTTCTTCTCATGGATGATTGTTAGGTCTCTTTAGAATAAAGAGTCGGTCTAGACCTGCTTGCCTTGATATAACTTTTGTTGTGATTTGGCAGGCTAGCTGATTCCCCATCTATAAGGTAAATTAAGCTAAGCTAAGTTGCTGCTGCCTCCAGTTTAACATTGAACAGACACATATGAGAGTGGTATGGACAATCTCATGGGAGTAATATTTCCCAGAATGTCAAACTACACCTTGAGAAACATCCGCTGCAACAGCACCACATTTAACAAGTATCTTCCAATCAGAACTTTAAATATTATTATTATTAAAAATTTATGTCTTGCTTGAATAAAAACTTGAAAAGCAGCAATGATGTTCAGCTGAAATGAAATGCATGACACCTCTTTTTGACCTCCTCTGTGGAAACTGATTGGGTCATCATGTTAGAATGCAGGGCTTGTCATGAGATGATACCAGTGGGTGTAAACTGTTGCACATCCCTGGTATGCTACAAAGTGCCTTGTCAGAAACCCACTGGGAAGCCGCTGCCAACACGCTGCTTTCTGCACACTTCCACATTTTAGAGATGAATAATTTTCCTGTCTTTAAACTCAAGGGACAAAAACACACCAATAAAATGTAAATCTAAAAAATGGAAGAGGTCAGAATGGGAAGAATGATTTGTCAGAAGTCAGATTTGTCTTTGTGGAACTTTTTTCAAAGGAAGATATATTTCTGTCGAGGAATGTTTTAACTTTTCATGGCTCCACATGAAATGGTTTAGGCTAAGTAGATGGAATCAATTATAAAATGCTAAATCTTCTATTATCCAAAGCCCCAGTGAGAGACTGAGTGATGTTCATGTTGAAACGGACGTGATACGATCCAAAGATCGGCTGTACTGATTTCTCATAGTGAATCTAACAATACCTACTGCTGTATTTATAATACCTCTCCAAAGACCTGTCCATTAAAATATTATTAAAAGCCAATACATGCCTGGTAAATACTGGCTTCAGCTGCCTTAACACCTATTCATGGCAATAAAGTGAATTCCATCCAGCCTTCATCAGTTGAGCCTCTACGATACCAAGCAGTAATTAATCCCCATGAAATGGATCTCTGTGGCTTTGGCTGGAATTAAAGTCTTGACATGAAGTCAATCAAGAGGATCAGAGGGCTGCTGAGAGGAGAGCCAGTGGCCTGGCCAAAGAGATATGATGACTGATGGAAAATAAATGGTCAGCTTCTGTTCCAGTGGATCAAACAGATGTCAGCTGATGAGAGGCTACCGAATGTCTCCAGTTTAAAAAAATTATATTCTAATCAGTTTCGGTCCTTCTAGTGGCAGCGTCTGAGGATGAGAAAACAAAAACAGATCACATCCAAATATCATCAGAATGTTCTTTTCATTTGTTTTTCATTTTATGTTTCAACGGATCACAGTTCTGGTCTGTGTTCGGCTGATCCAGACTGAAATATGTCAACAGCTACTGTATCGAGCCACTAGAGGAAGAGTCAGGTGACAACCTAAGACAGTATGATTTATCCTCCATGAATGTTGGTGCAAAATTCCACAGCAATGCATCCAATATTTCTTGAGATATTTCAAACTTGACCAAAGTGGTGGACCACCTGAAGGCTGACCAGCAGGCTGAAACTAACAGGGAAAAACAACAACAGAACAGTATCAAGGGGACCATGAATGTTGGTGGGGAATTGTGTTTATATTATAGCATACATAGTGAAACACTATGGTGGTGGTGTAACAATTATGCAATTCTCTAACCAAAACTCAAAACTGCTTAATGAAAAGAAGGCGACAGAATCGATAATAAAAGAAGCTTCATTCACAAAGTCAATCAGGAGACATTTAAAGCTTTACAGGCACATCACACTGTATCAGTGGGCTGCATGTATCAAACACACTGTAGCATTTGTGCTGACGTTCCTTACTTGCTTATTGTTTAAAAGCAGGCCAAACGTTCAAATGATGCAGATTTTCTTTGTGTAACTATTTGTGGTGTTTAATGTTGGTGTGTAAACAACCACAATAAAATATAGGCTACTTCAGTGGATCAACACAAGGCACAAGCATCATAACCCCATGAAAACCTGCACACATTCATGGATAGTTAGTCAGCAGAAAGCCACAGAGAGAGAAGGTCTGCATGACTCAGTCTATCTGAAGAAGGCTCGAGTCTCATCAGAATATCACCATTCTTTTCCACCTGTTCATTATTTCCTTATACGTTAATAGGTGCTGAAGTTTAGCCCTGCCAGCTAGCAACTCCGTACATATATATTATGCATTGATTAAAATGCCTAAATCATTTTTATCTCTCCATTTGAAAGGTGGATTTTAGAGTTGGCCTGCAGTGGGATTTAAATTTAAGCTATTGTTCAAGAGGAAATTTCATGAAACTGTTCTTAACTAAAAACTCTAAGTAGCCAATCTCTATAATTACACTTTAAGTGTGTCAAAAACAAAAACGCTCTTGAACACAGACACACATTGTTTTGAATGGAGGGGATGAAGTGGCCGACTGGCTTCCCTTGGCATAATCCTGACAAATCACAGTTTGGTTTACATCACATGACAGTGATATTTGGCGTCATCTGATTGGTTAATCATTTATTTCATTTTACAAGGGGAAGCCAAGCTGACCTATAAACGTAGATCATTTTATGAGATTTCCATTCCTCCAGAACAACCATCGTTTTCAACCTGAGATCTGTCAAAGGATGCAGGAGTTAAGACTGACTGAACTTCTGCTTTTACTGGGTATAAAACACATGTAAGGATCTCTGGTTTAGAACAAATGACAGACTGAAAACAAATATTCAGCTAGTGATGTCCTTATACTTCTACACTGAATGTGTTCTGTGGTTGTTTGAAGGTACTCCACATTGTCTTTTTATATTAGTGAGAACATGCCATCCACATTTACAGAGTGCTAAAGCAGTGTGCCAACTAATGTTGCATTCCTGTTTGCCAGGAGTCCCGCTGAGAGCTCAGCCATATTAAATCTGCATTATGTGACATGTGGGGAAGCCAATTCAAAGGACCCATTATTCATTCAGAGGTCAGGCTAAAATGGAACACCTTGTGACTTTTCCACTTGCCAGAAGCAGTCATGAAATTAGCGGCGGAACAATTTGAAACCTGGCAACTAATTGCAGGTAGTTTTAAAGCTAAGAGCCTAGCACAGATGAACACCCTGTATAAATAGAAACCGGCAGCTACGTCTGCAGGAAAAGTTGGCCCTGCTCATCAGAAGAGGTGTAAAATGGGATTGGCAGCCGGTTGGAGCCAGACCTGGGTGAGAATGTGCCACCCACAGGATAATAAAGTGAGAAGGCACTAAGTGAGGAATGACTTTATTAAACATTCTCACTTCTGACATTGTTCTTACCTCCGCCAAGGAGGTTAAGTGGTTCAGTTTGTCCGTCTGTTAACAGGATTACACTAAAACTACTTTATGGACATCCATGAAGCTTCATAGGAGGGTTGGACACATGGCAGGGAAGAACACATCACATGTTGTAAAGGGGTGGAGCCAGGATTTGTTTTTTTTCTCACTTTCTTTAAAATAGCAAGATAGGGGTTTATTCACTATTTCTGTCTAATACACATAGAGTGGCATAGAAGAGTAGTGGATGTAGTGAAATGTCAGTCAGTCATTTGTTTCCACTTCTTGAGCACTGCAACGTGGGGAATTTTTGTTAATCATTCTTATACCACTTGATGGATCACCATGAAACTGGGCTGAAGGATGGGCATTGACCCAAAGAATGAACCTTTGAATTTTGGAGTAGATCCAGATAAAGGGGCAGATCAACGATTTTTTTTCATTTTCTTTAACAATGTGAGAACCCTGAGGACAGCTGTTTAATTCAAAAAGCTACCGACAGATTTGTATGAAACTTTTATAAGAGACAGGCATCAGGGATGGGAACAGATGATTACATTTTGGGAAGAACATCAGGAAGTTCTATGAGAACATTTTCATGGTGAAAGAATCTAAATTCAAGTGCTGCATATAAATAAGAACGTAACTAGTGTTCAGCAGCTCCGTGTGGAGTCTCCAGGTTCTCCCCGTGTCTGTGTGGGTTCCCGCCAGGTTCTCCCTGTGTCTGTGTGGGTTCCCTCCAGGTTCTCCGGCTTCCTCTCACCACCAAAAACATGCAGTAGAGGTGAACTGGTGACTCTAAATTGACCGTAGGTGTAAATGTGAGTGTGAATGGTTGTTTATCTTTGTGTGTGGCCCTGCCCCCTCTGCCCCTACACAGGATAAGCGGTTACAGAAAATTAAATGTAACTTGTGTTGAGAAGGGACCCTTTGGAGATAATGCTCAGCCTTGGTGAAGGTTTGTGCGCTCTGAATGTTCTTGTTAACCACCAGAGAACATCTGAATTCTGAGCAAGAAGCTGGCATCGTATCACAGTATTTAACTATGTAAATATATGTAAATGTATGTATTTCTGCCTCCACACAGGTATGGAGGCAAATGGTGTGGTGTGTATAGTATGGAAAATATCATGTAATGGAGTTAGGGTTAGGGTTAAAAATCATTTTTGTACAAATTAGTGGTTGTTGCCTTAGTGTTTAAAAGTCAGAAAGTGTGGATGGTGAGACAGAGAACAACAACAGTCAGTAACATGTGTGACCACCTCCACCATTTATCACAGCATCACATCTCCTTTGCATGGAATGGATAAGACGTTAATCTGGACTTGTAGGATGACATGCCATTCTTCCTGCAGAGCTGTGACAAGTTGTTCATGTGTTGCTGGAGCAGGATCTCTCCGTCTCACCCAGGGATCCTGAATGTCCCACAGATGCTCTATTGGGTTGAGATCTGGTGAATATGCTGGTAACGGAAGGGCAGCGACATTGTTCTGGTCCAGGTAGGCTACTCCTGACAGACATGAGCCACATGTGGTCTGACATTGTCATGCATGAAGGTGATGCCTGATTGCTGTATCCTGAGAATGACATGTGGACCTAGGACTGTATCTCAGTAACAGATAGCTGTCAGTGTACCGTGGATGTGGACCAGGTCTGACCGCCATCCATTAGCAATGGCTCCCCACATCATGACACCACCACCAAAACGGTCCACTTCCTGGATGTATGCTGCAGGAGAGCGTTCCCCACGGCGATGATACACACGCCTAAGACCATCAGCTCTGTACAAGTTAAATCTGGACTTGTCACTAAATGTGATCTGGTTATTGTTTCAGTTACTTTCTAAGACTATTGTTGCCTTATTCTTTTTTCCATTTTAACACCATCTGTCCATCCACCCATCTGTTTTCTTCTGCTTATCCGGGGTCAGCAGTCTCAGCAGAGAAGCCCAAACCTCCCTCTCCCCAGCCACCTCCTCCAGCTCTTCTGGGGGTACACCAAGGCGTTCCTAAGCCAGCCGAGAGATATAATCCCTCCAGCGTGTCCTGGGTCTACCCCGGGGTCTCCTCCCAGTGGGACATGCCCAGAATACCTCCCAAGGGAGGCGTCCAGGGGGCATTGTAACAAATGCCCGAACCACCTCAGCTGACTCTGAGGCCCTCCTGAATGACTGAGCTCCTCACCCTATCTCTAAGGGTGAGCCCAGACATCCTGTGGAGGAAGCTCATTTCAGCCGCTTGCATCTGCAATCTTGTTCTTTCGGTCATTACACCAATAATGTAATTTTCAGATTATTTTGCAGACTTTTCACAAGCATCTTTGGTTTTTTTCACCTCAGCTTTGGGGCTTTTATTTCTACAGTTTTATCTGTATTTTCTCTCTCAGAGGTCTCTGCAAGAGTGTTTTTTCTTTGGAGAGCTTAGTTGAATTTAAATGTTGAAACTGAAAATAACCTTCTATAGAACAGGCTAATCATTTTGTACTTTGTGCCCTCTTGTATTTCATGCCCAGCCCTGATCTGTGACCTGCTGCTGATCTGCTCTGACATGTCTGCAGACTGTCTCTCGCTGAAGCTGCCCTGCAGGAAGTGTTTGCTGTCAACATCTCCACACTGTCAATCATCCTCCAACCTTCAGGCCTGCACTCTTCTCACCACTGCATCAGCGGCACCTTGCTGACAGTCCTATGAGTCACCCTGAGTCCAGCGGTGTCACTGCACCAGGCAGAGGCTGAGAGGCTCACAGGAGGAGCAGGGAAGATCCTGCAGCGTCCACCATGTCAAACTAACAGCAGACCCCATTCAACACACAACACCAGACGAGAAGGACATTAAAGACATTTATAAATGCCTCTTCTTTCTATCACAAACTGATTTGACCTGTTTATAGAAGCTGCTCTGAAACACACTATAATCCTCAGTATTCCAACTGTGACCTCTGTCCACTCCTTTGTTGTTGCTCAGCCTTGTTTCAGCTCGGATCAATAAAGTTAATCTTGTATTATCTTAACTTGAAAATGATTAAGCTTGTTAGGTCACGTGAAGGCAGGGGCAGGATATCCTTCTCCTCAATGAATACAGAACATTTCAGACCTCTGCTTCCACACTTTGAATAGAGTTATTGACTCCAAGACTGAACGAGAATCAACCTCTGAAGGAGTCTTGATAAGCCTGAGTGTGCTTTCTTCTATGTGACACACTTTAACTTTTAATGTGGACGTGTAGAAAGGAAGGTGAGTCATTAGACTTAATGGAGGTCTCTTCAAACTCTGAGAGGAGCTTGTTAACCACTTGAAGTTAATAATAACAGCTGATGAACAAATTGCCAGCGGCCAGTTTGCATGTGCTTCATGTTAGACAGGACTGTTTCAGTTAACGTGAACAAGTGTACATGCCTGCAGGAGACGCAGGAACCGAACCACCAATCATGTGATTACTGGCTGCAGCCGACACTTGACCTGAGCTGCAGCGATCCAGGCTGGTACGATGCGTTAATGGTGGCTAATGATATCTCACCATGGTCCTGTAATTGAGACAGAGCATGCTGCTTAGTAAGAGCTCACTTAACATGGAACATAGTAACATCTCGTGTGTTCAAACTGAGTCACTTCACTGGATTGTTTTCCTTGTGTAATGGCCTGCTTTTGAAGCACATCCCAGATAAACATTAAAAGGTTTCATCACTAAAGTAAAGCCATCACAGTCTGCTCCATCATGTTTCCTGTTTGATGCATGGATGATACCAGATAACACCTGACTGATTGAAAAACACACCGGCCTTAAAAGGTTTCCTGGATTTTTGTTTTTCCTCTGTGTAGTTTGATCCACATGTGGTCCATCTGTTGAGCCCACAGACTTGTTTCTGGATGATGTCACACACACTGGTGGACTCAGACGGGGACCCCCGTGTGACCCCATGTTTGAAAAAAAAAAAAGATAGATATATAAAAAAGATATATATAGAATATAATAATATACAATCCTATTATAATATCATAGATTTTTACATAAATGAGAATATGTCCTGAACCTTCTATCCTCTTTTTACGTCATATTACTATATTGGTATTTATGTTAAATCATGAACTTATTTGGTTATAGCAGTGCTCATTTAATACTGTTTATTATTGATACCATCACACTCCTCACACATTACATGGATATATGTGTGTTATTTGATTTGTTATCACACTTTCAAAAAAAAAAATTTAGCCTCCCCAGAGATGGCAAAAAAAAGAGATTCTGTTCAAGTGCTCTCTTGGATGCCTCTATGGTACATAAAACATGATGAAGAACCCTCTAAGGAGCCCCTCCAGTGGAGAAATGTGATACAGTGCCATATAGGCTGCCCTACATGCTAGACAGTTAGCCACTGCTAACAGCTGGTGGCTTTTTTTTTTTCACCCATACCCCTCAGACAGCCTAAATCTGATTAAGTAGGATCTGGGAATCTTTTACTAGTATAAAACCTACATTGGCGACAAATTCATAAAACAAAGAGCAATAATTTATTAGCTGCTCTGCAGTTTGTCATGTCTTGTCAACATGTTCACAGTTGTCTCTTTCGTATGGACAGGGTAAAATAATTGTTCTTCATTGCGACACCATCAGAGGCCACTGAGACAACCTGGCAACAGAACTGAGTGGCTGTTTCCAGCTCTTCATAAATGATGCACTGTAAAAACCTGACATTTCTGTGAGATCTGGGATATGATTTTTAATTAAACTGAACAAAAATATTTAATTGAATCATAAACTATATCAAAGTATTTTCTCTAACAAACTTTAATGAGACTCTTGTGTAAAGTTGGCCTCCATATATTATATTATATATTATTATATTATGAGTGGACCCTTGTTGAGTTCAGACCAAACCCTGTATGCATGCTTCGCACGCGTTGTTTCTCCTGTTCTCCTTCTAGTGAAACGTGATGTCCTAACTGTGAGTATTTGGTTGAATTTAGAATAGAAATCCTGGATTTGGGTGGTGCAGTGGGCAGCACTGTTGCCTCACAGGGAGAAGGTCCTGGGTTTGAATCCACCTGAGGACCTGGGACTTTTAAGTGTGAACTCTCCCCATATCTGCGTTGGTTCCCTCCGGGTTCCCTCCAGGTTCCTCCCACCACCAAAAACATGTGATATAAGTGAACTGGTGACTTGTCTGAACCCCGCCTCTCACCCAATGTCAGCTGGAATAGGCTCCAGCCCCCCCACAACCCTAAACAGGATAAGAGGTTACAGAAAATGAATGGATGGAGTTTGAGTTGGTTTAGAATGTAAAACTGTAAATTTGAAGTTTTTCTGCATATGAACGATAAATTATCTGAATGAAACAAAGAGTTGGTACAACTCTACATGATTTTCTTCACAACGTAGGAGTTTGAGTTGAGTTTGAGATTCAAAACAAAAAAAATCTAGTGTAGTAAGTTGCCTTGAAATTTTGACTTCTCAACCTTTTCTTTTTTACAGAGTGGAGACTGAAATAATTCGATATTTAATACAGAGCTTGTTGCTGTTAGCTTGCTAGCTGAACAAGTATCAATTATAGCACTTTCATTCATTAAAATGTGTCATGATTTTAAGAAATTACACAATGGTTAATTCAGTGTGACAGTACTAGAGCATTGTTGTTGTTTCTCTGTCCATTATATCCATGCATTTTAAGTTTTGGGCTTTATGGGAGATTTTGTTGAACAATATTATGAAGCTCTAATATAGTTGGTGAACACCGAAATATAAAAAAAAAGTGTTTTAACTTTTTTATTCACACTTCTGGAATGAACCCCATAATATGCTGTTGAGCCAGGTAACATTAAATATTAAGAAACTGTCTTATTAAATATGACAAAGAATTGAATAAACACCACTTTTAATTTTCAGTATGAGGACAGAGGCTAACGCTGCTCTGAGTGAGGAGGAGACATTCATGTTGAGACATTAGCATTCTGTAGGTGGAGTATTACTATTGTAGAGTCTGGTATCTCTTCTGCTCTGTGTGATGACTTCAAACAGTGTATCAGTGTCACCCAGACACTTTATTTTACATTCATTAAGTCAGACGACAGATGCTGATAAAATCAGGACATTAGTCTGCAGCAGACTTTCTTAACCCCCCCCCACTGACTCAACTTCTTCCTGCAATCAGAAGCCTTTTCATCATTATTTCATATACAACATATAATGCTCACAATGCAGATCACACTTTCAAAGACCACAAAGTAACACTTCTTTTATTTACTTATTAACTTATTTCAAAGAGGCAAATATCACACCTTATTAGATCTCCATGCTGTTTTGTGTGTGTTAATAATTCAGACACTGACAGGATGGCCTGCTTTGGTTTTTGATGTTTTTCTTCCGTCTTTCTTATTTTACAACCTCATACAAAAGCTGAACAGATGATGACATGCAAGTAATGCTTTTTAGGCAGTCCAGAGTTATTACACTGTGATTTTCTAGTATAGTAGTACTTTTGTCAACATTACTGTTTTTTAAGTCATCTTTTATGCTAGGTTAGGTTTAGGTTTACATTTATGCTGACTAGAAGTCTGGACATTTTAGTCTTGTTTTAGTCAAACAAAGCCGTCAGTATTTTAGTCTTGTTTTAAAGAAATGTGTTGAGATTCCAGTCTTTTCTAAGACATCAGGTTATTATTAACATTTAAATCAATCTACTGGAGACCAAACCAATATCTTTGGTCATTTTATCATCAGATTTATCAGATTATTATCTGATTAAAACTGATATGGATGATTACAGTGTCTCGTCTGATGATGTCAGTATAAGGAACCAGACATGGAACATGTTCTTTTTTGTCCCAATACAACCAGTCCACTTAGCATCTGTCCCACAAAACCAGTCCACTTATCCTCTCCATCCCAATACAACCAGTCTAGTCAGCCTGTCTGTCCCAATATAACCAGTCCATATAACCAGTTACAAACAGCATAAAGTCCTCAATCACCACACTGAAGGTAGAAGTTAGGTTTTAATTGTTTTTACTCTGTAATGGATACAATTCGAAAGATGGCATAGTACTAGATACTAGTTATAAAAAGTAATTAATGAATAGTGAACACTCACCTCTGCCAATAGTGCTGCTACCTTTTTGCTTCTTTGGCCTAAGAAGATATGTTACAGAAAAACAAACATGTCCTCCTCCAACTCACATTGACGGAGGTAATAGTAAAATTACTGATCTAAAAAATAATCAAGTACCAAAAAATGTATAAATGTAATCTGTTACTTCCAACACGGTTATTTGGTCTTTAAAAATGTCATCTTAATCAAACACATCTGATAACCTTGCAGAAGATGATGTCCTGCTTTGTCCAAGTTTAACTTTCTTCATCAGAACTTTTTTTAATGATTGTAAATTATTCGGTAACAGCTGCAGTTTTCTAAAGGAGATAATTCTGTTTAAAGCAGTGAAACACTTCAATATCTTTACTCATTACTGAAGAGTAAAGACTCAGCAGCACGGCAGACATTCACTCTATATTCAGATGTGTCTTCACAGGTGAAATCTAAGCAGCTACGCCGTTGAAACGTTGCTGTCTTGGATGAAAAATATTGTTTAATTAGTTTGTTTAATAGTATACCTCACTGAGGCTTCGTGTCTCACTGTTTGCTTTCCATTTACATCATTTTGCCGAGCCGTAATTAACACAACGATTCTTCCATTTCTCAGCAGACCAAACAAAACTAGGAGAAAGAGAAACTGTGCAGAGCTTTAATCCGTGCTGAGGGCTGAGTGAGATGATGTACATAATAATCAGCTTCCTACCTCCAGGGACGCTCTTCTTTAAGTCCAATGGAATGAAGGTCACCTGAACGCCTCAGTGCAATGTTCAATTATTGTATGGAGTTAGAGCAATTTGAAAAGGTCTGCCGAGGCTGACATCAACCTCTGCCTGCAGCATACGTGGAGTCTGTTCTCTCAGTTTGCTGTCTACACATGTCACCTGTACCATTCATTTGAATAATAACTGAATGGTCCCTCTTCACTACCTGCCCCTCCACTGCCCTCATACCCCAGGCGAGGTGTAAGAGGTCTGCACATTTGTTCCCAACACGTCTGTGGCGTTCCAGTCTGGACAGATGATGAATGCCAACAATCAGAGCAGTCAACCGGGGATTTTACTCCTGTGAGAAACAGAAAACACCATCAGATGGTGTGAAATAGGAGATTTTTTCTTTAAATTGCAGATTATTCTAAATGACAAGGCAAGGTAAATAGAGTGCACTCTGGTTAAGTCATCCACTCTCCATCCATTGTCTGCTTGCTGGCTTCACAACTCTGCTCTACAAATCTACAAATACCACCTAAAACCACCTTTTGCAGCACAATAATTCTGCTGAGACGAATCAGTCGGAACATTTGAACTATTCCTCTTCCTCCAGCTCCTTCTCATTAAGCCCAAACATAAAGCTCCTGCTGAAAAGTTGAGGAGAAAACCAACCCATGTTCTTATGTAGTATAAAGACATCAACTTTTCTCCCCCCGTATCCCCTCTCCATATCTGTCTCCCCCCGTTTTGTTTGGGATTTCTTGTGAAGTGCTTCACTTCAAAGCTGTCGGATTGACAGCGCTGCAGACTGAAAGATCCTATTCATCTGCCTGGTGGAATTATGCAGACATCTCTCTTGAGCACTTCTTCAGAACCTCGCTCTCTTTACTTTAAATATCTGGCCTCTGCTTGACACCCTGCAACATCGTGAAAAAAACGCATCTGTGAAAAAAGGAGGGAGAAAAAACACTTGAAGGGAGAAGAAATGAGCTAGTTTAACACAATATTGCACATCAGTTAAACATCCTACAAGCTGTTAAATGGATTGACACTAGTGAGGACTGTGAGTGTGGGATGTTGCAGAATAAGTGCTGAGGGAGGAGAAAAACACAATGTTCCCTCGCTGTAACCGCACAGACGAATAAACCTGCAGTAGGATATGATGATGACACCAGACTGCCAGAAAATGACAAGGAAGACCCAGCACATATGCGCCACGGTTGAAGTTTCTGCAGACTGTCCCTGCCAGTCTCACATTCTTGGGTGAGCCTCCCTGGTGTTGCCTCTGCGTCGAGACACGACTCGAGAGGTTGCAGAGTCATCCCGAGTCTCAGCCCTGACCTCAGACACCAGGCTTCCTGCTCCAGAGATGGCTGCACTGGTCCTGTTATGTCAGGCATCTTTCTCTCATGTTGTCATGGCTTTATTACAGGATCTCTGGTTCCCTCCCACACTCAGAAAACATGCACAAACCATAGATTATCTACACATCAGCATGACATCTGCAACGCTGGATCAGTTAATATAATTCATGGTTGTGCATCCGGTCTAGCAGCATCTATTTGTGGTAAAATGACAAGTGCTGTGGTGTGTTGTGTTGTGTTGGGACAGACAGGGTTGTGATAGTATGAGCGTTTCACAGTTTTTTCACCATATCACAGAATTAGCATTATTAGCAATTCTTTCACACAATGTTATCCATCCATCCATATCCTGTGCGGGGTCGCCAGTCTCCAGTTCACATATTATACAATAACACTAACATAACAGAATCCAATACCGTAGACAAGTATGCACATGATATGGTAAATGTCAATTATCATACTACAATATATTATTGTGAGGGACCAAGGCTAACTGTTAAATCAACAAACAGACCTGATAAAATGGCACATGAGGGGAACATACTGTATACACTGGCTGATCACAGACACACAGGGGAGAATGACAAACAGTAACTAAAGCTAATGCAAAGAAAACTACTCCCCCCATGCTGTCAGAGCTCATGGTATAGTCCATGTCTTTGGCCTCTGTCCACACCCTCAGACACATGTATTTCTACAGCAGGAAGGAGACAGCAGGTAAAAGAGAAATGAGCTCATACAGATCAAACCAGGTAGCCATATGACAAACAAAGTAAACTAAATATGTGCTTCATTTAGAAACAATGTGTTGTCATAATGCTAATAAATGAATTCTAAACCAAACAAACTGCGTTTTATTCCATTTATGTGATGTAAAAAGATTTAAATCACTACGACCTGACCACTATGTGTTATAAATAAAATATAAAAATAAAAGAAAACCATGTTACCCATTGCTCCAGACTTTTTACACTGGTTGAACTGGTTTGCCAGCTTTTTAATTTCGGAGAAGCACATAATTTACTGTAGGTACATCCAGTAATACATTTTAAGTGTTGATTGTGAACAGGAATAAGGGCGTATAAAAAATGTTTTTCTTCATTTAAGTCACCCTCAACAAGAAATTGTGGTAACTTCAAAATGGTCAAAAGTCAACACAGTTTGCACCTGTTTCAGGCAACCAATCCCAAATGCTGTTAGATCAAGCCAAAAATGTATGGGAGGCTAAGTGTGACCCATGTTTGCTTTGCTTTGCGCTGCTCTGACCTAGATTCCTCTGAACTCTCTCTGGTATATGGATGGATAAATACATTCAGCTGCTTTAAACCTCTTTGCAAAGAAAATATTCACAGTATGTATAAACTGAACACAGGCTCTCTAAACATGGATGTAAGTACCAAAAATGGCAACCAATCGTCAGAATGGCAGTAAATGTATAATACAATAAGTTGTAGTTGTGTCCTAAATACACAGACACTTTGTTCTGAGCTGTTTATCTGACATAAAATCAAATGTGGTGTCATGAGGCAGAGAACAATGTCTCACTGGTGGAGTTAAGATTAAAGGCAGCATCAATAGAGTAAATAAGAGATGTTTAAAATGTTATAGAATCTAAAATCAGTGTTATTTCAATTAATCTCATGGCATTAACTCAACATATCCTATTAAAACTGTAAATGTTTAATCATATTTCTCCAACCTTCCTGTCATTCACGCCTCTCAGTCCTGCTCAGGCTTAATTTCCTGCTGTCATTGTCTGGGACTGTCAATCCAGATATCAGCTGTTCTCATCAGCTGGTCACATCCATCCAATAGCACAGGGACACACCTTCATTGTTAGCCTCATCAGCATCATCATCTTGCTGCATTTTTTAATTTTTTTTTATCCCTGCCATGAACGAAGGGGAGGGGGATAAAGGAATGGGTTCCTTCCATCTGTCTTTAGTTTCTGGAGCATAACTCAAAAACTTTCTACACACATCAATCACAACATGAAGTGGTGCCTTTTGCTATTTAGGGATTTTTGTTGTTTTCATTTCTATGGTAACAAGTTGAACTTAGACTTGTGGCTCCTGGCTCAGCTCCACACCCGATCTTGATCCACCCGTCCAGCAGCAGTAAATCAAACCCAGCTCTTCCTCCACCCTTCGCCAGATTATTCATCTTCATATGTTGTAGCTACACTATATGTACAAAAGTATTGGGACACACCTCTCAGTATGGAGGTGGGATGATGGTATGGGGTTGTTTTTCAGGGGTTGTTCTAGGCCCCTTAGTTGAAGGGAAATCTTAATGCTTCAGCGTAGCAAGACATTTTGGACAATTCTATGCTTCCAACTTTGTGCGACCATTTTGGGGAAGACCATTTCTGTTCCAGCATGACTGTGTCCCAGTGCACAAAGCCAGGTCCATTAAGACATGGTTTGGTGAATTTGGTGTGGAAGATCTTGACTGATCAGCACGGAGCTCTGACCTCAACCCCATCAAACACCTTTGGGTTGAACTGGAACAGAGATTGAGAGCCAGGCCTTCTCACCAACATCAGGGCCTGACCTCACAAAATTAGCTCTGAATGAATGGTCAAAAATTCCCACAGACACACTCGAAAATGTTGTGGAAAGCCTTCCCAGAAGAGCGGAAACTGTTAATGCTGCAAAGGGGGGTCGACTCCATATTAATATATGAATTTAGAATGGGATGTCATAAAAGTTCCTGTACTTATAGTGTATATTGGCCTTCCTAAGTCATTCCTAGCATTAGTATTTTTTCCTTGTTTTATTCCATGCTAACCAGTTAACTAACTAGTTATCTCCTAGTGTTCAGGATCTCCTCGCCACCCATCAGTTTCCGTCTCCACCATCCATGTTTCACCATCCTCAGTTTACGGAGGATTCAAGCCTGAGCTGGACTCACCTAAACACCCCAGTCAGTCATCTGTCCTCGGCAGTGTCGTCCCACTACTCCTCCCAGTGTCGTCCCACTACTCCTCCCAGTGTCGTCCCACTACTCCTCCCAGTGTCGTCCCACAATCATCTATAATTCCCATTTGAACAATAACAACAACGACAACATTCCCATTTGAACAATAACAATGACAACACTATTTCCATTTGAACAATAACAACAACGACAACATTTCCATTTGAAGAACAATGACGGCAACATTGTCCCATGATTTAACCCTCTGAATGAAGTCATTATAAAGTTTGACAGGAAAATTATAAACAAAATCTTTGCAACTTACTAAAATTTTCATTTATTTTGGCTGTTAATGTTCATATTGTCATCTCACATTAATGAACTGCAATGCTACAACACGTAATTAACACTGGTAACAAGGATTTTAAGATTGCATATCATTGATTTTATGAACTTGCTAAAAACGCCAAGCCCAGAAATACTTTTTTAAAATCAATATAGACACATTTTCTAATACAAAAGCAATATTCCATCCTGGAGAAACGGTTCTACATCTATCTGTCAATATGTGAGTCATTTGAAAAATCACATACAGCCTCCTTCTACTGCTCTTCCAGCCTGAGCTGGGATCAGTCTCACTGATTCGGTTTTAGCTGGCCTAGTTAACAATGAGCATTTATCACAATGTGCTCCCAATTATTACCATGTGGATCCTGTTAGACTTTTTATGTAATAAGCATCCCCCTTACAATTGTCTAATGATGAGCATACTGGTTTGATGACAAATGCATTCAGCCAGTTGAAAAAAAAAAGTTTGGTGGAATGAGATCTAAGATTAAGATCATCCAGCATAGATGCAATCAATATGTTGTGACGAACGTTGCTTTGTAGTATGAGCTGCAATGGCTGCGGCAATTACGGCAGCTTGATTACAAGACTAATTGGACATAACAGAGTAATTGTGGGTTAAACCACCGCAGCCGCAGTGGTATGAGGAACATCCGCTGAGCTCACAGAGGATGAGTGTGCTGCTGTGGCTGCTGAGCTGGCTCTCTCCTGAACAGCTTGTCATAATGTTGGAGGCACAGGCTGCGATCAGATCTCTTCCCTTCAGCGAACTGATGCACCCACACCCCTTTTGGCAAAACGCACAACAGCTGTTCTGGAGACAGATGAACGGTGAGGAGGAGGAACCCGTCTGACCGTTTAGCTCCAACATCATCCATCATCGCTGACAGCTCTCGATCATTGCTCATATTAATAAAAGCTTCCCATCAATACTGTGGGCCGGGGTATTCCCCAGTGAGCTGCTCTCTGTCTCGGTGTCTTTGTATAGATGTATATCATAAATCTAACCGCTCAATGGCTGCTGAATTAAACCTTATACACAGGAGATACACAGGATATTAGAAAGAGTTTGAGGTTGAGGTTGTAGAAGTCTATGCAGTGCATGAGTACATGTAGTGAACAGCTGCTGGATGTATTTGTATGAACATGTAGTATGAAATGAGAAATGGCCTATGTAAGTTCCTAATATACCTGTAAAATATAAAATGTGGGATCAAAATGTGTTAGTGATTTAGTGGAGGCTATCACTGGATAATTATTTCCAGAATAAGAGTTTGAATAATGTTTTATTGTTCTTTCCAACCTAAAGGAGTAGAAAATGCTTCTGTCTTGTAGCAAGTAGTATAGATGAAGCACAGAAATACAAATTGCTGTGAAAACCAGGGCTGTAGCCAGGATTTAGTTATATCTGGAACCAAAATGGGAAAATGAGCCTTTTCTACACTATCAGGAATGAAAAGTTTGGTTTGAAAATACTGAATCATTTATTACAATTTGTTAAGTAATTTTTTTACCATGGACTCTCAAAATACTGGAATCAGTCACTGTCTATTCATGAAACTTAAAATCCAACAATATTTACAGGATGCAATGACATGTTTAGTTTTAAAGGTAGGTAGTGTGATTCAAGATGAAAAAGTTAACCTGATAGTTCAGTTACACAGGGTCCATCAGCATCATCCTCTGGGGACTATGAATATTTAAGCTCATAGTAATCATAGTACATCATTGTTATTTGGATGTGCGGAAGGTGTTAGAGCAAAGCTTCAATCTTTGTCAACAAAGGATTCAAACTCAAAGCATGAATGTGCTCATTATAGTAATCTGTATTTTTTTTAGTATTTTAAAAAGTGGATTTTTTGACCTGATGTTGGCACTACAACAGTCAGAGATCCCTTTTTGTTATTCATCCCCATGGGATGATGAATATCATGAATAAAATTAGTTTTTGGGATGCATTGATGTAAAGGTATACGTATTAATAGTTGGTAAGGAGGAAATTCTGATCCGATTGTTGTCACAAAGCAGTAATCCTCAAATGTTTGCCACATCCGGCCCACAAATTGTTAATGAATTAAGAACATACCTGCATCATCTCACTATTACCTGAGGTCAAGTCCACTCTGAGGGCGATTGTCATTTAGATTGATACCCCTGACAACAAGCCAAAAAGTCAATAATTCATATTCACCTATTCTGCAGAATTGCATTATTCACTGACTGTTCTCTCTACATGGGCCCACCATCACACTGCCCAGCTTCCTGACTGCTCATCCCCTGGAGCTGACAGCAGCTCACTGGTCAGACTACAGGAGTTCCCCCTGGAGTTGTTGGAGAACCACTGAACTTGTATATTATTTTATTGGCCAACTCTTGAAATGAGTCCCAAACTTTTTTGTTGAGATGAGGACTCAGTCATGAGTTGAACTGTAGGTTTAGTATTGAGCACTGACTCCGTCTCCTTGGTGAAGGTCTGAGAGCATTTTCTAGTAAGGTATGCAGTTTTCATAAAGCATGTTTTCAGCAGGATTTTAATACTGATATAGAAAAAAAACAATATTTTGTAAGATAGAAAACAATGATTGGCTAAATATATGTCTCCACACGGTCTGCTCAACATAATTTTGTCCCTTGGACAAATGAAGTTCAAAGGGTTAAAAATGATAAAAGAAGGTAGAAGAGAATCAATTCAATTAAAACAGAATAAAAACAGTTTAAAAATAAGAGATGACATCTGGGACCCAGAATAAAACAAATAAAACAGAAGGAATAAAGCAATAAAAAAAAAACGGCATCCCACAGGCCAGCTAAAAATGATAAAACAAGGGTAAAAAAATAAGGATAAATAAATGAATAAATAAACTAAGTGATAGATATTACATTAAAGCAAGTCTATACAAATGTGTTTTGAGAAGTGATTCCTCTGGTAGGTCGTTCCAAAGCCGAGGCGCTCTGACTGTAAAAGCTTGGTCACCTTTGGATTCGAGCCTTGACTTTGGCACAGCCAGAAGGGACCCACCCGAGGAGCTAACGTCTCGAGCTGGCTCATATGGAATTGGCATTTCAGTTATGTAGCTTGGAGCCAGTCCCAGATGTGCTTTAATAGTGATCAGTAAAATCTTAAAATGGATTCTAAAACGAACAGGGAGCCAGAGTAAAGTAGCCTATAGGGGTGATGCGATGTCGTTCGTTAGAACCAGTCAGAAGCCTCGCTGCTGCATTTTGGACAAGTTGGAGACGGGTGATTGATTTATTGTTTATGCGGGAAAGAAGGGAGTTACAGTTGTCTAATCAAGAGAAAATGAATGCGTGGACGACTTTTTCCAGGTCTGGACGTGATAATATGGTTTTAATTTTGGGCTATTGATTGTAAGTGGAGATAGCAGGACTGGATAACTTTTGTTTTATGTGTGGCTCAAATGAAAGGTTAGAATCAAAAATGACTCCCAAGTTTCTGGCTGCAGGCTTGACATTGGTTGGATAATGGACCAAGGTGATTGTGGATAATACTGATGGAGTTTGGGGGACCAAAGAGTATGATTTCAGACAATGTTCAGTAATGCAATTTGATTATATACAGTTTGTGCGCAGAACGAACAGTCCCTTGACATTCATGCTCTGTGCTAAAGACATGTTCCTATGCATGAACCTATGAAAATAAAGAGATCCTGAAAATGTGAAAAAGGGGTCAAAGTCCTGAGCTGCTATTTCTGCAGAAATAAAGTAAATTACAATCTGTACATCGTTTTCTGCTCTGGAGCCCTCAGGAATGCTGGTAGACAGAAGAGCTCTGATTTTTTTTGGAGCTACTCGGGATGCAAACCTGTCACCAACACATTCAACAGAGCACGTCAGTGTGGTACCTGTAGAAATATAGGACTGAGGCTGTATATAAGTGCCAGTTCTGAAGGTCTGTGATGCGTCTCCTTGATGCAGATGTGACTAGAATGAGGCATTGTTGGAGATCTGTTCTGAAAGCAGAGCTTTCCTCAGATGTAGTCTCCTTTGCCCAGATGAAAGACCCAGTCATAACGCACCATCTCCTGCTTATCAGGCCTCTGTGGAGCACGTTTGGAGCTTAGAAGGAGATTACATTGGATTTACAACTGATCTCACACACTTCTTTGCAACTCCCCCACCCCCCCGCCTTCACCTCCCAAAACCAGCTTTGTTATAGCTTTGTATGTATGTGCTATGTGGAGCGGCAAAGAGATAGAAAGCTTTTAACTAAAGTGGAAAACTTGCTCAGTGGTCAATCAGAGGAAGCTGCAATTATGATTCACTCAACACCTCCAAGGAGGGATTCTTTCCCTCAGCTCAGGAGTTCTCAGAAATCTGGGTCACTTCATGATAATGGGGTGAGGATGCAGTCATAAGGAGGGGGTCACAGTGGGGAACGGTTCAAATCATGCTCTGCTGATGAAAAGCCCACTGTCTCCCTCTGAAATGCAATATAGGTCAGTCCTGTAAGGATCTACGTGCAGCACATACAGGGGAGGGCTGCTGATGAATTATTAATGCAACCGAATGTTTGGGTGAGACCAATGTTTGTGTACCAAATCAGCGGGTGAGCAACACCTAGCTGTGCTAGCAGTGTAGATTCAAAGGGCATGTATCAAGGGACGAGATGAAGATGCAAGTGATTAGTCATGTTTATTACTGCAGACATCAGGAGTGTCTGAAAGATGGAACTACAAAGACCAAGAGAGAGAGAGAGAGAGAGAGAGAGTTCCATCATGTCGCTTTGTTAAAGTGAATTCATTATGACAGCATATTTGCTTATTTGGCTGAACCCCTCCTCTTAAAAAATGCTTTCACATACAACTAATGTGCACTAAAATTATGTTTATTCAGCGATGCAATGTTGGCCTGGTCACACTTTTTATCTAACAGGGAAACATTTTCATTGAACGTCTGCAAAACTGTAAATGAAGCTCGATCAGAAGTTCTATCCAGACCATTCCTTTGCACACTCAGGCCATAGTTTATTTCTCATTCCATCCTGTGATCCACACCTCTCATGGATGCTCAGGCTTATTTTCCTGCTTTTATAGTCTGGGTCTGTCACCTGAGATCAGCTGGTCTCATCAATCCAATAGCACAGCGTCATTGTTAGCCTATCTGCTGCTGTCTCTTAAAATGAGATTCTCTTTAAAATTCTTTTCTATTTCTTTCATGCTGCTGTTATGTGTGCCCTGCACTTCCCCATCATCACCCAGTCTTATAGCAGATTCACCAGCTTCATCATCCTCATTTGTCTCTGCACAGTCATTAGCCGCCGCCACCACCACTGTCTGGACTCTTTCTTGCTGCTGATAGGCACATCTAATACTAATCACTTGTGGAAAAGGCCTAGTCTGCCAAAAAGTCCTTAGTTCATAGTTCACAGATTATTCTGTAGCTCCATCCTTCCTACTCAGTGGATCCACCATCAAACTGTCTGGCTTTTGTTGGTCTACTGTTTTAATTGGGTGTCCAACTAGTATATTTGTTTGCTTACTGAGTGGAGTTCTTTTTCTTTGAGATACAGTCATAAGTTCAACTATCTGGTTTTACATTGAGCCTCCTTGGTGCAGGTCTAGAACATTTTCTAATAATCTATCTAGTTATCATTATGGATTCCCATGTTTTAGGGAGTCTGTTTACAATGATATAAGCTAATAAAAATGTTAACTTTGTAAGAAAGTGATAATATTTAACAATAGGCTAATTACGCCTAAAAAATATTATGAATTCTGGGCTCCTTTGCACACATGTGGTAAATGACCCCTGCTCCAAACAATAGGCTCCATTGTTTCCGTACTTCCTTCCAGCAATTAGCAGCATGTGAAGAATGTTTTTACAGTTGGTGTGGTTGTTTTCCAGGTCAATCAAATCTGATTAAACCACATCCACACATTCCTGGATTAGTTGATTTGCTATGATAAGCAGTTTGAATGTAATGTAATCATTCATATCATCATTTATTTGAATATTTGCTATGTGAATAATGATATAGTATACATGTATATATGAACATATATATATATATATATATATATATATATATATATATATATATATATATATATATATATATATATATATATATAGTATATATAAAGTATAAGTAGGTGCATACGAGTTGGTTAGGCTACAGTGCATCGTGAATGCTGTGATATCAAATTTACACAAGGTTGGACTTGTCATGAAAGCAAAGCAGCATCCAGACACACTATGATTCTAAAACCAGACACTGATCACAAACTGAGTCACAGTGACAACATTAGCTGGCCTGGTTCCAGATAAGACGGGGGAGTTTTTACCAGATGCAAACATTCTCTGTAGCGTTATTCAACAGTTTTGTCTAATCATGAAACTACACCAACACTTGGGCAGCATGTGGGTCAAGATGGCCAACATTAGCGGGCCTCTTAATCAATCTTCTTACATTCCCAAAAACATGGGAACATCGTTAAACTTTGATATAAATCCACAGTGAAATCTGACCAGTATTCTGCTGTATTAATGTCCCACAGTGACATGATGTAAACTGCAATGCAATCAGGGAGAAATAATACATGATTACAGCGTGAATGCCAGAATTATTTACAGGAATGTACTGTAAACTTTACTATAAACAGCAGAGCATCATGGGAAGGTGAAAGTAAAGTGTGGGAACTAAAAATGAAACAAATTGAAAATGAAACAGACACACTACAACCTGCTCACCCTTTTGATAAGGAAACCTCCACTGAGTAATAGTAACACCGTTTTTATTATGACCCTGGGGCATGTAGGGTTACTCTTGTCCGTCTGTCTGTATGAACATAACAGGTTTGATAACATACATAGAACATACCCCCTATGTTCTACCCACATCTCCTCAAAAGCTACTGAAGAGAATTCCATGAAAATTCACACAAGCTTTGTAGGGGCCCTAAAGTTGTGCATCTCATAATTGGTTTCTTCATTTTGGATTTTGCTCCATTTTGCAAACCCTTGTCCATCTTAAAGTGTCATTTTTAATTACTTACAATTACAATTTTTAAATTGTTTTAAAAAAAATTATTCATCATTTTTATTTGCATTATCATAATGTTTCTCAGTATTTTCTTTACCATTGGTGTTATTATTATAAGCAGTAGTTGTTAGTATGGGTAGCTGTGTCTCAGGAGGTAGAATGGTCAACCACTTAATGAAAGGTCAGTGGTTCCATTACCAGGCCCTGCTGTCTACATGTTCATGAGTGTGTGAGTGATGGTGTGAATGAATCACTGAGCAGCTGAAGTCCTGCCTGGCATGGTAACCTCTGTGTGTGAATGCATCAATGCTGGTTTGGGTTGTAAAGTACTTTGAGTGGCCGGTCAGACTAGAAAGCTGCTCTATACGTACAGTCCATTTACCATTTTGTAGTACTATTATAGTAACGGTTTCTAATTATCATTAAATACAGGATACATACTATAGATTCAAATACATACTATGATAAATATACAGTAATTTACAGACAAAACTGTGATGACTATTCACAAGGATGTACAGTTGTAGTGATGAATTGTTTATTTATTTCAAGTAATATAATGCAATTCTAATATACAGTAAGTAAAACTGACGTAGCACAGGGCTTCCAGTAACTGTAAAAGCAATTCAGCTTATTTCCTTTAAAAGGTAAGATCAGAATCAGAATCAGAAATACTTTATTGATCCCCCTTGGGGAAACTGATTAAGATGAGTAGGTCACCAATATAGGATAGCCTAGATATCCTGCTTTTTTTTTTTTTTAAATGTAATTGGATACCTGATGAATATTATTTTAAAAAAGGAAAAAAAAAAGAAGATGCATTTGAGGTCTGTTGACTCACAGCCTCAGTGTTTCTAAAGTCCAGGTCAAGGTTCTGACTTCTTACAGCTACTTTAGATGAGGATTTTCTAAAGGGGCAACTGAATAAACCCTTGACTGGATCATTGCATCACAAAAACCATTTGATATTTTTTGGCAGATCACACTGACTGTGTTTACATTAACATCAGTATCCCGGTTATAAGGATCATATTGATCATATTCAGGATGTGATGTTTACATGAACACAGAGAAATCTGGATATTCATTTCCCTGTATGCATGTAAATACTAGTATCACTAGTCATTACTGACGTCTCTGTGTTGTTTTGTGCATGTGTCAGTAATGTTTATCACCCGCCAATTTAATCTGTCATTTCTTAAAAGGTTCATTTCAAACTAATTTGATTATAGCTATAAAACAATGAGGCCATTTTGGTTGATCGTGGGTTTAGTGCTATTAAACACCAACATGGTGTCATTGCTATGGATTATTCACATTAAGACATTAAGTTTGAACGTTCAAACATTAAGTTTGAACGTCTGAACCTCCTCAGTATAGCGGCTGCAACAAATAAAAGTTACACTCGCTAAAGTAGCTTCTCTGTTTGAGTGTAGCGGCCATTGATTTGTGCTGTGCAGGATACTCTGTGTGTGCCGTGCATTGACCAATCAGTGGTTTGTAAAGTTTAACATGACCTTTCAGTACTTGGAACCGCAACAGAGCAGGTACTAAAAAAGTAGAACCAGGTACTTTTGACCTAGTGGAAATGCAAAAAAGGCGAGTAGAGTCGAGTCGAGCTGAGACTATGCAGTAGAAAAGGAGCTTTTGTTTGGTCCCAGTCTGCTGTGTTGTGATTGGTTGGACTATTTATAGGTAGGTAACTAATGTTATTCTGACTGTAAGGCTCACAGCACATACGTCATGCCACCTCTGCATACCTCAGTGACCCATGAGGACCACCAGGCAGGAAGTTCTGGACACCCCTACATGTAGAATTTGCCTTTTGTCTTTGTGCACTGACGTGGTGCTCCTTTTGCAACCTGATTCAAAACTGTGGTTGGAGGGGAAATTACTAACATAAATCAAACGACAGGACAGTTTCCAAACTTCAGTTGGGTCCCCAGTGTAGTCAGTGTGACTCTTATTTTGAAACAGTCATTCCTTTAACTTGTATTTCTCATTTGTGGCTGAAAAGTTGAGAATGAAGGCTGCATTTTTACCATCCCTCCTCTTTGTTTTCTCTTCTTAGAATGTTTCACTCTTCAGTCTTTAAATTTAGTATCATTAGCATTTTTCATTTGTTAAGACAATGGAAGTGGCTGTGTCAAAAATATCTGATGTGTCTGATGTGTCAGAGTCTTATCGGCATCAGAATGCAGCTCTCTGAAGCTAATGAAGACCAATTAACCAATTATGTATAGATGATAAATGAAAGACTAGAGTCTCGTTCCTCATAAAACATCACCAAAGATTTAGGTGCTCTTTTTGTTCCATGCCTTGTTGTGTATTTTATGTTTATTTGTTTTGTACAGTCCACAAATAGCTCATATGCTATATCTACATCAAAAGAATGGGGAGCTGCTATGTGCCCTATTATCTGCTGGTTCACTGTTAGGTGAGTATGAAGACATCAGACGAGAATAAAGATAGAATGAACCACAGCGCCCTGAACAGCCCTTCCTACCCAGAATAAAGGAAGCAGAGGAAACACTGGATGTCTTAGAAATGTAGACTGGAGGATAAGAGCAAAAGTCATTTCTTTGATTCTTCAAATGGGACATGAATATAAATGGTGGCCTTAAACATTTTTTTAGAGCTTGATAGTCTACTTGGTCAGTGATACAGGAACGTGTTCCAGTTATTTTTGTGACATTTGCCTGCAGACGTTCACAGCATACAAATTTCCACAGAGCTGTGTCTGAGGTCTGTGATGCTCCAGGTCAACAGTTCCATACAGGCACCCTCTGAAAGGAGGCTTCTTCCATCTGATGACCAAAGACATATATATATATATAAAATCACACACTGTATTATGGCGCTGTTGTTCTTCTCTGTGGGTACCATTACGCTGCCATTGTTTTGTTCAGTGTAAATAAACATAGGCGGGGTAGAGAAGGGTCTTCATTGAGGCACCAGTCTCTAGTGTCTTCAGTGCTCCTGTAGCTACAGCATTAGAGTTGTGTCATTAGAACTGGGCTGACACATAAAGCACCGTAACTATCGCTGTAGAATAACTTTACTCAGTTTAAAAAGAGATGCATGGACCATTTCTCTGACAATAAAAATGCAGTTGGGAGGAAATATCAATACATCACAAACACTTTTAGGGAGCATTCACACCTGAAAGTCTGAACCAAGGTTTGGGTTTTTGTTACATTGTGTACGTTTGTGTAGTTTTAGTTTCATACTTCATGACATACCTATATGCTGTTGTCATCATCTATTGATTGTTGGGGACTCTGTACTGATTACCCAGAATGCTGCCCAAGCCATAAAAAGGAAAACTGTCCTGATTTGTAAACACACCACTTTTACTGATGGCATTGTGCACCTTTACATCCTGCTGCCGCAGTTTTTTTTTTTTACATTCAGGCGTCATTATTTCCTATCCTCTCTCATCCTCACAGAAAATAAATCAGAAGTTTCAGCATTTTTATGTGTTTCTAGCAGTTGCTTTTTTATTTCTTCAATACCTCTCGCTCTTCCTCTCCCCATGTGTTACCGTGTCTCTTTTTTTTAAACTTCTTCCGTTTGTTTTTCTTCTTCTTTTGTTTATTGACGGTAGCCTGCTGTAACTTCCTGTAATTGATCCAAAAGTCCAAACCATCCACAAAGGTGCTTTTCACACTGTAAACAAATGTATTTTCAAAGGAGGTAGGTGTGATAGCACCTTTAATATCATTTCCTATCGCAAAAATAGTGTAATTGCTTCATGGAGAAAAAACCCCCGCAGCACCAAGACATACGGCTAGGACACAACAGCAGAGTCTACTGCATCAGCAATACCTGGTTTGTGTCCAATCACAGGTCAGACAGGTGGGAATAGTCTCTATGAGGCAGGTCTGCAGGAATTAATATACCTTGAAATCAGCTATGTGTTTCTTTATGTGCTGTTCATAGTAATGTTATCCCCTTTTAAATTGCTAATGAGTAATGATTACATTACATTGTAATCACAGTAATGATTACATTTTTTTAAAGTAACTGTTTCAATCCCAGTTTTGCTATATTGTGGCTGAACAAACAAACATATTTTTAACACTAATAATTTATGTGAAAAAAGTTATTTGAACAGATAAATTTTGTTTTAGGTTCATCTAAAAATTCAGTAGATTCAGCCAATCACAGATGGGTTAAATCATCATCATACCTTTGTATCAGGTAAGAACCACAAAAACACATGTAAGGTTTTTTCACTGGGCTGCAGTTTTTATCTTTTTATTTATGTTTAACCTGGACTTCACAGTATGTGTACCATCAGCACACTGAATTATTAATGCAACGACTGGCCTAAAGTTTGAGTTTGCTTCTTATATGCATGAGTCCAGGCAGCGGCTGAATACTAATATTACACAAGTTCAACAAGGACATGAAGTTCTGCTTTCGCTTTTTATTTTATCACCATAATAAGGCAGCAACATTCTCTGTCATAGGCGCTGGCTTGAGAAGCTAAGGGTCACCATAAACAACAAAGGCTAGGATGTTATGAGACCCAAGAGATAAATAGGAGCTGCACAAAAAGCATTCTTGTTAGAGAACATATGTTTCGCTTGCATCCCCCGTGTAAAGGTCACAGTTAGACAGAGTAATGATTCTAGCATATTCATTGCTGCGCGTCTTCATCCAGCCAGCCATCCATTTGCTGCAGATGAGCGGGGGGAGGTGGGGGGGATCCCCCACATCATTTATGATGGTGAAATTATGTACTCAGTTGCTGCGAGGGGAAAAGCAGAGTTATGACTTACAGTGTTATGACTTTCCTGGGTCTAATGAAGACATCACTTTGCTGCTGAACTGCATAACTGTTGCTGTTTTATGCCATATTTAAGGATATTATTGAGCATTTGGACACCATTCAACAGCCCAGCCAACTATACGTGTTTTATAGGGATATTGTCACCATTAGCGTCGTCTTTTCCTCATTCTGCCTTTGAATCTAGGATTTGTTCATCCTAAGTGGGTGTTAATTTTCATTTCAATTCATTTTTTCATTAGTCATAAGAACACTAGCACAAATAGTGAGCTAGTTAAGTAGAGTAGAGGTGGTATATGATGAAGCCAAACTGTAGTGCTTTGTAATTTGTGGTTTTGGATTGAGAGCAAACTGTGATTCAGAGGGAAGGGTGGCGAATTAGTCTTTCCAAAGCTTTTCAGATCCAAAAAAGTCTAAACAACTCCTTAAAATATATATTTATGCCATGTTGGACGTCAGTCTTTGTATTTTAGTGTGTAAGTCATTACTGAATAGGCTGCCAACAGAAGAAGGATCTTGTGCCTTTATGCTTTTTAGTGAGTTTCAACTCATTGTCTTGTAGTCCAGTGAATGTGTCGTGTTTCAAATAACTCACACCTCTTATAGCAGTGTTTGTAGCCACAGCTCAAAAAACCCCACCTTACATACCTGCTCAGCACAAAGAGCTGACAAACACACTTAAAGGCCAGCTGGCAGTGTTGGTGGGCAGCGCTACAATTAGCATCATTACTACTTGGGCTACATTTTCAGTAGTGTGGCGGAAGTGTCTCTGGATCAAATAGCTTTTCAGAGTTTAGCTTAGCTCCTTCACTGATCAAATAGTGTGGTAACAAACAGTTTGTTCATGTTTTTTTTTTTACAAGTATATGCATATATATTTGTAGATTTTTTCTCACTCTAATGTCTTCATCCCTCATATTTGATGTTTTATCTACTTTTCTTCCTTCATTTTTGTTTATCAAAATCCTTGTAGATTCAGATTAGACATATTTTTACTAGAGTTATGGAGTATAGAAGGATTACTCAGATATACTGTACATGCCGATATTAAAGCTGGCAATTTTAGCACATTTAGGCCCTTTTGGGTTTACTGAGCAAAGTGCCGTCTTGGCAGAAGTACATGCTCTCCAAATAACCTTCTAGTTCCCGTGCACAAAAATCAGTTTTTGATACCAATTATTTCATTTGTCACTGTGCCACTTCTGCAAAATTCAAAGCCCCCAGCATGCCAGGAGGAAAACGAAGTAGAAAACAGCATTACTTATTAATGCACAATGCTAAAACCTGAGGTAAAGATATCGCCTTACTTTCTGTTTGGGTTAAAACAGACTCTGGTGCAAAGCATCTGAGGCGGTGTGAGAGCTGTCAGTCATTCAGGGTGGAGACCAACCGCTAAGAAACTAAGAGTGCTTGAAACGTTTGTTGCAGTTCAACCACAGGAGTTCTGATAATATGTGATTTTAGCATGATTTGAAGTTACTGCTGCATCCATATGCTGATCATGAACAGTTAAGGAGGCAATCTTATGATGGATCTGGATAGAATGTAATAATGAAATAAAATGAAGTGAAATGAAATGTGCTACATTGCACTATAGAATCTACCCTTGCTTAGGTCACTATTACTGCCCCTGCCTTACATCACTGCAGCTGCTGACACCACAAGAAATTCTCCTAAATGTAAAAATGTAGATACATTAATCTGTCTGGACATTTTTAATTCAATATACATGTTACATTGTCAACATGTTTTATGGCATAAAATTCATACCCTGCTTATGTAAATAACAGCAAAACAATTGTTATTAAGCAATTGCAAATTTGTATTTTCCTGCATTCATATATAATATTATAATATTATATATGATAATGTTGATAATGAATAAAAACAACTTCAAAGCAAAGATCCTTCCAAGCAAACACGGATTTCATGACTTGAGTCAACAATTTCAAATAAAGTATAGAATAAATATATAATTTTAAAGTAAGCAAAGTGTTCCCCAGCAGTTTGAGGATGCCTGTTATGTCCAACACCAAACCCAAACTGAGATTTTTCATTTTGGCAGTGTGTTCAATCTCTTGACCACAACAACATACTGTCTCAGGTGGTGATTGGATCTATACATATATATATATATATATATATATATATATATATATATATATATATATGTGTGTGTGTGTGTGTGTGTGTGTGTGTAATAATCCCTTACTTCCCACAGTCACCTCATGATTGGCTCATCTTTTATACAATTAGTAAATAATTTTCGTTCACCACCACAAATTAGCAATTCAATCTCCAGCATTTCATCAATGCTCCTTGTTTTAATTCAATCCAGTGAGAACTGCTAAGTGTCAGGAAGCTGCAAGGTTTGACAAAACAGTGTCGCCATGTGAGGGTGAGAATCCAAAATGTCTTTCTTCCCAGAGGCACAGGGAGACTGCATCAATCCTAAAGGTCAAAGGTTCAATCTGCTCAGAGCACGGACGCTTTGAATGTGTCACACAGGATTCATCGCAGCACCAGTCAGCAGTGGCTGAGGGACACGCTGGGAGCACACATCTCATGGACTGGAAAATGCAGTGAAAGAGATAAACAACCTCACATGCTCTTACCACATACTCCATCTGCACTGATCTGAGAGCAGTTCACTATTCTGTGTACTATTTTATTGTACTTGTTAAACTGTATGCTGCATGCTACGTGCATTGGATTGTGAATGTATTTATCTTGGTATAAAAGAATATCTTGTATACATTATTACAATCATACATTAATGTTCCACACATTGGATTGTGAATGTATTTATCTTGGTATAAAAGAATATCTTGTATACATTATTACAATCATACATTAATGTTCCACACATTGGATTGCAGAAGAACACTCCAGAGCAAATAGAACACAAGCCAGCAGATTGGTCTGGCTCCTACTTGTGATGTCACAAATCCTGCTGGTATGTTCAAATGCTAAAGTGAGATTACTGAGAAACCTTCCTCCTGCAGGAGATGGATGTGAGAACAGCCTTTTAGTGTGATGTGCACAAACAAACATTTTGCACAGTGAAGCTCAAACATTGCAGTTAGTCTAAGTCACAGTAAACGAAACATTTGTATTGACTTGGGAGGGATTTGCTTCGACTATTGCAGCACATTGCTACAGATATCACAAGAATCATTATCACAAGAACACTTTCACACTGTAGAAAGATCTGTTTCATGTTAAGACAAGATACTGTGTTGAATAATAATAATTCTTATTATTTATTTCATCTCAATTTGTTATATTACACAATTGTCTTCTTATGTCACAATATATCATAACCTTAATACTTGTAAATTGGTATATTGTTATCATATCAAACTTCATATGTAATCAAATTGAACCGTGGTGAGACATTGCAACTTATCAATCAGGTGAGACAAATTACTGAAGCAAAGATTATTCTATAAAACGTCAGATGACATATGATTATAAAATGTTTAGACTCCTCAGGAGACGTTGTGATAGAAGGCTATCTGTTCTGAGCAGCAGCTAGAAAAGCCCCCTAAGGAGTCGGGTCAATGGTGGTGGTGGCGGCTGATGACTCAGATGAAATGATGAAGTTGGTGAATCTGCTGAAAGTGAGAGATGATGAGGAGATGGAGGCTGTACATCACTGCAGCATGAATGAACTATAGATGCAGAGAAAACCATATTAGTAGCAATATGCTAGGCTAACAATGGCGGTGCTGCTCTGATTAATATCAAGCATGTTTTAGCATTTAAAATCAGGACAATTCTGAATTCATCAACCATCCGTATTTTCTGAGCAGGAGCATCTGATTGTTCTACCAAGTAATAGTGAATATCCCAGGCCTTGAGGCTAATGTGAGCTAGCACACTACCATTGGCAGAAAGTGAATCCCACCTCTAGTTCTTGCTGCAAAACAGACATCCTATGCTGACTGTGTCACCTGATCGTTTCATTATTCACACTAGATGAGCCTTCTGCTTTTTTTCTTACTGTAAAGTATTACAACAGCAAGTTGTTGCACCGTTGCAAGTTGTGTATATCTGGTGCATCGTTCCCTCTCTCGTGATAATCTCAATAATATCCTGTAGAGTGTGCAGGTTTAAGATCAGAGAGATAAGTTGCTCCATATCATGGAAGTTATGAGATACAACACAAATATCTGGTTTAAACTATCAAGTTGTAACAACAGCTGCACAAACCTTTGCAAACCTTCGCATAGACTTAGACTTAGACTTAGATGCAGAATAAACAAACATGGAGACATTATTCTGACAGCTGCTTGATTTGAATATTTACTGTTTAGCATCCAACTATTGCTCCATTGATCACGTTTTCTTTCATCAATATCACGGGTTTTTCTAGAACAATGAGTAAAATGCATCAATATCCAAACAATGGGAATGCTAATAATAAAAAAACAATTAAAGTTTAATGATAAAATCAAATACTTCAGGTACTTTTTCTCTTGTAGCAGCAGTCTAATCCAAGAACAGAGTCATTTCTGTTCCTGCTGCCAGGTTAAGGTGCAAAGGGTGTGTGTGGGAGATGTGTGTGCATCAGGGGGTGATCGCAGCCAACAGGGTGGCACCTGGGGCCCTCCTGAGACCTGAGCCCATGACCCTGAAATCAAACGCTCCAAGGCTCCCAAACAACAGGCCGAGTGGCTGAAATCAGACACCTCTCCCTGCTTTGAGCCCCGTCACTGCTCCTCTCACCGGTTTCCGGCAAAAGGGTCTGCTGGGGGACAACCGGAGGAAGAAGCACACGTCATCAAAACTCAAGGTTCCCCAGTGTTTTAACCCCCACCATCGTCATCCTCCCTTCACAGAACCAAGCTGGTGCCTCCTGCCTGACATTGATCTGTACTTCAAACCACAACAGAGCCTCACGTTTCATCCCTCAGCTGACACAAACGATTTGTTGAGATTGGCTCTGACATCGCTAACAACTGGCAAAGCCCCGCGCCACCCTCCACTCCCCCACCCCCCACATCAACTTTCCCAGCCCATATCTAAACTGACAAGCAGTGTTTTTGTTTTGCATTGCAAAGCAGGGTTTTGCTCTGTGTTTTTCTGCTATTTGAGCACATGACCAAACACATGTGCCACACACAGGCAGCCAGGAACGTCTTCTCCCATCAGCATCCATCCTGCATCCTGATGCACTTGTGATGGTGGTGAGGGGGCAATGCAATTCCCAAAGGTGTTACAGCAATTCATTTAATATTTATAGAACCTTTTTCTCCCATGAAATGGCTTCTGTTGAGGCTTTATGTTTTGAAAGAAATTGATCAGTTGTGTGTGTGATGATGGAATCAGTAAATGCTGTAGGTGAAGTACATTAATATATGTTTAAATGAGCTGTAACAGCACACTGCATGGAGAGGTGAAAGGATTCACAGGCCTGGATGTAAATGGACTGATGATGAATGACCCTGATCTTCATCCACTTGTATTTTTGACTTTGTTCATATCTTTAAATGTGAGATTAAAAGCTTATACTTCCATGTCACACACACCAGATAATGTATCCCGGAGATAACTGACGTTACACTGCAGAGACTTCACAAAACCTCTGAGACAGAGATTGTGAGTCAAACGATAGGATGTCACATGATGTCGATGTGAGTGAGGAGCCAAGTGTGTGTCTCTGTCACATTCCTCAGACTCATCACTACACTGAGCTGGGGCCATGTCCACATTGTTGGGAGGAATGTGAAACCGCTGTCAAAAGTTTTCCATCAAAATGAAGTGAAAACAGTGTTTTAGAGATGTTTTCTAAAATGTTATCATCAGCACTGAATCAACAACCGGTGTCTTCTCATCTCCCTTCTCATTTAGGAAGTAAAGTCCATTCACACCTACAGTGGCAGACAGCAGAGAGCATACCTCTGGTAATAGGGAACAGTCCTACACATTTAGATACATTTGACCTACAATCTGTCAAAATATTACAGAAAATGAACAAAAAACGGATCAGATTCAATATGTCCTTTTATCCAGATCTACACCAGAATCTAAGTAGTTCTTTCTTTTTGAGATACTGTATTAATCCCACAGGGGGGGAAATTCTTTCTTTGCATCTGACCCATCCCTGAGGCTCAGCGGGCGGCCATTATGGTGCCCGACTGGCTGAGTAGTATCACATCAAATGAATCACAAGACATGCAACTGGTCTACAATCCTGTACTCAGAAAAGGCTTGAAATGCTGCACCAGTCATAAAAGAAATGTAATAATTCTCAGTAATGTATTGGTTATAGGTTAGTGTCTGATAAGGCCATGTCAGGGAATTAGGACCTGGAACCGGGTCAGCTTAGTGACCCCCTAGGACAGGAATAGACTAATTAATAGACAAGCAGGACAATTTTTTTTAATCATTTTTTTTTTACATTTCTTCAACATGTCCTATTGGTTGAACATCATTCCTTCCTGTCAAATACCCCCAAAATACTTTTCCATAAAAACGGTACAATCAAGGGAATAAATTGACAATCAGACATCCTGTAAAGGTCAGTTAGTGGTAAAGGTGAAATTCATTTGGAAGAGAAAATTAAGATTAGCAGTAAAAAAAACCCACAGAATCTATTGTTAAAGTTGTAAAAGACACGGTTTTCCTTTTTCCTCCTGCCATCATTCAGCAGCATAAACAACAATATGAAAGCTGCTACAACTCCACAGTGTAAAGCACCA